>JALBUQ010000050.1:0-160530 GCA_024364755.1 Pseudohyphozyma bogoriensis
TCCGTTGCCGGCGAGTTCGCGCACTCGGCCTTCGAGTTCGGCCTGTTGGGCGAGAAGAGCAGCGCCGAGCTCGCCAGCTGCGGCAATCTCGTTGGCTTTCGAGACGAGGAGGGATTCGAGGTGCGTGAGGAGCGCGGTGGTACTGTCTGTTGTTGAGGGTGGGGTCGAGGTGGCGGCGGGAGGCGACGAGTACGAGGTCGAGGGTGAGGGGTACGGATCTGACGAGAGGAACGATGGCGTCGACATGGTGCGTCGAGATGGCCCTGCACGCGTGGGAGAAGGTGAGCTTCTGGATGGAAAAGCTGGACGTGGATAGGAGCCAACGGCTGGGAGGACGAGGAGCGTCGGAGGAGCCCTCGCGAGAGGAAAGCAGGGACGTACGGGGAGTGGTGAGAAAGTTAGTGGTTGAGTCGAACTACAGTGCAATTTACGAGAGCGAACGGGGTGAGGGAGGGGAGGGGAGGATCGGGAGGACGGGGGCGACTGTTGGTTGACACTCGATCTACGCGCGTTCCTTTGTTGATCGTTTGCCCGCCGAGTCGTGTGCACGAGTGAAAAGTTGGTGTACCTGCTGACGATGCTCCACTCGAGGCTCCTGCTCGTCGTCGTCGTCGTCCCCTGGCTCGGCTGTTGGGATCTCGTCTGGTCGAAAAACACAAAGGAGAGGAGCGAGCGCGTCTGTTTGGCCGGGAGGCGAAGCGAAAGTCGATTGATTTCGGCGGGAAAATGCACAAATATACCAGGCACACCACGTCATTCAACATGGCAACTGTTGCTTCTGACTTTGACAGCTTGCCAATGAAAACAGATCAGCACTCACTTGTGTACCTTCTCGAAGCAGCCCAGGCGCTCGAAACAGGATTGCCAGTGACACGTGGCTGCCAGATCTGCCGCGATTTGCAACTCACTCCGCGAGGGAGACAGACCGCGAGTCAACAATGAGTGCTTTCGACCAGAAACAAAGGGTATAGATTTGCGGGAAGGGCGCCACAATTGAACTGAAGCCGCCTCGACACGACGAAGTACGGTCCATCACGATAGAACAAGCCCAACGCCTCTTCCAGCGCTTTCGTCTCGAATTCCTCATCACCGTCAGTCTTCTGCAATTTAACTAATATGTATTGAACCTGGCAGCGCCAAAATGGGGCAGCCCAGTTTGCACCTCGCGAGGGAACGTCAATGAGCGTTGGGGCGACGTTGATTGGGACGGTGGGTCGGCGCTCGAAGCTCTAGAGGCCATTCCTTCCACTAGTTCAGTGGAGATAAAATGCATGTGAAGAGTGAAGAGTAGATTCGGTAGAAGGATGAGCGGGAGGGTGGGAAGGTATGATCGAAGCAGCCGTGCGTCGCTATCCAAGCGCTTCTCCGCGAGCACAGCTTTCAGGCCATGAGAGCGAGACCTTCATCGTCCCAGCTTGCAGACGGAACAATTTGATGGAAAATTCTTCGAACTCAAACTCAATTCACAACTACTTGCACTACCAAACATGAACACAGCCGACCGCTGTCAACCACGAGCGCCTCCCTCACGTACTGAAATGCCCCTTGAGATGCTTGTCGACGTTGAAGCACGTGCTGATCAACCCGACGTGCGAGAACGCTTGTGGGAAGTTGCCGAGAGGTCTGAAAAAGGAGACGTATACGTCAGACATCTTTCAATGATTCTAGACATCGAGTGAATACTCACTCGCCGCCCTTGGAGATCTCCTCCGAGAGGAGGCCGAGGTGGTTCGAGTACCCTAGGTGGTGCGAGATTACGAGTTAGCCCTCTCTTTGGATAGCAAAGATGTCCGACGCACCCATGAAGTCCTCCAGCATCCCGACAGAAGTGGCCTGCGCTCAATTGAAGTCAGGACCATCAAAGGAAGAGGATGGCGAACAGACGCACCAAGAGATCCTTGTCGAACTCTCCAGCCCTGGCAAGCGCCTCAATGACCCAAAGCGTGCACATGGAGAACGCGCCTTCCTCTGCTCATTCTTACACATCAGTATCGCTCGGCGTACAGCCGCCCCTTTGGGAAAAGACGCACCTCCACCGCCAGTGCCATCATCGACCTTGTTCGTGTCGTATCGGTAGACCAAGTTGTTTTCCGTGAGTCCTCCACGATCGCGAGGTTCCAAGATCTTCTTGATCGTCGAGATGAAGCGCGGGTCGTTGGCATGCAGGAAGAATCTGGAGGATGGAGACACGTGTGAGAGGCGAACGGGGAGCAGTGGAGGAGACAGAGGCCGTACGTCAAAGGCATCACGCTGCAAGTGATTTAAGATCAGCGCCTAAACTGCTAAACAGAATCCTTTTGAGCTCACCAAACGCTGCTATCCAACACGTCGATGTTCTCGTAGCTCTATCGTTCTTGCGTCAGCTGTCTTCCTATCGCCTCAAGTAGCGTCAAAACCGCACCTGAGCGTAAAATCCACCCTCCTTGTTATATCCCTTTTCCTGAATCTCCTCGTAGATCTGGTCCCTGACGGCGATCCAGTGGTTCCTGTTGGGAGCGGGGAACGACCTCTTGTCGGCAAGACGGAGTCCTCGGTCGATGGCGACCCAGCACATGACCTACACGGGAGAGCATGTCAACACTAGGAGGGGGGAGAGAATGCCGAGTAATCCACCTTTGAGTAGAGGAAGTTCTGCCTCTCGCCTCGGACCTCCCAGATACTAAGGTCGGGCTGGTCCCAAACGGTGCAGACGTAGTCGACCAGCGAACGGACCTTGACCCTGCCATACATTCGTCTCGTCAGCAATAGTCATCAGCAACTTTTTGAGGTCGGGGCTCACCATCTCTCCCAGCTCATGGGCTTCGACATCTTTTGCGAGAGGTAGATGGAGTCCATGAGTTCTCCGTAGATGTCCTGAGGGCCGGGCAGCGTTAGTGAGGAAGCGTGACTTTGCCCCGAGTACTACGCTACCTACTAGTTGAAGATGGTTCATTGCTCCATTTCCGATCCTGACGGGCTTCTGAGATTTCTGTAGACGCGAAACCGGCGGGCTTGAATCAGCACTGCCCCAACGCGTCGACGAGAGCGCGTCGCACGTACGTGACCATCGAGGTGGGGAAGCTCAAACTCCTCCATATCCTTCTCCGAGTGAATGGTGTACATGATCTGCAATCCACCGTCCTCGTTCTTGTGGTCCAAGAGGCTGAAGAGCCAGTCCATGTACTCTGTCGCAGCACGCGATCAGCACGAATCGCGTCTCAACTCGCTCAGGAGAAGCGACACTCACGGTCCGCTTCCTCCGTGAATCCCAACCTGAGCAGCGCATACACGCTGAAACTCGAATCACGCAACCACGAGTAGCGGTAATCCCAGTTTCGTCCGGCTCCGTGCAGGTCTTCCGGGATGGAGAAAGTTGGGGCAGCGACGAGAGCACCGGTAGGCGCGTAAGTGAGCAGCTAATCAACTTTTGGCGTCAGTACGTGCAAACAATGGTGTTGAAAGAGGAGAAGCTGCGACGAACCTTGAGCGCGAGGGCGGACCTCTGCATAAACTCCCTCCATCGGCCCTTGTAGGTACATTGAGAGATCCACGAGAGCCAGTAGGAGGTAGTCTCGGCAAGAAGGGACTGGATCACTGTCAACGCTAATGCGTTAGCTTTCATTCGATTGTATACGACGGGTGGGAGGAGGGCCACGCACGAGTCTCCGACAGCGCTGGCGCGGCTTGCTCCTTCGTCTCTTCACCGCAGTTGGACTTCTTGTTCTTCTCTGTAGATTGAGTATAAAACATTCGCTCAAAGTTAACTCCAAGCGGCTTTTCAATGGAACAGAATGACGCACCGGAAAGGACGAAGGTCACACTCTCCCCCTCCTTCAACGTAAACGAACTCGTCACTCCCAACCCTTTATGTCCCCTCCCACTCAAGTCCAAATAGTCCATCTCAATCTCCGGATCCTTTGTCCCGTCGCCCCCATTCAACCCTTTACTCCTAACAACCCTCAACTCCAAATCGACGTGCTCGGGACAAATGAATTCCGCGCTATCGGCCTTGTGGTCGCCCTTGTGGATTGTGGTTTCGTGAGAGGAGCGAGCGTAGTTGAACGCTGGAGCGCATTCGATGGTGAAGGGGAGGCTGCCGCGGATGACTTCGACGCGGCGGATCAGCCAGGGGAGGAAGGGAGGGGCGGGGGAGGCGCCAAGGACAGGCTTGCGAGAATGCGAGAGGGGCATGAAGTCTGAAGTTGACGAAATTGGTAAGTGACGCTTTGATTTGAAGTGGGATTGTGGATGAACCTTGGATCTGGCCGACTCCTGAAGGGAGAAGCAGCAACACGTGTCAGATTGAACACCGGAAAATCCGCTTCGACACAGCAACTGACCTTCATCGGAAAGAAACTTGGTGATCAGAATGTTGGTGGAAGGCAAGTACTGTTGCTTCGTGGACGTCGACGAGTCTTTGCCCCGACCAACAATGCTCATCAGCTACCATCCCGCCACGCAACCGTCTTTCCGCCTGCCGGAATGCAGCACGCACCGGTCCTGATAGCGAAATGACCACCATGATCCTTATCAAGAATCCTCGCAAACACCGAAGGTGAATCAAAGTCGGGCCAGCAAAGTTGAGCGACAGTTCCACTGATTGACACCTGCTCCGCGAACACGCCGAAAGCATCAGCCTCTCTCCTGACTTTCTAGCATCCCGAGCTGGTGGAGACGATGTCACGTACGAGTGCTGCCGTCCTGCAGTTGCCAATCATTCCATCTGAAGGATACCATTCGTCCAGTCGCACGACAACCGTGAGGTTAGTACGTCACTCGTACCAGCCGCAGACGCGAGACAAGAAGACGAACGATCTTGAGCGTCCTGTAGAGCATCTGTGAGCATATTTTCACCCATTTGACTCCCAAAGAAATGAGTAGCGTACCGTGTACCCACTGGGGTAGTTGGCTCCGCCCGAGCGATTCGGTTTGACGACCACTGCTCGCCTTTGCTGTCAGTCTTGCCCTCCCTCTTAAACACAAGTCTACATACTGCTGTAGACAGTTGTAATCAATCAAGGAGTCGACTGTAGTTGGTGGCAGGAGCTCAAGGAAAGTCCAGCGAGACTCGGTCTTCGGAAACCGCGCTCCAGCCCAAGCCTGAGCTCAAGTGACGCGCCCCTCCCCCGTATGATGTGGGGGGCGAGCGAGGGTGGTACGCTTCGGGAGCGGGTTGCGCAGGAAATAGTGCTAAAAGTTCGAATTAGATCTTTTCGCAAGTAAAAAAACTGAACGGTAAGTACAAGACGGACCCGACAGGAGGCCTGCTCAGAAACGGACGCGCGTGACAGTGTGGCAGGTGGGGCCGAGCTCCGTCCTTGTGGTGACGTGGCCTCTTTTCCGCCAAGTTTTAAGCACAAACGGCTTCACCCTCTTGCAGAGGAGCCAGATTAGACGAAGTAATCTTCAGATAAAATGACAACAGTCTAACAACTTTCTTACCAACCCCCTTCAGAACTTCCAATCACTCAAATCCGTCTCCGGCCCCGGGTTCAGCCTGCGCATTTGCCCTATGTCAGACTCTTGTTCTAGCTCCACCATCTACAGGAGAGCAACAACTCACAAGCTCATGAATCCATCGAGATTTCCCGTCGGGTCCATATCCCAGCTTGGGAACATATAGGGGAACGATTGTCCGACGCCGTTGTTGAACGTTGATGGCCAGAACGGATCGGGGAGGACTAGATCACCTTCTTCTCCGCCTGCTCCGACTCCAGTTACAGTTCCGTTGTCTTCGGCTGTAGGGAGGAAAGCCACGCCGACTTCGTCGATGGAGGGTGCGGGAGCAGGGTGTACCGTCGTCGAGGTTGAGCCCCACTGCGCCATGAGGCCTGTGATAGTTACATGGGATCAGTAACCTCTCTTACCAAACTGAGCGTAGGATTCAGCTCACCCTCCAGAACAGCAGCACTGGTATAAGCAGTCCTCCACGTCACGCCCATCTCCCTCAACGCGGACGTCATGCTCTTCAAGTCAATCCTCGCTTGCGCCCGCCTCTCCGCATCCTTCTCCAGCGTCTCGGAAATCTCATCTTCAACTGAAGAGAGAGCGAGGATTGTCCCTGCACAGAAGCATGCACTGTGAGGAAGAATGCGGTGAGCGGGCGGGAAGGCCTGAGACGAGGCGAAGCAGAAAAAGGGCACGCACTGCTGGAACCCAGGCGTGACGAATCTCAGTCCATGCGCTTCTTTCTGCAGTCGTAACAATCGAACGATGTGCTTGGCGCTGGAGAGACATTTCTGCGTCGAGAGGTTGTCGCACTGGCTCTCCGTGTTGATCCGGCGGAAGAATCTGCGAACGCCTCGGTGGTCAGCCAAATACGTAAGGAAGAAAAGAAACAACCATACGGTCGGTGAAGGTGAGCCATGATGTTGAAGTATTGAAGGTTGAGACCTGGATGAGTGGGATGGTCAGCACCAAGGTGCAGACCTGGAGAGCTCGTGGCTTACCGATGATAATGGGGTGCGGTGCTCTGCTGCTGACCGTCGTAGCAGCTCTCAAGTGAGCAGGCAAGTCATGGTACCTGATAGTATAGCGTCAGTGACTTGACCCTCCGCTGCAGCAGTGCTTGACAACTCACCACGACTCCAAAGCCAGATGAATATCCGACACCGCTGCTCTCCTCGCAGCCAACGACACCGGTTTAAGAGCATACACCGTACTCATCATCTTGGACGCCAACAAAATCAATGTCGTATGCCAATGAAATACCGATGAACGATCTGTCCCTGTCTCGTTAGACCCCTCTCTCCTATCGCCAAAGTGTAAGGCAAAGCACCAACGCACAATTCGGCGTGAGCGTGAAATCCACTTCTTGCGAAATCGCTGGTACCGACAGATCGATGTCCTCCGTCGTAAGTGTCGGTGGTCGACCAATGTAGAGGGAGAGGAGGACGTCGATGCTGAATGAGGAATAGAAGGCGTGGCGACGCGCTCGGATGAGGGACTCATCAATCCCACCTGAGCCGATGGCGAGTCTATGGATACCTAGATGGAGTCCAAAATCTTGGACTAGTCGCATCGCTTGGCCTGCGAGGAGTAAGGACGGTCAACTTTGTCAACACGTGGCTTTTGCTCTGGCTGGCTAACCTCCATAGACCCAGGATGCCTGTTTCACACCGATTGAAGTCAGTCTCCGACTTTGAAAATTTTCACTATATCTCTGAAGGGAACTTAGGTCTCACACCATCATATCCTCTCCCCGCGTAATACACGCTGATCAGCGTCAACCCTCTGACGGTAGACAACTTCGGCCCGTCCCACTCAGCCCCGTTCAGAAGATACCTGGCCCACTCCGCATATACGTCACCTCTAGTTGAGGAGTCTCCAATGATGCCACAAATCTCCGGAGGGAAAGGCTCGTCAGGCGAGAGGTAGCGGCATCCGATCGCAAGGACCATGGTGTGGAGGAATTGCGAGTAGTGCGTCCCACGACTTTTTCTGTGCCCGTACCAGACTGTCAGCTCCCAGTGTTAAAGTAGAAAAAGGGTTTTGCGTCACTCACGGCCCATTCGCCTCCATCTCCCGCATAAACTCTTCCTTCTCCACCAGCTCGAAATGCGTCAAACAAAACTCGAACGCCAAGTCCAGAACCTTCGTCTCCAAGCTCTTCTCCAACGTCGGCGGTTTCCTCGGCAGCAAAGGCTCTCCATCTTGATTGTACACTGCTGCGTTGTGGGCATGTGTGAGGGAGGCGACGCTCGCTTGTTCCCCCGAGAGGACGGCGCGGTACGACGACGTGGGCCCGTAAAACCTGAGTTCGTGGTGTCGGTTGAGGGCGAGGCCTCCTTGCAGAACGTCGGAATGATTTCTGTATTGACCATTGAGCTCAGCTGAGGGATAACATGGTGAAAGGGTTGGAACGAACCGAGGTTGCGTCGTCGGCGTGTAGTACGGCGTTGCTGGTGTCAGTGGCGGAGCGGCCAAATGGGCAGGAGGCGGAGGAGCAGGCGTCGAAGACGAAGAAGACGAATGCTCAAGATTCACTCTCGCCAACTCCTTCTCCAGCGCGTCGATTCGCATCTGAAGCGCCGTAACAACTTCCTGCAGACGCGTCGGAAGTGAGCTGCTTGCCGCGGTTGGTACGAGCTCGGTAATGGGGGAACGCCGGACCTTGGTGTAAGGTTTGCGCTTGTCGCCTTGTAGGTCATACACACAAGCACAGTTCCTAGCTCGACAGCCATCACACGTCGGTTTCTTGCCTGTCTTCCCCCAGCATCATCCCATCAACTCGGTCAGCCCATGTGGTGTGTACTCTTGGCGGAAGAAGGAGCACGGACCATCACATTTCGCCCTCCTCTTCCGACACTGCTCACAAGCCGTAGAAGTCCTGCTCCTACAGTCCATGCCACAGCCGCGACGCGTTCACCGAGAGAAATTAGCTCACATCGCAACACTCGAGCATCGCGGAAGGGTCGGCATGAGCACGAATGGGCACCGAACGTACCGCTTGACAGGTTTGGACGACCTGGACGCCGGAGGCGGCGAGTGTGACGACGTGGAAGCTGTGTCCATCTCGTACTGGTGTGCTGCTCGACGAGTTGCGGCGCGTTTTTTCGGCGGGTCACGGTCGAATGCGGAGAGAGGAAGCCAGACGCCGGAGGGGTAGAAAGGTGGAAGCCACTTTCCGGCGGGCCTGGAGCCGCAGCTCGCTCAGCTCCATGGACTTTGAGGCATGAGAACAAGTCTGCTGCTTGACGGGCACTCGAGCCATACATGACATGAGTAGAAAGAAAGCCCTTAGACCATCTGCGGCTCGAGAGACGTCTGAGCCCTCGACACGTACACCTATTGATATCTCGCCCTTCCAACCACAACGAAATTGGACGCGAACGAGAGAAAAACGGTGTTACATCAACAGTGTGACAAAAGTCTCCTCCAAAAACAACACACGCTCTAAGACCTCCAATACTGCGCCACCGAATGGATGCGATCCAACACCGAGGTAAAGTACGACGTCTCGTTGAGCAACCCCTCAAACACCTTGATCGCGTCGTCCTCCGAGAGATTGAGCAAGAACTTGTCTTGGACCTGCCACAATAAGAATGGGCGTTAGCATGACCAATTCAAAGGTCGAGAAGGGAGCAACGCACCTTAGCAACCGCCTTGTCCGGCTCGGCCTTGATCTCCTGAATGTTCGCATCTACCATCAACCCCACCAAATTGATAATGAGGTTCGCGTTCTTCCTCAAGCTCGTGAACCCGATATAACACAAGTTCTTGAACTTGGCGTAATGGGGCGAGTGGAGGCCGCCCATGGCGTCGACCATCTCCTTGCAGACTTTGACGGCGGGAGCGAAAGGTTTGGGGTCCGCGCCGAGGATGTAGCCGAAGTCGACTATGTGTCGGAAAAAGGTCAGCTACCACGATAATTGTCATCGATTTGAGCTTCCTCACCATGGAAGAAGTGTCCGTCGGGGGAGAGGAGAAGGTTGTCGAGGTGACGGTCGCCGACTCCAAGCAAGTACGTGACGACGCAGTAGCCAGCTAACCAAATTGTCAAAGTCAGCTCGAACATTACCGCAGCGTTCGAACAAAAAATCAGTACTCACCGCAGCTTCGAATATAAGTCTCCAACACCTCCGGCTTCACCCCCAACGTCCCAACACTCGCCGGATCGCCATGATGGGCCTTGAGGTAGTTCAACAGACTCCCTCCATACTCCGACGAAATATCCGCAATCGTCTTACTCTGCACAAACTGGACCATCCCCTCCTGCACGCCCGTCGCGAGAACCTGATACGGCAACAACTTCAAGTCGAGGTTCTCCTTTCTCAACAACCGATCCATGAGCGTAAAGAGTTGGATGATGAGTTGGTCCTGTCGGAGGTCGTCGCCATTCTTGTAGATCACGGGGTACTCGATTCCGTCTTCGCAGAGGAGGTGGAGACGAAGCGGAAGCATCGCGCTCTTGAAGATGGACGATTGATCGGGGTTGATCCCGACAATGGTTTTACGCGCGTCGAGAGGGAGTGGGAGGGGAGGGAACGTGCCGAGGCCGGAACGCGAGTCGTGTAGCATCGAACGGAGTTTCTCGATCTTCTTTGGGCGGGGATCTTTGGAAGAGCGGAGGTCCTTGGCGACGACGGAGAGCTTGGCGATGAACTCGGTTTGGCGGGTTTGAAGTTCGGCTCGGTCGGGGTGAAGCTGTGGTGACGCCTGTATCAGCTGCTAGTCGCTTTTCTTAAGTCGAAGCAAAGAAAACGTACCTCCGCAACCCTCCTCTCAAACTTCTTCGCGACCTCCTCGTACATTCTCCCATTCGGTCCCCCATCCTGACTCTCGACCCTAAGGTACCACATGAAGTGATTCGCGAGCACCGGGTTCCTGACTCCCCGTTGGATGAGGAACTCCTCCAGAGTCGGGAGGTTGTCGGGCGGCGGTGGGGGGAGACGATGTCGCGAGCGGGTGATGGATGACGATGAAGAGGAGGTGGGAGAAGGAAGGATGTCAAACTTGAGTGCTTGGACGAGTTGGAGAAGGTACAGCATGAGCTCCTGTACTCGACAAACCGTCAGTCACCTCCTCAACCACCGCAAGAGACCAGCAAAGCAGCTTACATCGTCCTCCGCACCTCCCAGCACTCCCACAGCATACGCCCTCACCCTCCTATCCCTAAAAGCCGTACTCGGACCCAACAGCTCCAACGCATCGTCGACCTCCACCGTGGCCCACATCGGCAACAGCGTCTCGACCGCCTGACTGACTTCCCCTGGATCGGACCAGACGACCGATTTGAGGAATTTCGTGAGAGCGCGTTTGTCCCTCGTGAGGTAGAATCGGAATTGCCAGAGGAGGTCGAGTTCGTTTGCGGTGAGCGTCACGGTTGGTGGGTACCGGAGGATCTCCTGTGGGCATTTCGCGGCGCTCGTCAGCAACTTCACCACGTGGCGAATGTATGGCCAGAAGCGAAGAACTCACGTTCAGCTCATCACGGATCTTGGCATTCGGCTTGAGCTCGCGATTGAGCGGTCCCTTCCTGTGACTTCGGACTAGCCTTCGGTGTTTCGCCTCGACGGGGTTGTCGCGCGCTACCTCGGGATCGATGATGGTGAAGAGTGGTGGCTCGCCAGGTTGCGAGAAGGAGAAGGAGGGGTTTGTTGGGAGAGGAAGGTTAAGTGTTGGGAGTAAAGTCGGGAGAGTTGGAAGGGGGTAGTCCTGTGGACCAGAACTAGTTAGTTTGGAAAGGGAGGGAGCTGGACGACTGGAGGTCGGCGTACGGGTTCGGAGAAGACGACGGGAAAGTCGAATCTCGGCAGATCGACGTAGAGGAAAAGGTTCTCAGACTTTGCGGATTCCTCCTGAGGAAGGACCAACAATGAATCATCAGCTATCCTTCCTCCCTAAGCCTCAAAGTCAGGAACCCCAGCGTACCTTGTGCACCTTTTCAATCTCCCTAAACGCGGCCTTGTCCAACCAATCGACCCTCTTCACATCCCCCCTCTGATGCTTCTTGACCAACTTCTCCAACCTGCCCATCTCGTCCCTCTCCCCCAACCCCACCTTGCTAGGCGTCTCACTCTCGACCCCACCATCCGCCTCGATGCCCTTCCACAGATATAACCTCTGCTTCCCCTTCTTCAACGTCGCCTTCTTCCCAAACAACCTCAACGTACTACCTCCTACGACTGCCACTTTCCTCGGTCCGGCGATATCATACACGGTGATGGCGAGCTGAGCGCCGAGCGGGAGGTCGCGGTACTTGATCGGCAGGACAAAGTTCTCGTCCCACTTGACGTTGTCCTTGTTCCTGAACGCTTTGTGAGCCGTTCTGTTCTCTGGCGTCAACGGCTTGTTGTCGCTCCACAGCCGGAACCCGACGTAGAGGTCTGAAGGGAGGGCCTGTTGCGCGCCGGCGTGCTTGAGGGACGGCGTGGCGAGCAGCTCAGAGAGGGACGCTTGAGGGAGTGTGCCTTGGAAGGTCGAGATCTTGAGCGAGACGGGGAAGTCGAGCGAGCTGTGTTTCGCGATGGTGAGCGTGTAGTCGAGAGACGCCGCTGAGGAGTTGGAGGCGTTCATCGCGACCCCCCGAGAGTTGGCCGCGAGGGCTGGCACGACAGTGGCCGGTTGCTGCTCTAGTAGTGGATGTAATTCGATATGTGTAGATTGTCGTTCGTAGTTGCCGGTGTTGTGGCGTGTCGACGGCGGGCGACGGTCGGACAACAACCCTCGAGCCGCCGCCCGCAAGCGCAGGTCACCCTCCTACCGCAACACAATCTCTCACGACTTGTTTAACTCGCACCACTACCAGACACGCGTTCAAATCTCTCCATTCTTCTGCTCAGAGTATTCGCTCCGTCCTCCATCCATCAGCTGGGTCCCACCCCCTCGCGGCGCTCGTACGCGCCAATGGCCACAGTACGTCCCTTCCACACTCCCTCGTCCATTGGCCGTTTATCAATCATCCGACCACATAATCCAGATAACAATCCTCTACTTCGCCTCCATCCGGACCTCCCTCCCCTCCGAACCCGACTCGCAACTCCTACACCTCCCCTCAACCCCAACCCCCTTCACGCTGCTCTCCCTCCGTTCCTTCCTCATCAACGACGTCCACCAGGGTAACGAAGAGTTTGAAAGAGCGTTAGGGAGGAGTACGTGGAGTGTTGACGAGGAGATGGTCGAGAAAGAGGAAGAGGGGAGCACGGTGCTGAAGAACGGCATGACCGTGTGCCCGATTCCGCCGGTTTCGGGAGGGTAGGCGCTGTGGTAATACAAGGCGAGGGGGAGGAGCCATTCCGAGGTAAACAAGGGGGGATTGACGGGGTCCGATCCGTTTGTTGGTGCGTCCCCAACCTCGTTTGAACTCCCGGAAGGACGTTAGAACTAACGCGTTGTGGATCATGCTTCCTCGCACAGTACCAGTTCACCTGTACTGCCATATAGACCATAATTCATGCTTGCCAAACACCTGGCTTCATAAGCGAAAACGTCCCTCTGACCTTGCCGCTGGAAGAGGCAGGCAAGATCATGGTGACGTGGCTCTCGAAAGCTTGTACGGAGAGCTTTCCCATCCCCGTCCACATTCTCAAGAGTCGCATCAACAAGGACATGGCTCCCTCACGAACTCGCTGTCGCTCTTCTCACCCGTTACTCTTCTAGCAAAACAAGACGTAGTGTCTGTGCATTTCCCTCGGTAGTCCCAGAACCGTTCTTAAACCTAAATCCTCATCAAGCGAACAAAGCCACTCCAATCAAAAGCGCTCCCTTCACATACCCACCAACATTCCCAGCCCTGATCTTAACTCCAGCAGCAGTCTGGACTGCTCCCGTCGTCGTCGCGAACCCCGTCGCGATGGACCTCGATGCTCCCGTTCCTGAGGGCGGGGGTGAAGCTATCGGATAGAACGCTGCTTGTCAGTTTCCACTTCAGTAAAAAGCGCTGGAAAGTAACGAGGACGTACTCGCGCTACTGCTACCGGTGTTAGACAACACAACGACGGTGTTCCCTTGCGCGTCGGTCGTGATTCCAAAGCCTTATAAGAAGAAGGGCTCGCATCAGCTTTACACGACCCCCGACCCATCCGACGTGCTCAAAAGGAGTGAGAGTCAGAACGTACCATTGCCAGCAGTCCCAACGACATCCCCAGCAGTCCCAATGACAACCGTCACTCCATTCGAAGTCGAGAGCGAGAGTCCAGTCGCCGTGACCACCGGATCTGCGAGCGTGATGGTGGATTGTGAGCTCGTGCTCCCGGTGCCTGATGAGGTCTGAGAGGAAGCTGGCGAGGAGAGTGCAGGAGGGGTCGGAGGAGACGAAAGAGGTGCGGTTGAGGGAGAGGAAGAGGGACGTGACGGACTTTGTGGGGAGGAAGGCGCGAGAGTCGAAGAAGGAGGTGGTGACGGACTCTGTGGAGGAGAAGACGCAGGAGATGAAGATGGAGATGATGTACTTGGGGAAGTAGATTGAGGTTGAGCTGCGGACGTCGTCGTCCCCTGTCGCCGTTGTCACAATCTCAGTCAAGCCCGAAGACGTGGCCAGAAGAAAAGGAACAAAGGAACGCACTGGTGCTTGAGCCTGCGACGTAGTAGCTCCTGGACCCTGAGTGGTGGTGCTAGTAGGGCCGTTGTCCGTCGTCGTCGTGCCACCTCCGCCTCCAGCATTCGAGCTCGTCGTCGTCGTCGTCGTCGTCGTCGTTCCTCCCGAGTTACCTGCGCAGCCAGAGATCTTGCTTCCGTCGTCGGGATTCTGGCAGACGTTTGATCTGTGTCACCTCGAAAGTTTAGGGAATGACTATGAAACTTCTATTTGAGAAGAAGTGGAGAGACTGGCGACGCACTGACAGTTCGAGCGGAAGCTCGCGATGAGGTCCTCAAGGTTCTGTTGAGCGTAAGTCCACGGCTGAGAGTTGTACGGCGATGTCAAACTGCCTAGGCATGTCGTGCACCTAGCAGCAAAGATATCGTAAGACTATGTCCGAAAGTAGAAGAGCTTAATGGACGCAACGATGTGTAGGCGGAAACTGTAGATGAAACGCAGGTCGAGGCTGAAGGGGAGGTCGCTTGGGTGACGAACTGTGCGTAGAGACGATGGAGAGGGTGGTTTATTAGTTATTTATCTAAACGTCACACTCCGGTGGGCTTACCAGGGAGCAGCCGTTCTGGGTGCAAGAGAGGTCGTTGGGTGGGAAGCTCTGTGGCGCAACGTGTCAGGTCAGCCAGGACCCCTTCTGCGAGATTTCTCATTCGCCCCTGTGGAGCCTAATTTAATAAAGTAGATCTGATGACTCACGCAAGTGTTTCCTTCGATACAAGTCCTACGGGGCAGAGCCGTACCCGCAAAGGTGGACGACGAGTTAATACGTGCAGCAAGTGAGAAGGACGACGTGGCCTTAAAGTCAAGAAGAACGCACGGATCATACTGAGCCCCAATGTTTGGGCAATCAGCATCCGTGCGACAGTAGCTGCCCTGTTCACCACCTCACATCAGCGCCTAGCTTCCTCGTACGTCCCCCGCCTCGCGCAAAAGAGCCAAACTCACGTCGGTCGGCAACGTCTCGCAAGTTCCGTAGAAGCCTACATTCGGACTAGACCCCTTGCAGTACTGAGACGAGGAACAGTCGTCGTCGACGAGGCACGCTCCGGGGGACTTTGCGCAGGTGCCGGATTGAGCGGACGGAGGCGAGGTCGAGTTGGACGACGACGAGGTCTCGCCGCTGCCGGTAAGAGTGCAGATGTCTGATGAATTGCAAAAGTGAGAAGCTTGTCGAGGAGCTGGGAAAGTGATGAGAGAAAGGACGGACTGGACTGGCAGTCCGAGTTCTGGGTGCAGCTCGCTGGTCGCGGTCCCGATGGTGAGGGTCAGCTGTGGGTTCCACCACTCGCTTCACAATTCTAGATATACCCACCTCCTACATCAGTCTGCCCTCGAACGATACCGACGAGCCAGACGAGAGCGAGAGCAGTCGCCACTGTTGCGCGACGAATGGACGAGTACGCTCCTTCAAGTCAGCTGACTCGTTCTGAAGCAGAGGGAGACACTGACAGCAGTAGTGAGCACTCGAAGGCTTCATTTCTTGATGTAACTTTTGTTGCTCTGTAGTTGCGGATTCGGGGGTGAGGAAGTGGAACGAGCGCAACCGATGAGCGCCCGAACGATGTCTGTGTACGCTCTTGGCTCTTTCGACCCGACCACACTTCCCCCGTATTTGAAACACCTTTTAGCCACCATATTGAGCTTAACGTTTTGACAAGAGACCAGCTAGAAGTGTAGCAGTCAACGATCGTGTTTCAACGCCTGTACAATTTTGATGACACGTGGCCGTCAGTCTCATCCTAATCTCTTCGCTGCTTGATCCGCGCTCCACAAGGAAGCTTTCTTTACTTTCCTCCTGTCTAGCGTTTTTTTGGTACTTGTGTCCTAAAGCGACGACGGCGTCCGCCCGGGCTTTCGCCTGTTTTTGCAAGGCAAAGGACCACGTCACCGCGTTAGTTTGTGCGCTGCGACACCGAGTCTCCTCTTGTCGCGTAGGCCAATAGAACAAACTTTTACTTTTTCTTAGAGTCCACTTTTCTTCGTACGAGCACCCTCCACGTGTCTGTACTGACACAGAACTCGCAGAGCCCAACTCTCGGAACCCTGACTCGAGCCAACGAGAACCGTTGCTTCTCTCCTTCCCCTTCTTTCACTCTCTTTGAGCACTACTGCACATCACAACATGTCCATCACGATGACCCTCGCCCCCGTTCCTGCTCCTGCCCCTCCTCCTCTCTCAGACCACAGCCTGCCAGCTCGCAAGCACCAGCCGAACAAGCCCGAGTCGGCTCCCACCGCTCACACGCAAGTCAAGCGAGTCCCGGAGAGCAAATCCTTGGTTCTGTACCCCTCCACACCACAAAAAAGGCCGGACCAGAGCCACCTCAGCGAGCAGTGGTCCCACGCGAGTGCGACCAGATCCCGTCGTCGCAGCCGCCAGAGCAACGCTCAGGGACAAACGACAGAAACTTCGACACAAAGTCACAACGAAAGCCATCAGGGCTTTGAAAGGAGATGGGTATGCGAAGGATTCGCTCCGCAAGCAGCGGTCGGCGTTGTGGGAGCGTGTGAGGAACGTCGTTGATGTTAGTGAGGAGTGGAGGGAGCGGGAGGATGCGCGGGTGAGGTCGTGAGTCTTTCATTACTTGAACCCTCTTTTGGAGATAATGGTACTGATGTTTGACCGTGCGCAGACTCATCGAGACGATCTGCGAGCAACACCAGTCCCGCGCTCAGGCACGACGTGTCCTGTGGATCCACGTCTTTCGCTCCGGCCCACGTTCGACCAGTAGCCATGATCTCATCTGTCTCTTAAGCTCTGTTCCGAAACACCTCCCTCATCCTCTAGCATCAGTCGACACTATCGAGGAGGAAGATTCTCTCCCCCTCCCCGCCTCTTCCTCACTCACCACCCTACGACCTCACCCCCAACCTTCTAAACCCCCAAACATTACTCTTACCCCACGATCGAATAAACCTAAATCACTCCGCATCCTCACCCTCCAACTCGCGCTCAAACGCACCCAAGACGAACTCAGCACCGCCTCAGCTCCCCCGTCTTGCGACACGGTCCCAACTAGTCCGCTACCGGAAGGATGGGAAAGGCGATACGATCGGTGCGGAAGAGTATTCTATGTGGATCATAACAATCGCACAACGTCGTGGAGTCTGCCCCGGCTGGAGACGGAGAGGGAGGCGGGGGGGATTGGCGAGTTGAGGAGGGTATTGGAGATGACGGGGTTGATAGAAGTGGATCCTGGCTCATGAGGTGGAGCTAGAGGAGGTTGACGAGTTGCTTGAGGAGCTTTGAATGGATCTACTTTCATCAATCTTCAACGTATCGGACGAAAAGGGATTGAAGGAAAGAGACGTGTTTTTGCGTAAATATCGGGCACGTTCAATTTGCCTCGTGGTTCAGCTACAGAACGGAAACTTGCAAAAGGGAAGTCAGCATTGAGCTCTCGCTCTTCTGTGATGGCTTGCTTTTCTCTCCGCCGATGGAACATGTGAAAGGGTAGCCACGTGAACCCCCTTCCGCCCTCGAAGTGCAAGCTCGCAAACTTTCTCTAACACTAGCTGCGACGTCTTCTTTTTGTATCAAAAAACATCCTGGTGTAATCACATTGATCTGAGACAAACCACGTCGTTGTTGCTCCCTTCTCCCTAGCTCACAGAGCACCCGACACATCCTAGAGCCCTTCCGTGCATCAACGTTCATCTCCCCACCATCGCCTCTCTCTCTCTCTCTCTCTCCACCGTTGATTCTTACCTCTACTGGAGTCTGAAATTATGGCGCCATTCCAAATCATCACGCCGTCCACCCCGAACGCCCGAAACAAGTCCCTTCGTCCCCCACCACTCAAGGACCTGGCGACGATCCACCGCGTCCGAATCGTCGTGCAACAAGTCAGAGAAACTCCCCCCCCCCCCCCCATCCTCATTCCCCAAAGCGACATCCCTCTCCCCTCAAAACGCTCTCAACTCTCGCTCACCGCCTACTTAGAAATCTTCGACATTGGCGACATCCTTCTCTCCTGGGAACTCTCGCTCCTCGCCCTCGGGACCACCCAACGCAACCGTCTCGATGCAGCAAAGAAGCTTGAAGCCAGTCGAGAGATCCTGAAACCCAAGGACGAGGTGCAAAAGAAAGAAAAGGCCGAGGTGAAGGAGAGCGAGTTTTACAAGATTCGACAGAACAGGAGGGAGATGTGGGAGAGGGTTCGTAAAGTCGTCGATCACGGTGAGGAGGACGAGTCGGCAGGGATCACCGAGTGAGTACCTACCGGGAAGAAAAAAATCGATTTTGAAGTATACTGACCCTCCTATTCTCCAAGGAGGATCCACCGAATCATCGCGACGTACCCAACCCGCACTCTCGCGCGTCAAGCGCTCTTCACCCAACTCCTCTCCTCCTACTTCCCCAAACCCGACACGTTCTGGCTCTCCTTCAGTCTCCGCCAGACACCCATCTTCACACCCCACCCTCTCTCTCATCCTATCCTTCCCAAAACCAACCAAGCAAAACCGGAAGCGAAACCGAAAACAAGTTCACGTCGGCGTGAGACGAAGGACACTACCGGCTCTCCCACCAACAGCACCGAGCTTTCAACCTCAGAGAAACCAGAATTCAAACAAGAGATCATCAAAACCCCTCGTCCCTCCCTCCGAGGCCCGCGACCCACTTCAGTCCCGTACCTCCTCCCTTACCTCATCCGAAAAGCGCGTCGAGCGATCCGGATGAAACTGAAGGGCACTGAGGCGTACACGAGGGAAGTGAAAGTTTTGGGAATGATGGTTGGGAGAATTAGGTTTGAAAACGAGGAAGAGGAGGGAGGGAAAAAGTGTGGAGAGGGAGGATGGGAGGACGAGGTGAGGGAGTTGGGACGGATGGTGGAGATGGTGGGTTTTGCCGACGATGAGGAAGATCAAGAGGGATAAACAATGAAGAGTGAGAAGAATGAGGAGATGGAGATCGAGGTCGACGCCAAATGAAATGCCAAACGTGTTACACCTTACACCCGTTGTTCGACCAAATCTCTGAACCTCTCATCCCTCCCCACCAGTCTCCTCCCAAACTCCCCCACTTTCTCCCCTTCCTCCCCCTCTCCTCCCTCCAATACCTTCCAAACGCTCTTCAACCTCTCTTTATCACCCTCCCTCCCATCCTCCCCCTCATCATCATCATCCACCACAACCCAAGCTCTCGCCACACCACTAGCCACCCCCAACGCAATCTTCACTCCCACTTTCTCCCTTCCCTCCTCCAAAACCCTCTCGATACATTCACAAACCTTCGAAAGCAACCTCTTATCCGCGAGGCTTAGGACCGCGCTCAACCTCGGAAGGAGGAACGGAGTCCACCTCACCACTGTCCTCCCCATCTCCGTGATCAGCGTCGGGAGGAAGGAGAGAGTAGAGAGTAGGATCGGGATGTTATCGGGGGAGAACTCGAAGACGTGGATGATTGAGGAGGTGAAGAATGTCGATAGGGCGGTGTAGCGCGCCAGTGATTGGGAGGGAGAGGGAGACGGGAGGAAAGGGTGGAGCGTGTTGATGAGGGAGAGGGAGAGTGGAAGAGAGAGGGAGAGAAGGAGAGGCGAGTGAGGGGAGGTAAGGTGCGTGGTGCAGGAGTTTAGTGACTTGTGATCGTGAGAGGAGGATGACGTGGCGTCAGCACCTCGTGTCACCGAAGGCCACCCACGGGACGATGAACCAACTCACAGAGAGCAACAACTTTCCCACCCCGGTCCTATCCAACAGACTCGTTCCTAGCTTGCCCACCAACCCTTGCAACACATAGCACCCGACCACCTTCTTCTTCGGATCCGGCGCATCCAAGAACGTCAACAGCGGCGGCAACATCAACCCAAGATTCGGCTCTATGTCCTCCTCCTACCCCAATCGCTCCCATCAGTATCTTTTCACCCCCGAAACTCGACGAGTGGCACAGAAACACAACTCACCTCCAACGCCTCTAAAACGCTCCTCACCACACCCCCCGCCTCGCTTCCGGGATCCAATCCCGGCGCTTCTTCGTACCATTCCATCATCCCATTATCTCCTCCTCTAGGTCGATTCAGGACGCGTCCGGTGGTAGAAGAGAGTTTCGGGTGGGCTTTGAAGAAAGGCGGGAGGACGTGCGAGAGGAAGTGCCGAGGGAGGGAAGGGGTGAGGGCGGCGAGGTGGTGGGTCGTTTCTGTACGCAGTTGTTACCAGAAACATTGTTATTAAATAGAGAAGGAAAAGAGGAGGTGAAGAGACATGAGAAACGAACCGAGAGCGAGCCGAGCAGTCTCCATCGAGCTGTAGTTGGAAGGGACGGACCATTGCGCGACGGCTTGGAACGTCGCCATCCTACTCTCGTCCACCTCCTCTAGCGGTGGTAGTCTCTTCACCAATCCTCTCACAGCACCGAGGTACGTTGGTGCCGTTTGCAGGAGGTACGCCTCGCGCGCCGCGTTGGAAGGACGTTCTTCTGGTTCTGTCGGCCGAGAGGCAGATGATCAGCTCTCCTCGGTCTACCCTGCCCACAAAGTCAGGTAAACAGCTAGACATACTCAGTTCGTTCAAAGCCTCGTCGTCCAACAACAGTTCTGCCGGGATCCTCGCCTTGAGCTCTCGCAACAACCTCGCCAACACGCCGTGCACCTCCTCCGCATCTCGCTCGTTCAGCACGCCATCCTCGACTTGCGTGAGAGTAGTGATGAGTTCGTTGAGTGCCGGTAACGCGAGTGTCTGTTTGTGGCGGGTGTGCCGTGAGTGAGCGAAGCGAGGGCGCGAGGAGGAAGGGGGAAGGGACGGACGGAAGGGAGAGCCGCGGTGCTCGAGAGGAGGGTCGCACTCGCTTCAGAGGACAGTGTAGAGACTTGTAGCGTGCATCCTCGTCCTCGTGGTGGCTTACGAGCCGTTGGCGTGCGGCTGCTCAGATTCAGAAGGATCAGCTCGTGAGCTCCTCCAGCCCAAAGCTCGCAAGCCTCACGCGAACGAAGTCGACAAAGGTTGAGGCAACGAGATGTTTAGTGACGAGTTTGTTGGAGGCAGGAACATCCTTGTCCGAGAAATGTAGATAGTTGGGCGAGGTCACGAGTGCGCGAGGCGAAGGCGAGACGAGCAGCCAGAGACGCGATCTCCCTCGTGACTTGGGACAGGCTGAGCTCGGATATACGCGCCACGTGGCCAGTTTCACCTCGGTTCAACAGTGGTCGACACGAGCTACAAGAAAGATAATCCAGTTTATTTGTGAGATGGAAACTGAATTGATGAGAGACGTCTGGCAGGAATGGGAGCGCAGGGATTGGGGATCGAGCAACGTGACCATTGAGTCAGGTCCCGCGGCCGGGCTGGGAGCTCCTCTTCGCCAGTCAAGACGAACGGTTACGAATCAGAGTAATAGAGCTTGGAGTGTTTGTAGCATTCTAGTAGAGAGAGGTAAGAATGATAGTAATAATAATTAAATGAGACCAATAGAATGACGAGATCGGAGGTACAAGTGCCCTGCCCGCCTAGGCGTGCTTGGGCGTGCGTCCGCTTCGCTCGTCCCCCTCTGCCTCTGGCCCTTGCACCTCGCTGCTCAGCATCGCCTCTGTCCATCCCGACCCAAAAGGAGATCGTGTTTGCCACAACTCTCATCACTTGTCACGAGGTCCAACCCGACTCGCCACAACTCTCTGCATATTCCCCCCGAGTTGCTCGCCTTGTTCTCCGCGAGTCCCGAGTCCGCCTCAGCTCACCTCGTCCTCGTCCTCGTCGCTCCTCGCCTCCGCTGCTCTCTCTCTCGCCACCGCCCAAATTGCACTATATCAAGAAGTGCTACCACCAGTCATGCAATCGCCACCGCGACTCGCGCCATTGGCATCGCGCAACCCGCTACCTCCCACGCCCAACCCGAGCAGCACGAGCACGAGAGGACGCCCCACCTCGTCCGAACCCTCCATCGCCACCTCGTCCCTCGACCCTCGCGACCTCTCACCAGACACCCACGCGCACGGCAAGGACGACAACAAGAAAGCTTCGAAATGTGCGTGTCGTGCCTCTCGAACACCCTCCTCTCGCCGCTCTTTCTAGAGCCATCGCAGGTCCGAACGAATGCTGATGACGCGACCCTTTCGCTTCGACTTTGACCACGGCAAACAGCAAGCAACGCGCTGAGCAACGTACCGTGTAAATTCTTCAAAGCTGGATCGTGTACCGCCGGCAAGACTTGCGTCTTCTCCCACGAGCTCGCCCAGCCCGGCACCGTGAGTCCTGCTGCCCTGTACCCCGCGATAAGGCTGCGCGCGTGAGCGAGTTGGAAGCTGACCGTTGGACGGCATGACGACGTGTGTGTCTTCTCGCAGAGCAAACCGATATGCCAGTGGTACGCGAAAGGCAACTGTCGCTTCGGCCACAAGGCAAGTCGGCGATCGCTCGACGAGGATGAACGCGACGACGAGGGACCGCGAGAGCTGACCCACGATCTCCCCCCCTTCCCTTCCCCTTTATTCCATCGATTTATGCGGCTATCAACAGTGTGCCTTGGCCCATATCCTTCCCGGCCAACCCATGTCGTTTGACCGCAAGAACAAGCGAGCCGCTCAGGCTGCTGCTCGCGAAGCGGCCCAGGCCAACGGTGGCGCCGGCGACCCGAGTACCAGCCCGCCCTCCTCCTCCTCCGTCTCGAAATCTCCGACGATGAACGGCAGTGGCATCGCAAGGAGCCTCAAGAACAGCTTGGACCTCGGCAGCTCGCCTCCCCTCCCGCCGACGACAACGATGACCAACGCGATCAACGAACCCGTTCCCCCGTCGTCGGCGACTGCGACCATCTCGACGACTCCGAACGCGTGGAACAAGGTCGTGAGTGGGCTGGCAGCTGCCAGCTCGCCGCCGGTGGGGACCAAGTCGCTGCCGCAGGTCGCGCCTACTTCGCCGCCCAAGCCTCAGCAGTCGAGCGCCGCCGCCGCGCCGTCGGCACTGCATCAGCAGCTCTCGTCTGCTGCAGGACCTTCGCCTCCGACACTTCCACCTCATTTGCACCTCTCCCACCAGCTCCCTCACCAGCACTCACACCTCCCACCGCAAGCTCTCCCCTCCTACGCCCATCTCTCGACTTCCCCTCCCAACCCTTCCTCCGCCAACATCTTTTCTACTTCCCCTTTCTCCGGCTCTCGAGCACTCTTTATGCCCTCTTCTTACGACTCTTCTTCCGATCACGAGGGTTTCCCTCGCTCCCCGCCTGCGACTCACCGAACCCTCCTCGAGCGTAATCACTCGAGCGGCACCGCCTCGCACCTCGCTAATGGCAATGGGAACGGATGGAACCACGCCGGGACCACGACGGCGTTCACGAACGAGTGGGAAGAGGAGGGGTCGGACGATGGCGAGGAGTTTGATCGAGCGTTCTTGCCGTCGAGTTTGTCGGACCTCCTCACTCCGGAAGAGTTGAGGCGGAGAAGGGAGAAGGGCGAGACTGGGGGCGGGTACGATCCGTGGAACAAGTCGAGTGTGGGGAGCGGGGTCGGACTCGCGAGCAAAAGCGTGCCGAAGGACGTTGGGCTCGCGTTCGGGAGCGCGGGGAGGGCGAGTGCCTCGAGCGAGAGGCAGACGGCGACGGTGTGGAACACGCTTTCCGCTTCTCCGGCGTCTCGCTCCCCTCACCACGTCGGCACACCGACGCGTACATCACCCCCTCACCAACCTTCCCTACTCTCCAACTCTCTTCTCCCCCCTCCCACCCGTCCTCAACCGCACTACTCCTCCTCTTTCGACCCCTCGACGTTCCTCAACGAAGACCCTCTCCTCTCAACCTCGCCTTCTTCTCGCGTGTTCCCGGGTCCGGGAAGTTTACCGGGAGGGTTGGCGGCGGGATTGAGTCAGTTGCATCTGATTCCCGCGACGCACTTTGGGGATACGCCGCCGAGTGGGGGGAACTCGTTTGCTAGCTTGAGTCCTACGCTGAGGCCGATAGGAGGAGGAGGAGGAGCGCACACGCCAGTTGTGAATGGAGTGACTGTCGGGGCTGCGACGAATGGTGTAGGAACTGGAGGAGCATGGAGTGGTCCGATGAGTTGGTCGAGCGATACGAGTTCTAGTGGGAGAGGGTTCGGAGGGGTCGGGAGCGCGATTCCGAGGAGGTTGAGTCATCAGCATGGCATGGGAGTGAATGGGGGTCTTGGGAGTGGGCAGGGAAGTCCGTTGGTCAAAGCTGTTGGTGCTGCTGGGGCGGGAGGTGGGGGTAGTGGGACGGGAAGCGCGGTCGGGGAGGACGATGAGATCCAGTTCGAGTTGGAGACCTGAGTGGGGGGCGGTTTGGGCGAGAGGGGGAGGAGGGTATTTGAAAGAAAAAAAAGGTCATTTTTGGAGATACACGACCCATCGTTTTTATATTTTTTGCTAGCAAACACTTGCCCTCTACCTACGTCGTTTTTGGAGCAACAAAAAGAAAGAAACGGACGCTTGCACGTTACACGTTTTGTACATATACCCCCCTCCCTTTCACACTTCTTCTTAGTTAGCAGAAACAGAAATCGCACTTTGTACTCGCTTCGCCATCTCTTTGAGGGGCCCTACACTATCGCCACGTGGTTGCTTGGAGAGCCGCGTCTATTTGGCTTTGGTCGCTCTGCAGCGTTTGAGGTCTAACCTCAGCTTGACATGTTTTCCGTCGAAGGAAGCAAGAGCAGCTCGGATTGTGCCGAGGGTAACCATACCCAACGTTCCGGCACCATCGCTCGTCGTTTGTATGTACTTCCTCTCCGACTCCCCACAAGGGTTCTATCTGATCGACAGCAGGGACCCCCCGATTTATCGACCTCTCAAGGTCTCGTACCTCTCAACAGAGGCGAGGCGAGCACGTACGTGTTCGCGCGTTCAAGAGCCTACTGAGACACTTCCGAGGCTAGATCCGACGAGGGCCAAAGGTACCCGCCATCCCCGCCCGGGCCAGGCGTTCATTACCACGGGTTCCGGACTTGGGAGAGAGTGCACCATGCGTGCGGGTTCCTTCGACATGGGGGTTTCCTAAATTGGAGATAGGAACCTGGTTGGCGATCCTTTTTTTGGTTGCCGCTTTCTTGGGGATTTGCTGGGAGGGGGCGAGATTCCGACTTCGTCGGGGCGAGGGACGGGCGAGGGTTGTCCAGTAGTGGCTTGCCTTCTCTTTTTTCGTCTGCACCGTTCGTCCTTTGGCGAAGTGACGACTCGTTCTATCTACGAAAGCACCTTCTATGGAGCCTCAATATGTCAGAGAACTGTCCACAGTGTACCCTCATCCGGTCTGGAGACCCGTCACGGCGCTGTTGTACATCGCCAGCCTCGTTATCCTCTCTTCGATGATCACGAGGAGGATGCCGACTTGGCGGGAGTGGAGGGAGAAGAGAGTTACGTTGGTGAAAGCGGCGGTGGTGTTGCTCTTGGTGGTCTCGTGAGTTGGCTTGCTTTGGGGATCGGGGGGGACGGAGGGGGTGGGATCAGAGTGCTGATGCGTGGGAGGGACAGGTTGTTGTTCGTAGGAACGGCGATGCTGTTGGTTCATGGTGTGGGATTGTCGTCTTCCATCGAGGTGAGCATTCACATATTCTTCTCCTTTGGTGGAGAAAGCGACTTGAACCGGGCTGACTCTCTTCGACGATCATTTCAGGCCTGCACGGCCGCGTGAGTACCTGAATTGGGCGGGCAGCGCGCGCGATCGAGGTTTGCTAACGCTCTGGATGTGGCAGTGGATGGACTTCGATCCTTCTCTACGAGCCATCAAAAGGAATCATCGTGTTCTTCCTCATCGAGCGAGGTACGATTTCTCATCTGCCACTCACCTGGGTACACGTGGTTGACCTAACTTCTCGGTTCTTTTCCTTGCACAGTGCACATTATCACGGCTCACGGAACCGCTATGAGGAGGAGGGACTCAAAGATGTACATTTTCAACATCACGTTGTTGGCGGCTTGCGTGTCGACGCTCATTCTGGCCTGCGTAAGTGCGCTTGTTGAGCTCAGCGTTAAACTCAAAGCTGACTTAGAGCACCTTCACACTTTCTCTGACCATATATCACTGATTCATCGACACAGGTCTACTTCAGAGCCGAGATCCGCGAAAGCGACTACACCTGTGTCTACCACAACAACCCCAAAATCCGTTCGTCGCGTCCAAGCTGCCCTTTATTTTACCCTTCCGCAACTCACGTCTGCTCAATTCGTAGTGGCATGGGGGATTGCTCAAGATCTAGGTGTCAATCTTTGGCTCACTTGCCTCTTTGCGTACCCGCTGTATCGCGGTCAGTCGCGGAGCCGCAAGGTCAAAGCCCTGGCGATCAAAAGCATCGTGGTGTGCTTCATGATGATGCTGTTTGTGTTTGCGAACCTCATGGTCAGTTCCTTAGCTTTACCTCTTTAGTTTTGAGAGTGAATACTGACATGTGTGTCCTTCTACATCAGGTCTTCCTGCTTTCCAATGGGCGGGAAGTCGGATGGGTCCTCCTCGCTGCGTTCTCGCTCGACATCATGGCAAACGCGATCGGACTCTTCATCGTATGCCAGGTTTCCTTCTAGTATACCTTTGTGCACCAAGCTCAGTCGAACCTTATTTCTTTCAGATCACTTCCAAAACCGAGATGTCGCTCGCCGCCGATCCCAATCCGACCCACACGCTCGTGATGAACGCGACCGGGGAAACTCCTTCCAGCCCCTCTGTTAAGCGCGAGCTGTACATCGACAGCCTCACACGAAGCAGAAGTCACGTTGTACCAGTCCAGGTGGATGTAGGTGGACGGGAGAAACGGTCGGACGACGCCGAGGTTGACAGGATCTCGCTGGCGGAGTCGGAGTCTGGCTCGTTGCGACGACGTGGCTCGCTGTAAGACCGAGGAAGTGGCGGATTTCATGCGGCCAATGATATTTGCTATATCTGGATAGTGTACCACCTCGTGCATATACGCTGTTGTACCTTAATACCATATTTCTCGACACGTCTCAACAATTCCCGACGTGTCTGTGACATGAGAGCCTGACCTTTCCGGCGATACTTTTGCTTTTTGAATGGCACGATATTTCTCCTTCAATTTGAGAGGAACAAGTGGATTCTGCTCGAGACTTGACAGGCCTGGTGCTGACGTGTCGTCGGTGGCAGAAAGATTCGAAAGGGTCAGGAAACGCTTTGAGCAGAGCCAAAAGGCGTTGATGGAGGCACAACACATTAATTTCTACTAGATAGACGTCATCACTGATCTACAGCGGCTTGAACACCGCAACGGCGTCCTCGGCGGTCTTGGTCGCGCTCTGAGGGTTCACACCCGTGACGAGACGGCCGTCAACGACGGTGAAGACATCCCAAGGCCCAGCAGGGGCGACGTAGATCCCTCCAGCTCCAGCCGCGCCACTTTCAATAGTCTGCACGGACCACTGCTTCTGGATGATGTCGAGCACGCCGAGAGCCTCCTCGCCTTGGGTCGTGAAGCCCGTGACTTTCTTGCCGGCGATGAGGTACTCGCCGGAGGAGAGCTTGAGGTTGTTGAAGATGGCACCGGCTGGATGAACAGAGTGTCAGTCTGAGAGACTGCAAAAAGTACCAGAGTAAGGAGCTCACCATGGCAGACAGCCGCGATGACACCTCCGCTCTCGTAGATCGAGGCGATGATGGCGTGGATCCCAACGGCGGTGGGGTAGTCGATGAGAGACGCGTGTCCAGCTGACGCGTAAAACAATCCGTACTGTTGATGAGAAGTACGCATTAAAGAGAAATTCACAACTCTCGATCCAAGGAGACACGTACGTCGAAAGCGTTCAGCTGGCTCGGTGTCTTGATGTTGTCGAGGCTGGAGCGGAACTCGCTGGAACGATCCTCGTAGATCGCTTTCTCTTCAGCCGAGAGCCAGTCGCTGCCGAGAGAGATGTCGTCGGGTGCCCACTGGCCCGTCTCGGAAACAAAGTCGACCTCGAAGCCGTTCTTGCGGAGAACTTCGAAGGGGTGGAGGGCCTGCAAAGGAGGAGTGACGTGGTTTTCGGATTAAACTGGGCTTGAAACAAGAGACCCAAATGATTTCTCACCTCAGATACAAAGAGTCCAGACTTGTGTTCTCCGAAGTCTGGGTTGGCGGAGGTGATGGCGATGAGGGCGCGCTGGGGAACTGGCGACATTGTATTCGGGAGTGGTGGTGGGTGGGAGGAGTTGGTTTAGGAGAGTGGAGAGGAATGAAGCGAAGTGATGGAAGAAGATGATTCCTGCTCGAACTATGGTTTAAGTACTCGTGAATGACCGCATGCTCCGTCAGTCATGGACACCGACAGCCGGACGCCGGCCGCCCAGCGCCAGACGGCGGGCACCGATGGCCATTTGTCAGCGACGGCCTCTGTCTGTGTTCCTTTCGACGGTGAATGATTTGGTACAATTCCTAACTTCAGCAAGCATCACTGATTATTCACAACAGCTGAGATGGTCTCACAGCCCTCACGAGCTTGTAACACTGCTCCCGAGAGTGCCACGTCATCACGCCACAGCCACTTCAAACGAAGGCCGGGTGACACGATGCAGGCCCTGGGCTTCTCTTCTCGGTCAATTGTTGCATACTCCAGGGCTCAAGATTGAGAAAACTGGTGTCTTTCGACCTGCTGACGCGGCGTACGCGCGGCCTGCTCGGACATCGGCCTTGCTGAGTCGCACCCTGGATTATGCTGGAAGGTCGTGGCACCTTCGAGTCGTAAGCCCGAGAATTCGTAATCTCCTTTTGTTTGTATAAAGGGCTGGCCCTCACCTCTCTTTCCTTCTTACTTATTACACTACCTTCCTCCCATCCTCACCTTCCACTCCTCCCTTCGCCTACACACCACACCACACCACGTACGCCACTCGGACGCCGACGATGTTCTACCAGCCCCGCTTCTCGTACTCGCCCTTTGCGTCGGCACCATCTCACTTCCACACCAACCATCCTCACCTCCACCCCTCCTTCGACGACATCTCCTCCTACGACTCTTACGACGCCCACCGCTCCGCCCTCGAAGCTCAGGCTCTCGCCCGCCAGCAGCAAGCTCGCCGCAACGCCGAGCAGGCCGCCCTTGAACGCCAACACGCTCAGCAGCTTCGCCAGCAGCAGTACGAGGCCGCTCTCGAGGTGATTCGCCAGCGCGAGGTCGAGGTCGCGAGACGCCAGCAGGAGGCGAGGAGGCGGGCCGCGTACGAAGCGGCGGTGAGGGCCGAAGTCGAGCGTAGGAGGGAGGCTTACGCCGCCCAGCTCGAGTATCAGAGAAGGGTCGAGCTTCAGAGGCGTGCGAGGTTGCAGGCAGTGCAGGAGCAGAGGAAGAGGGCACTGGCGGCGGAGCAGCAGCGATACGTGGCGGCGGCGGCGGCGGAGGGCGAGGACGTGTTCGATCTCGGCGCTTTCGTCCAGCACCTCCTCGAGTCGGCCTTCGACGACACTTCCGCTTCTACGACCACCACCTTGTCAGCACCAGCTTCCTCCCCTACTCCTTCCAAGCCCGTCGAAGCAGCCCCATCGCCAGCTCCCAAGCCCGCCGCCGTCGACGAGACGCCGTCCCACCCGTTCGACATCTTCGCCCAGATCCTTGACGCCTTCGTTCCTACTCTTACCACCACCTCCGACTCTACTCCAGCTCCCGCCGAGTCGACTTCCGCTCCTCCCGCTGCATCCACCTCGACTTCGACGCCCACCGCTCCCGCACCTTCGCCCGCCGAAGAATCCGCCGCGACGACCTTGCAGCGCCGCTTCCGGAACCACCTCTTTCGCAAGCAGCAACTCTCCACCATCTCTTCCCTCACCTCCACTTTCGACTCGCACATCTCGGCTTTCACGCTCCCCACTTCCCTCACCTTCACCGATGCCACGTCACCCAAGCTCGCGTACTCGGCCGACAACAAGCCGTTCCACGCGCACGAGGATTTCTTGGTCGCACTGTTGAGTCAGATCGATGAGGTTGCTTCTAAGGGCGATAGAGTGGTCAAGACTGCGAGGAAGCAGTTGGTGAGGAAGGTGGAGGAGGAGTTGACCCGCCTGGACGACAAGAAGGCGGAGGAGTTTGAGAAGTTCAAGTCAGCATCGGAGGGCAAGGGAAAGGACAAGATGGTTGACGATGGTGAGTTTGTCTCCTACTCTCCATTTCTGAAACTTTTTCCTGACTCGTACTCTACAGACGCTGCTCCCGAATCCACCACCACATCTACCATCGACCCTCCCGAGGTCCCCCTCCCCACCGCCGCCGCCACCACCACCAACTCCTCCACTTCCATTCCTCTGACATTGGAATCACTCGCCAACATCCCATCAGCACCGTTCAAGCGCGGCACCCTTTCTCACCGCTCCGACTCGACGCACTCGACCGACGTGTCGACGCTCGGCGACTACGAGGTCTCGAGGACCATTCAGGAGGTACTCGACGCGGCACAGAAGCTAGGAGAGGAGGTGTTTGCGTCTGAAGAGAAGGAAAGAGAGGTCGAGAAGAATGAAGTCGAGGCTGACCTGAGTGAAGTCAAGGCTGGGAAGGAGGCAGTCGAGGTTGAGAAGGCGGAGGACGTGTCGGAGGAGCAGGCGAAGGAGGACTTCGTTGTGGTATAGACTTCCTGAATTTAAAACACATGTAGTATAGTTGGACAGTCCTAGCATAATCAAGTATTGTTTCCACTCCACATTCCTTTGGCTAGACAGAATTGAGAGAGAGAGAAATGTTTGCTTCAATGTTCTAAGTCCTCTTTCCACGCAACAGGAGCTCGAATAGGCTCAGGGTTGATGCCTCCATCATGGAAAGACAAGAACCATCACCTGAAAACAGGACGAAGAGCGCCTTCGATGACACACGTCAGCGCACGTCTGTCCTGCAGCCGGTCTAGGTGCAACGCATTGTTCCAGGAGCACCTTTACCCAAACAGTGGGCCTCTCGAAGTTCCACCATTTGCTGAACAGAAGCTGCTGTAAAGCCTTCGTCGGTCACAAAATCATAAGTTGGTCGTCACCTCACAAGCGACCACGCGGCTCAGCTTTGCTCAGGCTGCCCGGAAGCAGTCGTCGACATTTGGTTCCACCAAGCGAGAGCTCGAGCCGCTCGTACACGTGAATCCGCTTCAAGCAGCTTCAAAAGATGTCAAAAGCCGTCCCATCGCCTCTTCGTCCAGCACTTGAGCTCACCCCATCTTTGCTCGTCGGCGGCACCTGCTGGATCGTACTCGTCGGCATCGTCTATCGAGTGCTCTGGCGGGATGTCGTCAGGCTCGAAGTTGAGGATCGCTGGTATAGGAAATGGGTCTACACCTCAGTTGTGAGCTTCTACGGAGCCTGCGGTGAGCTTTCAGCAGCTTTTGCTTCTCAAAGCACGAAATGTGATCGCTCAACGGAGATATCTCCGCGTTAATGCTTCTCAGGGGCAGTGATACCGCTGGTCTTCATCGCCAACAAAATAATTTTTCAGCCTCAATACTCCAACAAGGTACGAATCTTGTTGATCGGGACCTTGGGTACGCGTTTCCTCCGGCACCGGGGCAACGGAGGCTTTGCGGAAGCTGACCCCGCCGCGAGAAGGTGCTTGCCCAATGCTGCTCAGCTGGGGGTGCGTAGGGGTCGCTCTTACTTACAATTCGATGATTTAACTTGGAATGATGCCCGTATGGGAGCAGTATGGCCCACTTGTTGCGAAAGCGTTTCTTTACGGCCGCGCCGCGGTCAGAGAGACTGGAAGCACATATTGAAGCGCGACCTTCCGCTCATCGTGTCAAATACATGGGTGATGGTGTGAGTACTGTCATTTGATTCAAGGAAAGCCGGAGCAGAACTGAACTACAATCCTCTCCTGGTAGAGCCTTCCTTGCTCCGTTGCGCCTCGATATAGGAACGGAGACCCTCCACCCGGTCACTTTCGGTGCCATGGCTTGTTTACTACTGGCTGGCATTACCCTTAGCCAAACTCCTACCGGGTTCCCACCGATGAGACTCTCCCCCGGCTCCTACATAGCCACGTGGTGTGTGGTGCACGGTTGGTTCCGACTGTTTCCTTGCTCGGCGCTCGCTTTTCTGATCTATTTATTTCCTCCAAAGCACTTCTAAGATTCTGGTACGCTGCTCTAAAAACTATGGCTGGCCTACTAGACGTGCCGGCGCCCGTCCCCGTGATCGACCGTTACGTACTCGGTCAGTTACTGCTTCCTTCATGGGAAAGCCCCTCTAGAGATGCGCTGAACTGAGGTGCTCCACCTCTTTTTTTCAGAATTGTTCTTGATGGCTTTCCTCTACGCGTGCGTCCCACCCTGCCTTTGTGCTGCTTTCCAGCCTCCTTTTCGCGTGCATATCATTTTGGTTTCACACCAGGTCTCAGATTCAACGAGAAGACTATTACAAGAAACTTTTTCATAGTCAGATCAACTGCCCCACGCATTGGCGCAGTCTGGTAAAGGAGTAGGAAGGAGGGTTTCCGAGTAAAGCTGTGGCTGTGGAAGCTCAAAAGGAGCGTCAACGAAACCAAGTTATGCCTTCAAATTTCGCACTTTGACAAGGCTGCACGTCTAGCCAGTGGTAGTTTGCAAGTGCCAGATTGTGGGATGCACAGCCTCGTCCCTGCTCCCCTGATCACGAGCTCTCCGAACATTCCCAGAAACTGTGAACCAAATTTCCTCCTCTATTTCTTAACCTCTACCTCAACCTCCTTCACCAACACGCTCCCTCCCTCCGCCTTCTCCTTCACTCTCCTCACAACCCTCTTGAAGTACTTGGGCGGAACGCTTCCCTTATCCTTCCCATCCACGGCGGTGACGATTCCAGGGGTGAGGACGACGTTGTTGGATGATGTGAGGATCGGAATGCCGTCTGAATTGGAGACTCAGTGGGAACCTGAGGGAAAAGGGGGGAGAGGACGTACCAGAGAGGAGGAGGGGAACGTCGAGGTAGATGAATAGGTCGCAGTTGTTTCGCATTCCTGCAGAGGCGTCACTCGTCAGCTTCGAAAGGGGACGAAAGCAGAAGAGATGAAGAAAGATCGTACCACTCTTCACGCCCTCGTCACCCACCAGTCCGACCGCACAGTGGACGTGCGTCCTCGTCATGGGCTTGAGGCCCTCGTTCGCTGAAACCATAAGACGCCTGAGCTGAAGCTACGAGATAGCTTATAAAAAGCAGAAGAAGCTTACAGATAGCATCCCACAACTTCCAATACGTCCCATGCACCATCACAGGGACATCCTCCGCCTTGTCGACCTTCTTCAGCTCCAGGTCCTCCACCTGCTCTTCCACGTCAGCTTCCACATTCTCACCTCGCCCAAAAGAGTACGAGAAGACGCACGACCACTGAGTGTCCCTGGTTCGCCCTAATCCACATCTCCTCCTCCCCATTCGGCCCCGTCGGCTCAGCACGCATTGTGAACCTCTGCTTCGCGTTGTCCCTCACGATCCGCTCGAGCGTGTCCATGTCACATCCCTTCAGTTTTGGTCTCTTCATCTACTCCACAACTGTCAGCGTTCTCTATTCCACCCTTTCGAGACCAACGCGAGCGCGAGAAAAAAGCGGCGGGGACGCACGAGATCGACGACGCGCACGAAGCCGTCTTTACGGAGCACCAGCGACTCCTTCGCTGCTCCATGGCGGAGAATGTAGGACAATGTTTTCGAGTGTCGAGTGTCGGCGTCGTCGGAGGGGCGGCCGCGAGCTGACTTGGCGGGTTTCGCGGAGGGAGGTGGGGCGGAAGTGGACGGTGCTGGAGCTTCGGCCGGCGGGATGGTGGGTGGGATGGAGGTCGACATTCGTGCGTGTTTGTTAATGAGTTTAGAGAGAAAAGTCGTGCGAGTTTTGAGAATGGTGGGAAAAGTGAAGTGAGGAGGACAAGCGAGGTCGGCTGGGGACTTTGCGACTTGGCTTTCGACCGCCACCAACGACGACGACGAACGACGGCGACGGCGGTAGAGGAAGGAAGGACGGCGACGAGCGAACCCACGACGAGTAGCTATAACAAGGACGACACTTTCGTTCCTCGACTGTGTTGTTCGGATCAGCACGACCTTCGTCCTCGCCTTGGTCGCCTGAACAACAACATCCAAACAATCCGTCGACGGCTCAGCACATAGGCGTCGAATTTGCGCACGACCACCGTCCACGACACCATTTTCCTCTAGTATCGTCCACTTCGTCCAATCTCTCACCGCCACCGCCTCTTGCCGCTCCTCCTTCTTCCGTCCGACGCGTCTGAACCCTCGCCGCACGACGCCATGTCGTCCAGCTCAGTGAGCGTGCGTCTCGCCTGCTTCTGCGGCTCGCGAGTACCCGAGAAATCGACAGATCACACCTGGTGTGCTCTCCATTGCGGACATATTTCCCATCACGTTCGTCTCGTCCCTCCCTTTGCATTCCGCTCGACGCGATGTTGGTCTATGGAATCCGGACGCGCTCACGTTAGCTGACCTCTCTCGCTTTCTCTTTCCTGTCATCCCACACACTGCATTCACACAATCAACTTGAATAAACAGCACTGCATCAACGAATGGATCACGTCACAGAAACTACGAAAGCAGCCGTTCACCTGCCCGACTTGCCGCCTCCCTCCACCGTCCCACTACGTCTTCCATCTCGACAGCAAGACGGTTAAGTGGACGCCCTCCCGACTGTATTTCGAGCAGGATCCGAGGAGCGAGCCCGATGGGAGCCAGTGGGAGAGTCAGCAGGTCGACTTGCGGGAGGTGGACGACGAGGAGGAGATTGAGGACCCTGATGAGGCGAAGACTGGATGTGGTGCCGCTCTTAAAGGATGGGAGGAGGAGAAGAGAAAGTTGGTGAGGGAGTTGAGGGATAAAGGCGTTGAGATGAGGGATCTGAGATGGCAAGTCGCGGAGCTCGAGAAGTATCGTGTCGAGGCGGACACCCTCCGAGCCCGCGTCGATGCGCTCGAGCGGGAGAAGGTCGCGATGAAGTCCGAGTTGGAAGGAAAGGAGAACGAGATCATGACGATCTCGGAGGACCTCGTGCAGGCGCAGATGGGGCAGCCGGATTTGAACGCGCGCGTGACGGAGCTCGAGGGGGAGCTGGAGGAGCGGAGTACGTTAGAGGAGCAGTACGACGAGGAGCTCAGAGTGATGAAAGAGGGGTGGGATAAGGATAGGGCGAAGTGGAGGAGGAAGGAGAAGGAAAGAGAGAGGGAGTATGTGAAGGAAAGGAGCGAGTGGGAGGCCAGAGAGAAGGAGCTGACGAGGAGGTTGGAGTGCGAAGGGAACGCGGGGCAGAAAAGGATGAAGGACTTGGAAGAGATCGTGAGTGGGCTGAAAGATAAATTGAGAAGGTAAGCTTCTGCTTCTCGAGTTCTTTTGAAGAAAGGGGGGTTTCCAGTTGCTGTGCTGATGCTGACACGTGTTTGATTTCTGGTAGGAGCGGCGAGGAGATCAAGACGCTGGGCGAGAGGCACGCGAGGGAGATCAAGATGGAGAAAGAAAGGACCGGCAAGCTTCACCAGGAGAAGGAGAATCAGGGGCACTCGGTCGAGTCGGCGCAGAAGCAGGTCAAAGAGAAGGCGAAGGAGATCACCGCGCTCAAGTCGTCCCTCGCGGGGTATCAGGACAGGGTTCGTCATGCTTTATTTCCCTTTCTCAAACTCCTCAACTAACTTCCAATACAGCTAGCGAAAGCCAAAGAGAAAAACAAGAAGCTCGAGCGCCAGCTCGCGTCCAAACAAGGCGTCCGATCCCCCTCGCCCTTCGCCTCCACCTCCCACTCCCACTCCCGCACCCATTCCCATTCCCACTCCCCCTCTCCCTCCCGCCCTTCTACTCCTGAACCCTCCGTCAAATTCCGTTCGACCTCGAAACTCCCTTCCCCGCCCCGCGATTTCACACCCGACCCTGACAACTCGAGTCAAGACGACAACATCGTCATCCTCTCCCCCGATGGCGTCCACTCGAGTCCTGGGAAGAAGAGCAAGCCGTTCGCGAGTCTCTATGAAGATGGCTTCGGTGGTGGAGGTGCGGCGAAGAAGAGGACGTTTGAGAGGAGTCGGAGTGATGCGCATTTGCCGGATTTCGGGAAGGGAGGGATGTTTGAAAGGGGCGAGAAGAAGAGGCCGAAGATTGGGAAGCGGAGATTTGAGTAAAACGGTGGTGCCGAGATGGAGCAGTTGCTTTCTTGAGTTCGTAGCGTATTCGTTTGCACCGTTGTATCGTGTTGTATTTGTCTCCGACATTTTTTGACCTCCTGAGCGTAAGAGAGACGCCTTGGCAAGCTAGCAACCTAACGGTGCTCTTTACAAAACCCAGGTATCGTCAACAAGTGAGTGACCTGTGAACAGCATTGGCGAACGAGACACGGGAGAACGTTGGCTCGGCCAATCCATGTAGACGAATCTGGGCGAAAGGTCCGAGGGATGACGTGGCATCTTCTCGCGCCACTGATAGCAGCTGGCGGGCCCTTTTGGGACCCCCCAGCTTCTCACATGTTTGATGAAGCTAAAAACGTGTTCCCTCAGTTTGTGGTTGGCAAATGCACCCTTGTTCGAGGTGTCGACGCGTCGCACGACCTGAGGCCTCATCAATCAACATTCGAGGCTAGGAGTCGTTACACGGCGCACCGTGAAGGTCTTGACGCGTTTTCCTCTTTCGACGGAGCTCAAAACTTTGTCTGTGAGATGAGGAGGGCTTTATGAGATAGAGCTGAGCAGCTGACGACTACCCAACGCTGCTCCTGCCTCCACGGCCTCCTCCTCTCGTCTTGCCCAGTCTCGTGCCACACTCTTGGTCAAATCTATAGGAGTTGGCCTAAGACTTCATGAGCAAATGACTTGATCCTCTTACAGCGAAGATAGGGGTTCATTTGACGTCTCCAACCAAAGTAAACAACCTTTGAAACCACGTGACCTAGAACGCCGCCCATCACTCCCGCGCTTTCATTTGTCCCGAATTGGACAAGGCTCTTGCGCGCGCGCGTTTCAAGACGTCGTCTTCGTGTTTAGTGGGCCAGGAGTGAAGCTATAGATGTAATAGGCTGTTGGCTAAATAACCGTGGTAAGCCCCGTCATGGTGGAGCGAACACGGGTTGGGAAAAAGGCGCGGAGATGCGGCGACGATGGAGCCGTTGGAGGCTGTGACGCCTTGGCTGACCCAGAGATGGGCCTTGGAATGAGCGCTCGCGGGTCCTGGCAAGGCAGCAACAAGGAGGAAGAAGAGGATGTAGAGGAAACAAAGGGTGAAAAGTAGGGAAAGAATTGAAAAGGCTGACTTTGAATAGGCTGAGTTTGTGGCCGAGACGCGTGGCATAAATGCAGCGCCTCGATCGGGGTCGAGCCTGGCCCTGGATGGAGAGGAATTGAGGAATGCTCCAACATTTCGTCGGGTCTTGCCCTGCCCCCCTGCCCTCCCTCCCTCCTCCTACTCTCGACTATCGACACAAACAACAACAAACTCTACTGGACTCCAGAGGGCCTCGAAAGAAGCGTCGACACCGCCGCATCTTCGCTTCCCTTTTCGAGCGCCAAACCTCGACGACCAACGGGCGGTCACATTCTTTACGCCCGCCCCGGCCGCTTCGCTCAACTCTTCCCCCTTGAAACTCGACCCACCAACCCACGCCAACACCGGCAATATCTACACGTTTCGTCACTCCTTCATCCCTCCTACCCACCGTCCTCTCGTCCACGAACGAGTCTGCGAAACGCGCGCGCTAAACCCGAACCTTCGCTCAACCACACCACACCACACGGTCGCTCGCTCGCGCGCGTCCTCCGTCGCCTCGACACCGCTCAACGATGAGCACAAGCAGGCCAGCAGACGGCTCTTCGTCGCCTAGAGATAACTACGACCGGGAGCGGACGAGAGCGACTCACACTTCGCATTCGCACGCCGCGCAGGGGCAGGGGCAGTCGCCGCCGCAGGGGGGTCATTCGAGCAGGCACGAGAGGGAGAAGCAGGAGAGGAGGCAGGAACGGAGCTCGAGAGTGTCTGAGGGAGGGCATAGGGAGAGGGAACGGCCAGAACCGAAGCATGTCGGGCAGTGGAAGATTGGCAAGACGATTGGCAAGGGGTCCTCAGGTAAGCTGCCCGCGTTTCGGTGTGGTTTGTGTTTTTCGCGGCGATGCTGGGACACGGGAGGCGCGGATTGCTGTGCAAGGGTGGCAGAAGAATAGATTGGAGGTTCTGACACGTCACTACTTGTCGTGCAGGTCGGGTCAAGCTTGCGAAGCACTCTGTAACCAAGGAGCTCGCTGCGGTCAAGATCGTGCCGCGCCCCCGGCCAAACAGGTCGCACTCGACGGAGAAGGCTGAAAAGGTGAACTAGTGTCTTTTCATGCATGTTGCGAAGCTGTGGGACTGACACGGGCTGTTTCCAGGCCAATCTGACGCTCGAGAGGGAGATTGTCATTATGAAGTTGATCGAGCACCCCAACGTGCTACGATTGATGGACGTGTGGGAGACCGAGAGCGAATTGTGCGTTCATTTTTCTCACCTCATCAAAAGTCCGATCCTGACAGAAAACGCGTCAGGTTCCTCATCATGGAATACGTCCCGGGCGGCGAGCTGTTCGACTACCTCGTCTCCAAGGGCAAGCTCCATGCCGACGAGGCGCTGCACTACTTCCAGCAAATCATCTCCGGCGTCGACTACTGTCACCGCTACAACATCTGTCACCGTGACCTCAAGCCCGAAAACCTCCTTCTCGACGCGAACAAGAACATCAAGATTGCCGATTTCGGCATGGCCGCGTTGGAGCGGACGGACAAGATGCTTGAGACGAGTTGCGGGAGTCCCCACTACGCCAGTCCTGAGATCGTCGCTGTAAGTCTTTCTTCCACCCTCCTGACATCGTGTTCAGCAGCTCATCTCCATCACAACTCGCAGGGCCAAGAATACCACGGCAACTCTGCCGACATCTGGTCGTGCGGCATCATCCTTTTCGCGCTCCTCACCGGCCGACTTCCGTTCGACGACGAGAACATCCGGGAGCTTCTCGCCAAGGTCAAGAAGGGTCGCTACACCATGCCTCCAGAGCTCCCGCACGACGCGCAGGACCTCATCAGCAGGATGCTCGAGGTCAACCCGAAGAAGCGTATCACTGTACGCGATTTCTCCTTCTCTCTTACGGAGAAGTTTGCTAACCCATTTCATGTGTGCAGATGGCGGAGATTCAGGCGCACCCGTGGATGAACCGGAGACCTCCCAGAAATCCTTACACCTCGCCATCGATCGACGAAGTCCAGCACCCCGTCGCGTCACTCCGGGATATTGACGAGGACCTGTTGGGCAACCTCATGACCCTTTTCCACACCTCGTCCGAGGACCAGATCAAGCAGGCGCTCATCTCCAACGAGTTTGTTCTCCTTTCTTTACGTGTGGATTGGAGGCGGTGCTGACGGTAAGCTGTGGTCGCGTGAGCAGGAAGTGCCCAGAGAAGGTGTTCTACAGCCTGCTATCGAGGTACAGGACTCGAAACGAGGACTACAACTTTGACGAGGAGGAGGTCAAGCCTAAGGTCAAAGCGCCTTGTGAGTTTACAGCACTTCGCGATCGCTCGGTCAGGCCGCTGACATTCTACGCAAACAGCTCCGACAGAGCGAAAACGCGAGCACGTCGTCAACTCTGGTGCCATTGCGTCCCGGAGTCGTCGTTCCCGCCAGTCGCTCAGCAACCTCGCGGCCGTGGCCAGCAAGCGTCCCAAGTCCGCCGGCTCGCCTCCCCCTGTCACCCGCCCAGCTCCTTCCGCTCCTTCCACGAGTCGCGACCATTCCACCCGCCCAGCCTCTGCGATCGGTGTTACCACCTCCCCCAGGGCTCCACGACCACTCCCGGTCGCACCGACCACCCAGTCCACCGGCACTCCTTCGGCAGCACGCGTCCCGGCGATCCACCTTCAGGAAGCGACGCCCGACGCGCCGCTGCAGCCACCTTCGTCGCTCAACGCCGGCGGGTGGGAGAGTGCTCCTCCGTCTCCGACACCAGCGTCCGTCGCCGCGTTCGATTCGACGCCCGTTGGCCCTCCCGTGATCCCCATCAGCATCCCGCAGACGGGCGACGCGGCGATGCAGCAGTTCTTCCAGGACATCGTTGGGCAGCTGCACACGATCGGAGCTCGCACTTCTGTCACTGGACCGTCAAGTGGGACGTCACCGGCGCTCACTTACCGCAGCTCGTTCCTCAACCCGTCGCCTGAGGCTACGCCATCGACAGTGGTCGAAGACATGACCCAGTTCGAGGACGCGGAGGACGACGAGAGCGAGATGGGAACGCCCACCATCCCTGAATACGTGCCGTACAACAATGGCCGAACTTCTCCTCGTCCGGACTACGCCGCCAACACATCCCCTCGCCTCGACTACAGCGCCAACACGTCCCCTCGCCTCGATTACCAGGAGGCCACGTCGCCCGCGCGCAGTTCGGTGCACTCCGTCCCAGGCGACTGGGTCATCGTCAACAAGCCGCCACCCATCGTCCGTCCACCACCTCGAGTCGCTCCACGTGGATCATCGAGAGAGATGTCGGGATCTGGCGTGCGCCCGACTTCGAGGGCGAGCCAGTACACGTCGACGGACAAGGAGAACCAGCGGAGGGTTCCGCCGCCGTTGGCGCCGAGACCGGGGCAGGAGAAGAGGCAAACCCTGGGGCTGGCGATTCAGAGCTCCGGTGTGCCGGCGTTCGAGCAGGATATGGTACCGCAGGGGTCCGGGTCGGGTTCCGCCAACTCGCGCTTGCAGAAGAAGAAGAAGCGTGCGTTCGGATCCTGCGTTCTGATTGAAAGGTGCTGATTGTGGCTATTTGTCTCACAGCTCTCTCCGTTGCTTTCGCTCCTGTATCACCAGCACTCTCCACCTACTCGGACCGCTCAGAACGGGACCCGACGAGCCCCAAGCAGAGCTGGTTCGCTGGGCTATTCAACTTCAAGCAGCACGTGCGTGCTGCTCCCCTTTTCTTTTCCACCACTAAGCATGGAGGCTGATAGGCTTCTGTTCCACTTCCAGAGCTACAACCTCCACTCGACCGAAACTCCTTCGGTCACACGGGCGGAGTGCCAGCACCTCCTCGAATCGTTCGGCATCACGGTTCAGGTCGACGACATGCACGCTCTGCGGTGTCGTGTTTCCAACCTACGAGGTCCGTGATGCTTTCTTTCTTTCCTTCTCAAGAACATTTGCTGACACTACATTCCTAACCTTTAGACGCTTCGAGCGCCGCGCCTCTAAAACCCGTCAAGTTCCGCGTCGAGTTCAGCTCCTACTCTCACCTCTCGCCGCAGATGGGCGGCACTTCACCAGACCCCCGAGGTCAATACCCAACAGGCCTCACTCTGGTGATGGAGAAGGGCGCTCACTCGACCTTCAAGGTCATCTACAACCGTCTTCGTTCCAGCTGGGAGTACGTGGCTACCTTTGCTACCTCCTCTGACTTCGTACTGATTTGCTCTTACTTGCTTCTCCAGACTGGATACCCCACGATTCACCAACTCTAACTTGGCCGTGCGACTGATCCCATCGCCGATGCCTTCGCCCATCCTCACGTCCAACTCGCCCACCTTCGCTTAACTTATCGATCTCTTCGCCCTGCTTAGCTAAACTTTATCGTCTCGTCTCGTCTCGTTCAGTTAACATTATACAACGTGTAGTCTTCGCTTCTGTAATACCTCGTCCTCGTCTGAGCGTGCTGTGTTCTCCTTCATATCGTGAGAGCGCTCGCGTGAAGATGTAGACGATGTGGATTCCGTTGTGGTGCGGCAAAAGTGGTCCCTGTGGCTGCAAGTTTGCCGATATCGTTGCCGTTTTCGGTCCTGTCTTGCAATTCTAAGTCATGTTGGTCGTGTACCGTAGTTCCGTCTGGCATCGAAGGGCAAGTCGCCGAGGTCAGATGATGGATGCTGCGACGCAAACTCAGATCAATGTGTAGATGTGGTCGCGTTTGGAGAGCATCGCAGGATTGCTGTATTAGTGCTTACCTTGAGTAAGGTAGTCAGTCTTTTGTTCTCTGGGATTGTAGACATCGTTGCGACACGTACGACTGGTTGCATCGTGCCAAGGCTCGGGAGATGGCCGGCGCAGTAACGGAACGGAAGGGGCAAAGGTGCTGTGATGGAAGGTGCTCGGTGAACCAGTCTCGCACAGCTACTCCCCAGGCTCAAGCAATCGTATTTCATTCCAGGAAACATTCCCCACAGCCACAAGCACTCGGTCGAGGCAGCGAAAGTGCGGGTAGACGGCTTTCGTCTAGTCGACGCCGACCGAGACGCGCTCTGTCTGAAGGACGCACACCGTCTTCTTTGGAAACTAAAACCCTTCACTCAGTCTTGAAGCCTGGAAAAGCCGTAAAAACGAACCGGCTTGCCCGCTGCTGCGCTCCGCCGTGTAACGTTTGCAAACCGAGACACGTCTCACTTTTCCGGGCTGCTCCCTTTCCGCCCCAAACTCCGCTCAAACTGGTGCGGACCAATGGCCGAGACAATGTGGCCGAAAGGGAGCTGCAACACTAGTCACACTTGGTGCCTCTCGAGCGACCAGAAACGAAGACCTCAGAGGCGAAGCACCCCTATGCGCAGCATCAGACCTCGTTCCCAGCCGGACACGGGAAGGGTTTCGAAGCATTTTCCGCTGTCCTCGTGTTGCTTTCCGTCGTGTCGCAGCATGTGTGGCTACCTTTGCTCGGGTTTCCGAGACTTTTGCCTGTCGTGGCTTCACCCGCTGCGTCCTTCTACGCGGCTTCTGAAGGGGCAAAGGTCGTGCCCGCTTCCATTCGCCTTACTCTTCCTCTTTCCATCAACGTCGACAAGCTACGATGTGGCCTACCGCTTTGCTAGTTGCTGGTCTAGTAAGCTTGGCGGCTTCCCAGACTTGCCCTTCCCCAACCACGGCATTTTCTGCAACCCTGCCCGGATCCGCCGATCCGACAGCGCTGTGCTGCACCGTTGCCCCGTTCGACAACCTTGCAGCTGGTGGAAGTTGTGCCGTTCAGAGTTATGAAGGGAACCTTTTGACTTATGGATGCACTTGTAAGCGGCTCGTCGTTCCAGTGTTTGGGGTTGGAGAAAGTCACGCAGCACCCTTTGACACGCGTTCGTCGGCTATTCGCTACAGACACGACCGCTTCCTCCGCCGCCCAGGCGGTGCAGTGGCCAGCAGACGTGACTGAGCTCACTCTCGCTGTAATCGGTCAGCCTGGAGCGAGTAGTCTAGGAGGTCAAGCTTATGCGATCACTGGCTCGCTTCCAACGTCCGCGTTTGATTTCGCCTCCGCCGACGGCCTGACGACTGGCTATGTCTATGTATGTAATCTATGCGCGTGGTGGAGGTTTGGTGCTGACGCTTGGTATAGGTCAATGCTTTCGGTGGAGACGGTGCGGGATTTTCTTCTTCTATTCCTTTCCACTCCAATCTCTCGGCAGCTGACCACCTCTTGCATCGATAGATGAGTTTGGCTATGGCGACTATGGTGGAGGTGAGCAGAGCCCGCCCTCAGTCTTTGGACTTTTCAAATCAGTTGAAACTTCTACGCTCGTGTAGGCTTCTCTTCATTCGGTGTTGGCACTGCGTATGACCCTACGGTCTTGGATAACCGCTTGATTGTCGCCGGCGGCGGTTCGTCCTTTTCCTGCCAAATTCACATCTTCTGAGTGTGCTGACTGACACTTCTTGAATTGTACTCACAGGTGGTGGAACAGTAAGCCAGCATTCATCTCATCCGAGGGGATACTCAATGACTGTTTTGTTGGCCACGTCAGAACTTCGACTACAGAGCGGGCGGCAATGCCGGACCACCTGGTGGCAACGGTGATAGTGGCGCTGTCAACTCAGCAGCACCACAGCTAGCCGGTACTGGGGGTACCCAGTCTGCTGCAGGTACCGGTGGATACTATAGTGGTGGTTTGACGGACGGGTACTTGGACAACGGCGGAAGCGCCGGCAATGGAGCGGCCGGTGGCTCAGGTTGGTGAAATTTTGCTAAGTCAAGCTCCATGGGCGAGTTCGTTGAAGTCTGTTTTTCTGATTTCAGGTGTTGGTGGCGGTGGAGGAGGCTACTACGGAGGTGGAGGTGGCGCGTGAGTGAAAGACCCGGTTCGACTGTTGCCTACTTTTGGTTTTACCAATGGCTTTGATGCTTTAGAGATGCTTACTATAACGACGGCGGAGACGCCTGGACTGCTGGAGGAGGAGGAGGAGGAAGCTCCTATGTTTGTTCTGTCCTTCACCTCGCGGTTGCACGTTCGTGAAAACTGACTCACACCCACGTGTCAGGTTACCCCTGTTTTTACGGTCACTCAAAGCCAACTATCGACTTCGGACGCTCAAGTTGTCGTTTCTTACTGTAAGTCCTTGCATTAAGCCGCTCTCACCTGCCCAATGCCAACAAACTTACCCGTGCCCGACACCAGCGGTCTCGTGCGTCACGCTCGCGTCGGAGCCCACCGCCGCGGCCAGGAGGAAGAGGGTCCTCGCACGTCAAGCAGAGCAAAAGTATCTCCAAGTAAGCAAGATTTACCTTATCTTTAATCCAGCTTGACCAACAGCCTTTGCTGTTTTAGGCTCATCCCGCTTGTCCCGCTTCTCAACGGGCTTGCACGCTTCCTTCCGGCAACTTCGAGGTTCGTCCTGCAGAACTTCCACAAACCAGTGTTCTCGTAACTGATCTTTTGGGTTACTACCAGTGCATTGACTTTGACGAGCTTACTAGCTGTGGAGGCTGTGTGAGCGACGGCTCCGGCGTCGACTGTCTATCCCTCCCTGGCGTTAGCAGCGTGACGTGTCTCAACAACGAATGCGTTCCCAGTACGTCGCTTTTGGTTCTCATTCATCAACCAATTTTTTCTTAATGATCCTTTCGTTCTTAGTCTCCTGCCTCCCTGGATTCGTCCGCCGCGGCGACAAGTGCGTTTAGACAACTTTCGTCTGTCGCACCGCCTCCCCTTTAGTGCCCCGGTTTGTAGCACTTCTCTTCTCAAGGCTCAAAAATCACTTTGGTTTCTCCTGTTTACTATGGATCGTAGGAGAGCCGCCCTCGCAGCATGCAACATGTGCAATGACGTTGGACGAACAGAGGTTCAATCGCTTCGAGCCTGCCGCAAAGGACCGTTCGCGGCGAGCCCCGACATGCGTCTGACCCCCAAGATCACGCAGCAGGAGAACTAGACGCGTTCGTGTGAAGCATGACAACGCAGAGCAGAGCAGTTCAGCTTGCGATAATTCAGCTCTCTCTCTTTCTCAGGGACGGCGAACGCGAAGGATGGGGCAATCACAAGAGGTGAGGTCTCGTTGCCAAGAAAAGATGTGTAGGAACAACAAAGGGGTAGAAAATCGAATGGGGGTGTAGTGAGCGATTAATAAAACGCTTAAAGGTCCCTACAGTCACATAATCAAGTCAGCAACCATCCTAAAGCTTCAAGACAAGACGAGCGAGACTGACTGCGAGGCCTTGCCCTTCTCGCCCTTGGCCGACTTGGAGGGGAGGAGCTCCGAGTGGATGTTGGGGAGGACACCACCCTGGGAGATGACGACGTGACCGAGGAGGCGGTTGAGCTCCTCGTCGTTGCGGATGGCGAGCTGGAGGTGACGGGGGATGATACGCGACTTCTTGTTGTCACTGAAAGTAGAGCAGGGTCAGCTTCGAAGTGGTGGTAAAAGAAAAGTATGGCAAGAAACTAACCGAGCGGCGTTACCGGCCAACTCGAGGATCTCGGCAGCGAGGTACTCGAGGACGGCGGCGAGGTAAACTATAAACAAAGCGCGCGCGCGCCCAAGTCAGCCAACACTTCGCGCGCACCAAAAATAGTGAGAGAAACGGACCAGGAGCACCAGCACCGACACGGGTGGCGTAGTTGCCACGACGGAGGAGACGGTGGATACGACCGACGGGGAACTGGAGGCCGGCCTTGGCCGAACGCGACTGGGCCTTCGAGTCGGCACCGGCCTTGGCTCCCGACTTTCCTCCAGACTTGCCACCAGAAGACATTGTTGATATAAGTTGTGTAGGGGGGTGAAAAGAGGGTAGAGAGAGTTGTGAAGCGGAGTGTGTGAGAGGAAGGAGAGAGAGGGAGCGCGGGACGAGGCCAGCCAAAATACGGGCGCGCGGCGGGCGAGCAAGAGTTAGTGACAGCGTGTACCCTGCGCTACCCGTCAACACTTCTCGCTGTAGTTGAAGTATGTCTGAGTAGCAGGAAACTATATCTATAGTATATAGACTTTAGCTGCAGCTTTGGAGCACCTCTCGTGAGCTACAACCCTCGCGAGCCCACAAACGAGACAGCTGTCACTAAGTCACGTGAGACCCGACCTCGAGTTAGGATCTTTGTTGTTCGCGCCTGTCAAGAGCTCCTGCAACCTTTCTGGACGTGTTCTTGACCTGGACCAGTGTTTTTACATGTATATAATTATATCTCATCCATCAAACTTGCACTAATTCTCGCGAGAGTCCCGCTGAGCGCGAAAACCTAAGTCGAGGTCGGGCAAAGTGACACGCTGTCACTTTCAGGTGGCGCCCGCCCCTCGCCGATCCATGACTTCCCCCCCTCGCGCGCTCCCTCCCTTGCCTTCCTTCCTTCACCTCACACTCTCCCTCAACCCTCAACCATGGCTCCCGTACGTTCGCACACTTTACACTATTCCATTCCTACACCTACTTCGCCCCCCCTTCGTGCACCATCGCTGACCTCCCTCGTCGCCCTCCTCGCTCGTTCCGCGAAACAACAGAAACCCGCATCCAAGGCCCCCGCTTCGTCCGCCACCGCTGGCAAGGCCCCCGCTGGCAAGGCTCCTGCCGGCAAGGCTCCCGCCAAGAAGGCCGTCAAGAAGACCCCCGCCGCCGACGGTGACAAGAAGAAGTTCGTCGCGTCTTCCTGTTTGTGTGACGGAGCGCGCGAGTGCTGACCAGTGCCCTTCGTGTTTGTAGGAAGAAGAAGACGAGGAAGGAGACGTACTCGACCTACATCTACAAGGTCCTCAAGCAGGTTCACCCCGACACGGGTATCTCGAACAAGGCGATGCTCATCCTCAACTCGTTCGTCAACGACATCTTCGAGCGCATCGCCGGCGAGGCGTCCAAGCTCGCCTCGTACAACAAGAAGTCGACCATCTCGTCCCGCGAGATCCAGACCTCGGTCCGTCTTATCCTCCCCGGAGAGCTCTCCAAGCACGCCATCTCCGAGGGCACCAAGGCCGTCACCAAGTGTACGTTGCTTCCATCACCTTTCTGATGCCAAGTCCTTCGGTCGCTGACGATGGTTTCTCTCAACAGTCTCTTCCTCCAAGTAAACTTGAGTTAGCCTAGTCGATGGAAGTTGAGCAGAAGGGGATGGAGCTTAGCTTTTAATACGTTCGGTTTTCTACGCGTTCCCCCCCTCCCTTCTGGGGTTCGCGTGTTTGTTGTTATTCATCCGTTGGCCTTCCATGGCCCCTCATAAACCGCTGTCCGAAGAAAAAGAGAGGAAAGACTAATGCTTTGTGGCGAGACTCTTTGACGAGTCGTCTGGAGAATTGCTGGCCACTCGCGACAACATCGACCTGAGGCGCGCGGGCGGGTGAGTCCGCCCGCATCGCCGTCGTTCTGTCTCCGAATCTTTTCTGGAGAAGACTGCCGTTCCAATCTTCCACCTTTCTGTGTGGGCTTTTGTGCTGAATACCATACAATTGTGAACAACGAAGCAGCGTTTCTCACAAAGACATGTCCCCTTTCCGCTTCGCTTCTGTAGCTGCCCATTACCAAAAACCAACACAAAACTCTGCTCATTGACTTCCTCTAACCCCAACCCACCACTCATTCTCACTCCACACCCACCCCTCAACCAACGCACTGAAATGCATCCTCCCGCCACTCCACGTGTTCCTCTCTGCCTCCCACTGCACCTTCCCTCCCTCGCTTCTCACCATCGCAGAATCACTTTCTGCTATCTCCTCCGTCACAGAGGTGAGGATAGTGGGCGTGCCTTCGGTAGAGAGGAAGGAGAGGGTCGTGAGAAAGGTTGGTGGGAGGGTGGTGGAAGGACGGGAGTTGAAGAAGATCGCGAGGGTGGGTGTGGGGGGTGAGGGGGTGGTGCTGGTGCGGTAGGTTAGGTAGTCAACCCTATGGGTTCAGGATGTCAGTCTATTATAGTAAGGAACAGATAGCGATCAAGACAATCGCACGGGTGGATCTCATAAACCCTCGAACGTCCATCCTCTTCACACTTGGCGCAGAGCGGCAAAGCCTCAGAGTCGAGCTCGCCGACCACACCAGCGGCTTCCATTCCCGTGCCGACGAAAACCACTTTGAGGACCTTGACGTTGGGGAGAAAGTGCAAAATCTAGGTAACGAGAGCGAGATCGACGCGAGCTGGGTCAGCATTGACGTGGAGAGCGGGAAGGGCAATCAGTGGCCAAAAGCTCACCTCCTCAAGCGCCACGACCCCCATCTCAAACTCATACTCCAACTCCGCATCAATCACATGAACCACAAACTCCTGCTCTCCGTCCTCCTTCCAGCCAAACCTCTTCAACGCGGCTAGGATGGTCAACGGGATACTAAGCGTATGTTGGATCATCACCGAGTTCAACGGGTGTTCGTAAGGCCTCGGTGAACCAGGCGAGAGTGAGGCAAAGTAGGATTCCCAGGATGTGGTGAGGGACGTGGAGGTGGAAAGGATGCGCTCGGGACAGTATTGGAGGACGGGTTGGCCGGGGTGCTGGAAGGCGTGCATCCTGTCCGAGAGACGCAGGTCAGTTCTGAAGACCTGAATGGGTAACAAAAATACTGAGACACATACAAAAGCAGCTGTTCCTGCACTTCCATCTCTTGAAGCCTCTCACAAACCCCCGTAGAACGATGCTCCTGCTCCACGTCAGCGCAGCCCCTCGCCTCGTCGCCGCACCACCCAAACACCTTGCAGTCGGAACACCTCTTGAGCGGCGCTTCGGCGCTCTCAAGCGCAAAGAAAGAGCAACAACGAGGCTGCATCCACACGAGGCCTTCGAGGACCTGCTTCAAACTCCGCCGTCAATCTCTCCACCACCGGTGATCACGAAAAGAAAGCGCACCTTCCCTACATCCTCCCGCTGGACGCTTGCCTTCAACAATCTCAAGTCTTCCGCCAATCTTTCCACAATCTTCTTCCTTGCCGATCCTTTCTCCTCAACCCCACCTTTCTCCCACCTCGGCGACACGACGGACGCCTCGTCCCCCTCCCCGGTCGCACCCCGGAGCTCCTTCCAAGCCCCGCAGAGATACTTGTGCTGGGCTTTCCAGTCGACATGCTGGCAGTGGGTTGAGCAGTACTTCACTCTGTTTGCTCTCAATAAGCTTTGTGGGTAGGGACGAAGGAGGGGGAACATAAAGCGCACCGCAAGCACTTTGAGCAGCTCTGGAGAACAGCTTCGCGGCCTTGCTCGTTGCACGCAAAGCACGCGAGACCGAGGTACTGCGCTGTGGACTTGAATGTCTCTGGCGGGAGGGCAGTCGGAGGGGATGGAGTTTCAGGATCAGCGAGGACGGATTGAGGTTCTGTCATTGTGAGGTGATGGTCGGTGAGAAAGAGAGCGAGCGGAGCTCGGAGCAGGGAAGCTGCGATGCGGGGCGTGTTTGCGAAAGCCGGTGAGAGCGGGGCCGGAAACAAGGGCAGAAAGGGCAAAGCGATTAATAACAACACGTGAATACACCCCACCTCCCTATGAACCCCGGCGTCGCTACTTGCACGGCGCGGGAATAGGCGCGTCCTCCGGAATCGCTTGGTGCAGGACGTGGCCGACCTTGAAGTACTTCTTGTGGTTCTTGTAGAACTGTTTCCAGCCTTCCAATGACTAATTTCCTCCCATTCAGCTCCAACCCCCCGCATACAATGAGAAAGGAAAAGGGAGAACGCACTGCCAACTCCTTCTCACTCAACCCCCTCAAGTCGTGCGTGAGGTGGTCCTTGAAGCATCCAGTGACATACGCCCTCGCCGCGTCTTTACCAGCAAAGAACGAGTATCCTCCACCAGGACCATACGTCTTAGGCGCGGCGCTCACGTCGTAGACGTCGCCCTGCGATCCGCACGCGCCATGTTAGTACGCTGCTTCGCGCGCTCGAGGGAGTGTAGGAGGGACGCACGTCGATAGCGATGAAGATGGGGAACCCCTCGTGCGTGCCATCGTGCATCGCCAGCTCCTGGTCGTTGAGGAGGATCTCTCTAGGTCGAGAGAGGAGCAGCCTCACGACTTCGCGGTTCAGCTTCTGCTCCACCCACCACCCGTCAGCTCAGCTCCTCCTCCCGAGTATCCTCAAGAACGAGCTCACCCTGCCATACGACCCAGCCTCCTCATCCCTGCCCCACAGCCAACTCTCGGTGACCATCCTCGAGACCAAACAACTCGTCACGAACGCGACGAACGTCCACCACACCACGCCCCTCACCACCGCCGCTCCTACGGGACTCGTTCGCTCCCCAGCAGCAGCTTTGGCTGCTCGTTCGGCCTTCCATCGTTGCTGGACCGTGTACGGACGGTTCGCCTTCTTCATCGGCTTGCGGGTCGTGGCCGTGGGAGTTGCGGCCGGGGTTGGTAATTGGGCGGTGGAGGGGATGGAAGGGGCAGCGGGGGTGGACGAGGGGGCTGTAGGGAGGTCAGAGTCGGCCATTGATGAGATCGTGAGAGTTGTGGGAGGTGAGGCGAGGATTGCGGAGGAAGGCGGGCGAGACGAATCGGAGCGAGCGCGTTTCGTGCTGGACTGGAACGGTGGGGAGGCTCCTGGAGGTTCGGGATATAGTCGGGTTTCTTGTTACTTGAGAATTATGTAGCTGTTCGTGGTAGATGTTCGAGGTCGTGCAAAGTGTGCGATCGTCGACGTTTGGAGGGAGGCCAACAAGGGCCTCGGAGACGCGAACAAAGCCCGAGCTGGTGCATGGGGCAGCGCTGACGTGGTCCTTCTGCCGCTCTCTCCAAACAATCTTTATCCAGTGACTTCTTGTCAAATGCATTACATCATGTACCCCCACCCCAAAGCTCCCGCGACTTCTATCACAGCTTTCTTGCCCGCAAGACGCACGTGTTGCGCTTCCGAGTAAAGCCCGACATGCAAGAAGCTGCTCGAATCTCACAATCAGCTGCAACTCGTCTTAATAATATACTGGGACCTACTAGCCACACACTGGCCCTCGATACAGGTGACACCATTGACGCCCACGAGGGACAAGCAATCGACGCCGTTGCCTTCGCTCACACAGCCGCCACAGCTCGTGAGCTCGTCAAATTCTATGCACTGCTCGCCCAGAATCCTGTTAGGGATTTGATTGATTGTACATCAAGTTGAGACTCGCCTCGTAGTTTCCCGAAGCGAGAGGGCAAGCGCGCTGAGTGGGCGGGCACTCGGGATTCGCCTGGCACGCCCACAGGTCAGTTTGTCTCACGGAGGAAGGACGAGTGAAAGCGGCTCACAGCGAGATACATCTGCTGCTCAATCTTCTCCAGCTCCCTCTTCGTCCTCGTCTGTTGCGTCGGTTGGGACGCCAGAGTCACACAGTTTACCGCTGGGCAGGGATGTCGCCCGGTGTCACTCTCGGGACCGAAGGCGGAGGAGAAACAGTCTGCTTACTGTATGAGTAAGACACCATCGGCGCTGAGGTCGATAGAAACGTCGAGGACATAATGAAGGAGTTGGGGTCAGAGGTTGTGACAGCCTGCAAAAGATCGATATCAGAAAGATGGCGCAAGGGACTCTTCGAACCAAGGGCTTACGCGCGAAGACCCGCCTCCGCCAGCTCCCGTGTAGTCAACAAAGCCTGCATAAGGGAGTGGCCCATATCTTTTGGAAGGGGTCAACACTACATTTGGCTGTCGGAAGGCTCAAAGATTCGGCTCACCCTCCACCGCCTCCGCCATAGTACCTGCAGCGCGCCACGTCAGCCTACCCTTGACTTGTCACACAAAGCACCTTTACTCACCCTCCACCCCCTCCAGCTCCACTACTTTTGTCTCCCGTGGCTACACCTCCCAGGTTGGCTAGGCTCCACAATCGTCAGTCGTCCAGCTCCTTTCCCACCGAACGTACAAATGAGCACGCACCTCCACCGCCCCCCAGGCTGCCATGGGAGTTTGGTGTCAATGGGTTCCCCCCGTTACCTGAAGCGGACAGGGTTCCTCCCTTTCCGCTCGTACCATCTGCTCCCACCGGCTGGCCATCGTTCCCGCTGACACCAGCGATGCCTGCGTCTCCTCCCGCAGCGTAAGGGCTCTGTTGCCTGAATCAGCGATGCTCAACAAGGGGAGCATTTGGTCGACATACTGCTCCACCACCTGGTAAAGTCAGTTCAGATTTGTTTACCTATCGAGGTGGGGAAAACTGCTTCGACTCACCTCCCCCGGCAGTGACGATGCGGCCGTCTGCAGTGCCAGCAGTGAACACCGTGGCAAACCCGAACGACGAGAATCCTGCCACATCCCTTTAGGATTAACTCCTTAGTTCTTATAATGCATTTAATGTATGCTCTCACCTCCGCCGTTGCCTGCAGGTCCTGGGCTACCAGTCGCCGCATTTCCGGCTGAGGAGGAAAATGATGACAAGCCCTTTCAGTAGAGAGCGCCGGAAAGAGGATGCTCTCCAGACCGGAGCGAACTTACCACCACCAGCAAATGCACCGACCTGTATAAAAGTTTAAGCCAGCTGCTGCTGCTATCACAAGCACGTAAACAGACTCACATAAATCGCACCCCTCTTCATCGTCGCCTGTGCGCCCGAGCCAAACGGGAACGCGTACGCAGACGTGGACAGTGTTCCGCTGATCGAAGCTGCTGAGCCTCCAACAAATGATCCAGCATCCTTTCCTGGCGCTCCGGCTACGGAAATGGATAGGCTGGTGACACTCGACGGCCAGTACGTGAACCGCACGCCGTTAGGCTGGGTCGTTTGAGCGTCTGCGCATCGCAGAAGGAGTCGTCGTTAGGAGAAAAGCATTCCCAAACTTCGTTATGGCACGCCGCGTGCTCACAAGTACACGTCCATGTCAGGGAGGTTCCTACGTAGCTCGTCACGGCGCATGACACGGCTGCGCCAATGTTGGTGTAAGGGACCGCATCACAGCAGTAATCGACAGCTGCTTGGCCGGCAAAAGCACCGGAGAAGGCTAGAGTTGTTGCAGGACAGTAGTGGGTTTGGGCGTTGGCCGGAATGAAGGCGCTGAGGAACAGGGCGAGGCGCAACCACATCGCGGTGTACGTGTGGTGTGTGGTGTCGTGCCCGAAGCGGTGAGGCGGTGCTGGTGGTGTGAAGGAAGGAGAGAGTAGGAGGAAAGAAATGGGGGGAAGGAAGAGGAGCTGCAAGGGAGGAATGGTCGGTGGACAGGGCGGCCTTGTCAAATGAAAGGATCATACAGTACCGTCTGAGTCGAGGCCGGGTTCCGTTCCTGGGGCCGACGTGAGACTCATCGGGGTACAAAGATGGCGGTGAACGTTTAGCTGACCAAGCCGTCGTTGCTGTACATCGAGATATGAGCATACCTATTCTGATGGGATAGTTTGAGATAGCATCAGGCGACTGCTGTGTGTGAGCCACGTCAGAACAAAGCAGCGGTCTGGCAGTCCGCCAGTACCAGTGACACGTATCTAGAACCCAGCCCAGGCAAGGCACGCTTTCTGCTCAAGGACGGGAAAGTCGTTGGATCTTGGCATTGCCCCACGCGCCAATTCCATGAAGAATGCCAAGAGTGTCGTACTGCAGCTTTCATCGCCTTGTGAGTACAAGAGGTGGTGGGCCGCGCAATGGTCACCTTGTTGGGAATTGTCTCCTTTCACGCGAAAGCACAGTTTATGATGATGTTATTGCTCGATATTCTAAGGATGAGTAGTAGCTACAAGGTCAAACCAATGGTGTTCATACAACGATAAAATCCTCCTTGGCCTCCTCTTCAGGCGCACTCGTCTTCGTGTCCACCGCGACACCAACGTCCTTACTCGTCCCAGACTCACCACCGCCCTCCTCAGCCTCACGATCGTTCTTCTCAGCCTCTCTTTCCTTCTCTTCAGACGCGAACACCTCCTCTCCTAGCTTCTGTGCCGCGTCGAGTACCTCCTGAATGGTCCTCGAGACCTCGTAGTCGCCGAGCGTCGACACGTCGGTCGAGTGCGTCGAGTCGGAGCGGTGGGAAGGGGTGGCGCGCTTGAACGGTGCCAATGGGATGTTGGCGAGTGATTCCAATGTCAGAGGAATGGAAGTGGAGGAGTTGGTGGTGGTGGCGGCGGCGGTGGGGAGGGGGACCTCGGGAGGGTCGATGGTAGATGTGGTGGTGGATTCGGGAGCAGCGTCTGTAGAGTACGAGTCAGGAAAAAGTTTCAGAAATGGAGAGTAGGAGGCAAACTCACCATCAACAACCTCCTTGTCCTTTCCCTTGCCCTCCGATGCCGACTTGAACTTTTCGAACTCCTCCGCCTTCTTGTCGTCCAGGCGGGTCAACTCCTCCTCCACCTTCCTCACCAACTCCTTCCTCGCAGTCTTGACCACTCTATCGCCCTTCGAGGCAACCTCATCAATCTGACTCAACAGCGCAACCAAGAAATCCTCGTGTGCGTGGAACAGCTTGTTGTTGGCCGAGTACGCGAGCTTGGGTGACGTGGCGTCGGTGAAAGTGAGGGAGTCGGGGAGGATGAAAGCGGACTTGTGCGAGTCGAAAGTGGAGGAGAGGGAAGAGATGGTGGAGAGTTGCTGCTTGCGGAAGAGGTGGTTTCGGAAGCGGCGCTGCAAGGTCGTCGCGGCGGATTCTTCGGCGGCCGGCGAAGGTGCGCGAGCGATGGGCGTCGAAGTCGAGGTGGATGCAGCGGGAGGAGCGGAAGTCGACTCGGCGGGAGCTGGAGTAGAGTCGGAGGTGGTGGTAGCAGTAGGAATAAATGCGTCAAGGATCTGGGCGAAGATGTCGAACGGGTGGGACGGCGTCTCGTCGACGTCGGCGGGCTTGGGAGCTGGCGATGGGGCTGCTTCGACGGGCTTGGAAGGAGTAGGGGAGGAAGCTGGTGCTGACAAGGTGGTGGTCGTAGAAGCGGAAGTGTCGTCGAAGGCCGACTCGAGGAGGTGCTGGACGAAAGCGCCGAGATCGAACACGTCCTCGCCCTCCGCCGCCGCCGCCGCCACGTATCGCTGCTGCTCCGCCGCCAGTGCCCTCTTCCTCTGCTCCTGCACTGCCTGCAACCTCGCACGCCTCTGTAGCTCGACCCTTCTCTGATACTCGAGCTGAGCGGCGCAAGCCTCTCTCCTGCGCTCGACTTCGGCCCTCACCGCCGCTTCGTACGCGGCCTGCCTCCTCGCCTCCTGCTGGCGTCTCGCGACCTCGACCTCGCGCTGACGAATGACCTCGAGAGCTGCCTCGTACTGCTGCTGGCGGACCTGCTGAGCGTGTTGGCGTTCAAGAGCGGCTTGTTCGGCGTTGCGGCGAGCTTGCTGCTGGCGGGCGAGAGCCTGAGCTTCGAGGGCGGAGCGGTGGGCGTCGTAAGAGTCGTAGGAGGAGACGTCGTCGAAGGAGGGGTGGAGATGAGGATGGTTGGTGTGGAAGTGAGATGGTGCCGACGCAAAGGGCGAGTACGAGAAGCGAGGCTGGTAGAACATCGTCGGCGTCCGAATGGCGTACGTGGTGTGGTGTGTGGTGTGTGGGCGGAGGGAGGGGTGGGAGGTGAGGATGAGGGAAAGTAGTGAGAAAAGTAAGAAGGAGAAAGACCCTAGGTCAGCCCTTTATACTCACAAATCAGAGATTACGAAATCTCGGGCTTACGACTCGAAGGTGCCACGACCTTCCAGCATAATCCAGGGTGCGACTCAGCAAGGCCGATGTCCGAGCAGGCCGCGCGTACGCCGCGTCAGCAAGTCGGAAGACACCAGTCGCCTCAATGCTGAACTTACAATTATGCCACAATTGGCCGAGAAGAGAAACTCAGGGCCTGCATCGTGTCTCCCAGCTCTCATTGAAGTGGCCGTGGCGCGCTGACGTGGCACTATCGGACGCAGCGTTACAACCTCGTGAGGGCAGTGAGACCATCTCAAATGAATCGAGCAATCATTTCTACTTTGCTAAAGTTAGGAACTGCACCAACTCATTCACCGTCGAAGGAAAACAGACAAAAAGGCGTCGCTGACAAATTGGCCATCGGTGCCCGCCGTCTGGCGCTGGGCGGCCGGCGTCCGGCTGTCGGTGTCCACGTCTGAGGTCGTCCACGAGTATTTAAACCAGAGCTCGAACAGCCATAATCATCTTCCTTCACTTCACTTCACTTCCACTCACCACAACCAACTTCTCCCACCACCAGTTCCGAAACAATGTCGCCCGTACCCCAGCGCGCCCTCATCGCCATCACCTCCGCCAACCCAGACTTCGGAGAGCACAAGTCTGGACTCTTTGTCTCTGAGGTGAGAAGTGTTTTTTATTTCCTAATTTCAAGGACAGTCACATTGAATAACCACGTCACTCGTTCGTTGCAGGCCCTCCACCCCTTCGAAGTCCTCCGCAAGAACGGCTTCGAGGTCGACTTCGTCTCCGAGACGGGCCAGTGGGCACCCGACGACATCTCGCTCGGCAGCGACTGGCTCTCGGCTGAAGAGAAAGCGATCTACGAGGATCCTTCCAGCGAGTTCCGCTCCAACCTCGACAACATCAAAACACCCAGCCAGCTGAAGGCTTCCGACGTACGTGTCCCTTGGGATGGAGGGATCTGAGAACTCCTCTGATACACTCTCTACATTGATCAGTACGGATTGTTCTACGCGTCGGCTGGACATGCTTCCCTCATCGACTACCCCACCGCCGTTGGGATCCACGCCATCATCGCCTCCGTCTACGAGAGTGGAGGGGTCATCGCAGCTGTCTGCCATGGTAAGCTCCTTGCCCTGATACTTGCAGCAGTACCTCAGACTGACACTTTTTCCCACCTAGCGGGTGCCATCTTCAACAACCTCAAGCTCTCCTCCGGCGAGTACCTCATCGCCGGCAAGAAAGTCACGGGCTTCACGACCCAAGGCGAGGAGGCTCTCGGCGTGCTCGACATCATCCAGAAGCAGTGGTCCGTGCAGACTATTGAAAGTGGTGCGGCTGGAGCTGGGGGGATCTACGTCGCCCCTGCTGGGCCTTGGGATGTCTTCACCGTCGTTGACGGCCGTCTCGTCACGGGTGTGAACCCTCAGAGCGCGACCAAGACCGCCGAGGACGCCGTTGCGGTGTTCAAGCAGCTGTAGATCAATGATTGTGCCTACTTAGACAATCTAAATGATTCTTGCCTCTTTTAACGCCCGTCAGCCGAGCTCAAACCGTTTTTTGACCCTCTCGGATATCTTGCGGGATCCAGGCTCAGAAGGCACCGAGCACCACGTCAGCCCCAGCCGTCGCAATCACCGATCTTTGCAACAAAGCCATTCAATCACTCACAATCAGAGGGCTCAATGGCTCTCTGGTGATACATTACAAAACACCGGAGAGCACGTGGCTATGGCTGTGGCGAGACGAGCTTAGACATCGTGGTTGCGAGGTATTACTCGTAATCTGGAGGAGTTCTACTGATTATTTGTGTTACGCTTCGCTTGTGGCTGGAAGCTGACACTCCCTCTCCATGAGGCGACACGTAAAGCATGTGCGCCTCGCTTCTCAGGTCTGAGGATACGGAAACGTCAATTGCCTTGCCTCTTCCATGTAGCTGAACCAGATCACGAGTAGTGATAGACTGCCTTTGATTTTTGTTACATAACATACCATCGACGCGCCGGCTGGACCTGCCACGCCGTATCCGCTCGGTCTTCACCCCGCGAAACGTACACGCGACCCCGCGTTTTTGTTGTACTCTGAAGGACGGCCTGGTTTGTGCTCCCTGAATCATATTTATGGATGCATATCAATCATGATGCATTGTGATTGACACGAGTCCATCGCCTCCACTATTCTCGTTGCTTGGTCAGAACCTGCCCTGCCGAACTCGGCAGACTTCCGACGCTGCCGCGCTTCGCTCGCGAGCGGCTCCGCGACTTTCCGCCCTGTTGCGCCTTGCTTGACTCGGTGCTTGTTCATCAACTTTGCTCTGTTCATACTCTGGCGGGATCCATTCTTCCTATATAAGCGCTCCTCCGTCTGCGGTACCACACGGCAGCGACAGTGATGAGCAGCTCCGCCACTGCGACGAGCGCCGACTTGGAGGCCCAGCGCTCTGCCTCGCCGCACACACCACACGAGCACCACGGGACGGAAAGGACGGAAGCGCTGCTCAGTGAATCTGGGCTGACGTGGAGTAGTTCTCGGAAGGAGTGGGTGACGGACGAGGAGGCGATCCAGGAGAGGGAGGACGAAGCGGCGTCGGAACAGAGCGCAAACACTGTCGTTGATGCGGCTGGTGCTGGTTCCGGGCCGGGTGCGGAGAAGGATGAGGTCGAGAAGAAAGCTGGTGATGGTGAGTTTTGTAGGAACTTATGTGACAAGGTTGAGAGGTGTAGAAGGGTGAGCGGCAGCTGATGCGGGGAGATGTTTGTGCAGACGTGACCTGGCAGGACTGGGACGGGCCTGACGATCCTGGGAACCCCTACAACTGGTCGAAGAGTAGGTGTCAATCACACATTGAACATCAGCAACCTCAGCTCACACCACTTCCGTTATTAGAGAAGAAGTGGACTACCGCGTCCCTCACATCGCTCTACACTCGTAAGGCTCACCCGCGTTGCGCGCGCGTCTCGCTTTTTCGTGCTCACTGACCGTCGAGCCGCCTTATTCTCGCAGTGGTCGTTGCATGGGCAGGAGCGTCGTTGGCGATTGGAAACACTTCGATGATTGAAGAGTTGGGTTGTTCGAGGGAGCTGGCGGTCATGGCGCTTTCCGCGTGAGTTTTGGGCTCACAAACCACACGCCGCTGTGCAGCTGACTGGAAGGTTGTTTGCTCATGATAAGATTCCCTCTGGGATTTGGATTGTCGCCGTTGGTGCTCGCACCATTCTCAGAGTGAGCCATCTTTGATTTATGGCGAGATCGTTCAGCTTCTGACGCCCTTTGCTGTGTATACAGAGCTTGTAAGTTACGTGCCCTTAAACACTCGATACGAAAGCTCACAACAGTCTACAGATGGTCGGTACACCATGTATGTGTGGTCGGGAGTCGTCTACACAATCTTTTTGATCCCCACCGCGGTTGCCAAAAACATCACTACCGTGATCGTGTGTCGTCTGATCAGTGGGTTGGCCGCAAGGTCCGTTCTCCCGTTTTTAGAAGCGAAAGCGCTCTCAGTCTGACGTTCTCTTTTCAGTCCCGGTTCAACGATGGTAGGAGGAACTATGGCCGACATGTTTGAGGCTTCCGACCGAGGTGAGCGCTTTCATGGCACGAGTTGGACGAGATCACGTTGACACGTGGGTCACTAGGAATCCCTATGAGCTTGTTCTCGTTCTGTGCTTTCGCCGGAACTGGACTTGGTCCCGCTGTGCTCGGATATGGTAAGTCAAGTGTTCAGCATGTGCTCTTGTGCCAACGCTGACCAACGTCACACCGCCCAGTGGCACAAAACTTGGGCTGGAGGTGGATCCAGTACATCCAGATCATCATCGGAGTGGCCATCACGGTTGCTCTTATCTTTTTCACTAGGGAGAGTCGAGGTTCGTAATCCTTTTCATCAGTCTACTACGCTAGTGTTGGTGATGTTGAAGCGAAAACAGGATCCGTCATTCTCTCGAGGCGAGCGAAAGCGCTGAGGAAGCAGCACAACGATCCGCGATACCAGTGTCGCTCTGATGCCGAGCGAGACTCGCTCGTCATTCTCATCAAGGTGTCGATGACTCGTCCAATCTGTATGTTGACACTTTGTTATACTCTGAATTCCTCAACTAACGCCCCTCTTTACCCAGACCTGCTCTTCACCGAAGCCATTGTCGCTGCCTTCTCCGTACGTTTACTCGCTGTTACTCGCTGTGATCGGTCATGGAATAAACGATGGCCCTACAGCTGTGGGTGGGGTTGGCGTGGGGGGTCCTCTATCTCACACTGGAAGCCGTTGCTCTGGTGATGGAAGACGTGTACGGTTTCTCCGTCGGAGAGAGCGGCCAGGTCTTTTGGGCCGTCGTCGTCGCCGCCGCGCTCGGGTTCCTCACCAATATCTACCAGGAGAAGCTCTATAGGAAGAACGGTGCGCCTGCTTTCTCATCTGGCGTAGCAGAGACCGCTGAGCTGATCGTACCGTGGGTACACAGTGGGGACACGTGGCCCTGAAGCTAGGCTCTACGCTGCGTGTGTTGGAGGGTTGGTCCTTCCGGCCGGCCTTTTCATCTTTGCGTTCTCCCAAGGCCGTGGTCACTGGATGGGTCCCATCATCGGCCTCCTCCTCGCTTTCCTCGGCATCTTCACCATTTACCTCGCCACTTTCAACTGTGAGCTCTCAACCCGTCATTGTGGCAATTGCAATTTCCAGCAACTGACAGAGCTTGTCTGTAGACCTCGCCGACTGTTACACGATTTACGCGTCCAGTGCGCTCTCGGGACAATCCCTGTGCCGCAACATGGCGGGTTGCGTGTTCCCGTTAGCCCACTCTTCCCATCGCCCCCGCATTTGTTCACCGCTGATATTTTTTGACAGTCTCTTTACGTTCCAGATGTATCAGCGCCTCGGCTACCAGTGGGCCTCTTTCCTTTCTGGCGCCCTCGCGCTCGTTCTCGCATCAACGCCGTTCCTCCTCCTCGCCTACGGCCCCAAAATCCGCGCAAGAGTGAGCTCACCCTTCCTTGCATAACATTGAAAGCTCACGCTAACCGTTGCTGCTTCCGAACTCAGTCAAAGTTCGCAAAAGAGCTGGAGAGGCTCAAGCAAGGCGCCTAAAACCCTTCACCGAACAATGGCTCTCGCCACCTGCATCGCATTTTTATAGAAGATAGCTGTTTACGTTGGACCCTAATATAGAACGCCTAAGGGCGATTTTCATACGAAATGCTCAGCCCGCGGCCCGCGCTGTGGGTCAGAGGCCACGTGTATCTCGGTGTTTTCTTCTGCGCAAGGCCTCGGAGGATCACGAAGGAAGCTCGGTGGTGGGGACCTCTTGTCGTGATCTCTTTCTTCGACGTCTCTTTCGAAGTCTATCAGCTTCCTCTGCTTCAACTTCCGACTGTTCCGCTCTGTGCATTGAATCCCGTCAAGGCGATCAGATGATGAAGCTCGCACTTCCTCGCCTCCCTCGAAGGCAGTACATTTCCATCTTCAAAGGTGAGCTGCTTACTTCTCTCAGAGCTTAATGTCTTATCAAAACAATACAATGGTTCATCTGTGGACAGGTGTACTGGCCTACACACTCGCCTTTGTTCTCTTCTTCATCCGAAAGTTCAACAAGACGAACGACTACCCCGTCACATTCACCGGGGTCAGGCTCGACAACGCTACTCAAACAGAAAGTTACTGATAGTTTTTAATGTCCATCAGATGATTCTAGTCGTCATTGCGTCCAAGCCGGGGTCTTCGATAGGCGCGTTCATCGACACTTCGTTTTTGGGACTGCTCGGTGTGGGGTTTGGTGGGGCGTGCTTCGTCGCGTTGGCTCAGCTGGGTGAGTAGCGTTTTCGAATGGACTTTTAGGGGGACCGAGCTGTGCTGATTTGTGTGATCGAGGCAGGGTCGACTCAGGTGGCTCAGGGCTTTGTCTTCCTTGCCATGGTCTGTGAGTGAGAACCCCGGTAGCAGGTCTCATACATAGCACTGATGACATTACTATTCGCGTAGATGTCCTAGCCCTAATTAAGGTCAGCACACAACACTGCACATAGACATAGGTAATGGTTGCTGGCCGGGCGCTAAGTTGACACGTGACATTTCAGGGCTCAGCGATGCGGTACTTTGCTTTCGCGCTGCTCGCCATCCTGCTCGCTTTTGCAGGTGATTCAGCAAATTTATACGATACAGAAAAGCACTCACAGATCGATTATGCAGGTATTTATACCAGCGTCTTACTGGGCGGCGTGTTTTCGCCGAAGTACCTGGAAAGCTACCTCGAGTCGTGTCCGTCGTTCTCCTTCACACGAGCAAATCGGAAGCTGACAGAAGATTCGGTCACTAAAGATCTCTGGGGGTAATTTACATATCACTTGATCTCGATGCCGCTAGGCTTCTCACCTGCGACAATCCTTGACAGGTTCGCCATCTCAGTCTTCGTCAACTTCGCCATCCTGCCCATCACCTCCGAGCGGGAGCTCCGCACTCACCTCGTGGCCTCTCTGGAACGAGTCTCTACTTTCGCCCATCTGATGTCAAAGGCAAATCCCCCACCCTCTCTGGTGCCGAGCTCGCGCTGAACGTTATGAACTCGCAGACGTATCTAATGGACATCACGCCGGAGGAAAAGGCCGTCCGCGAGGAGCTGCATCAGAGTTGCCGATCAGATATGGCCCTCCTAGCTATGAAGCTTCGCGAAGTCAAATTCGAGGTGAATTGGACGCGATGGGAGGTCAAGGACTACGCCTCGGCCATCAAGAGTGTCGGGATGATGCAGCAGGTGTGTAGTGTTTCCTCACAGGTTGTTGGATGTGGTACTGATTATGTGGTTTAAGGGCCTGCTCACCTCCTACTCCAGTCTCGTTCTCATGGAGACGCAGGATTTAGGCGCTCTCAAACTGATTCAGGAGGAGCTTCACCGGACGGGCGCCAAAACAGTGTTCTTCAAGCTCCTGCGCCGTAAGAAGACAGGAATTTTCCTGAATATATGAACTGTCGGATTAATAAGAGTCATTTTCGACAGTGGCAGACCTAATTTTCGCAGACATCGTCAACGAGTTTGCCGTCGGAGACGCCACGTACCACTCGCCGGCTCCGGGCGAGCGAACTTGGGACGACTTCAAAGAGCTGGAGCTTGATCCTGATCCTGAAGAGGTACGATTCTTTTCTCAATTGACATAGCACTTGAGTGACAGTAGATCCTTTCAGCTCGAGGCCTCGGTCTCTCGTCGCTCCGACGGACTACCTAGCGACGCGCTGCTCACTCGATTGGTGACCGTCACTAGTCGGCTCCATGCTGAAGTCGCCAACGTCGATGTCACTTCATCAGAAGCTCACGATCAGCCCAGTTCTAGAGATACAACAATCTTCCAGCTTGCTTCGGCCCACTCCAGACTCCTCCGTTCGACGGCACGTCTCGTGTCTGTCACCTGGTAGTGCAAGACCTGACACTTGGTTATTTAGTGGACTCGCTTCCAGCTCGAGCAAAACACTGCGGTTGTTAACCTCCTCAAGAAAGGCGTAGATGGCGACGACAGTCTATTTATGCATGCCTCTGGTCCTTCGCTCCATGAGAGGTTCGTAAATTTCCTTCGGCCAGCTGCCAAGGCCCTGTTCTGACATGATCAACAGGTTCCTTGGCCTGGGAAAGGACCTCTTTCGAGAGCACACCGACAGATTCCATAGAAAAGCTGCTCCATCAGAAGATTCGGACACGGCGGTTCCGCTGACACAGGAGGTCGGGGAGGCGACGGCCATCATGAGGGTGTTCTCGTTCATCCACGTAAGCGCCTGGTCCCCTCCTTGACGTCCTGCACAGTACTCACAAGTGTAGGAGTTAGGGGTTTGGCAATGTCCTAGATGAAGTCGCCAACCTCCACGAGTTTGTCCTCCCTCAAGGCGTCAATCAGCGATCCAGAGCACTACGCTGGCACTGCCTAGAGCGATTCCGTCGACCGAAAGCACCACCGACGACGACTCGCATGACACTCAGCTCTGCGATTGGTGCTCTCAGAGGGAATGATAAAGAAGATAAGCCAAACCGCTCGATGTGGACTCGCCTGATCCAGGTCGAAGGGCTGCTTCGGGGCGACTTGTCGATCTACGCGCTCAAGACGGCGGTCGCGACGACGACTTATGCGGTGTTCATCTTGGCACCATCGCTTCGTGTGAGTACTCCAAAAAACAAAGTACCTACTTATTTGCTAAAATCCGCCGTTTAGGCTTGGTTTGTGGATTACGGCTTGACTACCGGAGGTACGAGTTGCCTGTCTCACGAAAATACTCAAAGGCGCGCTAATCATCCCCTCTACCACTCAATAGTTCTCACTATCGGTAAACACGTCGGTTTTAAGCTATCCATGAAATAGTTTCATCGCGCAACTCCCACAGTCGTCGCCCTCGCCCCGACGCTCGGCCAAACGCTCTTCACCTTTGTCCTCCAAATCCTCGGCACAGGCATCGGGACGCTCTATGGCATGATCGTTCTCTACATTTTTCGTGGCGCGGGAAGCTTCATGTACAACCCGTACGGACTGGCGTGTTTCTTGGCGCTGTGTGAGTCTTCGGACCGTGACTGAGCAGGAAACACGTGCGAGGAGGCTGATTTGGCGGGTGCTGGGCAGTTGCGATACCGGGCTGTTACATTCTATACACCAAACCGGTAGGGGGGGAATTCATGGCGCTGATGACATCAAGTTGATTCGTTAATCCCCAGATCTTCTTCGCTGGAGCTCTGCTCGCATTGAGTAAGTTTATCATGATGTCCTCCAGCGATCATTAGCTGACGTAATCTTCAGACGGAGCGGGATCGATAATAATCTTTGAGTACACGTACACAGAGAGTATGTTATTTCTTGATCCCAAGAGTACCAGTCTCACTGAACGCTGATCGTCTACCTGCTAGTTCCTGGACAGATCCGACCGGGCTTCGACAATCCGGGCTATCGAGCTGGTCAGTAACTGCTTGGTGTCTCTTTACGAGCACGTACAAAACGAACTGATCTTTCGAAAGCTCAGCCAAAGCTCTCACTGCCATGTCGCTCGCGTACGCCCCCTCTTACTGTGACACGTCAGCTTTGGTCCTAAAAACCACTTCCGCCGGGTGTTCTCGAAAGCCTCGGCATCGCGGGGTTCTTTCAAATCTTCAGTCAGAACACTTCTCAATCTCTTTGCGCTACCACGCAGTCTGACATCCTCTCCGCTCTCAAGTCCTCCGAACGCCCGCCCGTCGAACCCTTCGAGAACGCCTCAGCGCCGTTACTTTCTCCCTCGTGCTTTTGTTTCTCATTGCCACCCCTCATATATAATGCACTGACCTTGATCTTAAAAAGGGAGAGTATAACAACCTCTTCATCGTTTACGTCGAAGCGCTCGCCCCCCTTGTCCCTGATACCTCTCCCGGATTCAACGAGGAAGCCATCGTCGCCGTCCGCGACGAGCTGCTCGCGATGGAAAACCGGATCCAGATGGATATCCTTGGGATGATGCCGCTTCTTAAGTGCGATGCAATTCTTTTCTACATAGCGAACAAAGGGCTGATACGATTCTTTGGGCGTGGCACAGGTTCAGTGCGGCCGAGCCGGCGTTCGGGCGCCCGTTCAGGGCGGCTTTGATCGCGAAGCTCATCCGACAGCTGCAGATCATTCTTGGTGGGTGATGGATGTTTGTTTGAGTATCTAGGAACTGAAACGGCTCTCGCGCTGGCAGATCGCTACCGCGAAGCTCGTACAGCGCTTGGGACGACGGGGTTCTCGAAAGAAATTCGCGAGAATTATGTCCAGAGGTTTGCTCCTTACCGGTGAGACATCCATCACGTTCTCCGTCACTTCGAGATGCTAATACCTTGAACATCTTTGCATGTTCTGCTGGGCCTGCAGCCACCAAGCAAAGATCATCTTGCGCACGCTCTTCTACCTTGCCGCCACGTCGCTCGCGACCAAGAAGCGTTTGCCGCACGAGCTGCCCGCCATGTCGGAAGTCGCGAGGATGGTGCGTCACGACGCAATGGTCCTGTCTCGTCGCTTGGCTCAGACTGGTAAGACACTCTTGAGATTAGCGGGGGGAAGATGAGTGCTCATCGCTGACGTGGCAAACCCTCATGCAGAGGAGGGAACGAAAACTCTCGAGTCTGCCGAGTTTGTCAAGTACTGGTACTGTGCGTGTCCCTTATCCTACCTCTGCGCGTGACTTTTTGGTCGATAAGTTGACTATATGACCTGGCCCGCAGATTTGGTCTCGTACTCGTCTTTGGGGCATCACCTGGAAACGCTCATGAGCGACCTGAACATCCTGTTCGATGGGAATTAGGCGAGCTGGTCGGTTTTGGTACATGGCTTCTTGCAAAACAACGTAACAGCATTCTCCGACCGTCAAGCGAACACGTGGCGCCCCCAGCCGAAACCGCCGGCGGTGCAACGCCTCCGAGGAGCGCGTTAGGAGCTTTGCGCGTTCGGTGGCTTGCTTCCTCACCACCACCACACCAGTCAACACCTACAAGAATGGCTGTAGCAGACATTGTGCACGCTGACGAGAGGAAGAAGAAGGCGAAAGGCGACTCCGAGTGGCTTTCGGTGCGTGGCCCTGGGAATTCGGGTGTGGATCGGAGTGCCAGAAGCTGACGAAGGTTGCTGTCGGTCAGGACCGAGACCTCTTCACCGCTTGCCAGATCTTCATTGCTCTATTCTATCCGCCTCTCGCTGTGCGCCCGAGCTTTCGGAACGAACGCCATGGAACGATGAGCAGCTAACGCCGTTGTCCGTCAGGTGTTTCTGGAGCGAGGGTGCGGCAAGGACCTCTGCATCAACGTTCTCCTAACCATCTTGATGTGTAAGTGTGCAGTTTGGAAGCTATGGAAACTTAACTCATTTCGGCCCACTCAGATATCCCCGGGTGCCTTCACGCTCTCGTAAGCGGCTTCCTGACAGACCTGCGTGCCGCTCGGAGATTGACGTTCAAAACTTTCCCGTGTCAACTCCCACAGTACATTGTATGGAAGTTTGAGTCCAGGATACCTGCCTCTGGTCCGACGCACTACGACTCGCGGTGGGAGGAGTTCTTTGCCAGCAGTCCTGACAGCACACGTCAACGTTACCCTCCTCGCAAGGGACAAGAAGTGCGAGACACGTCCTGAGCTACGCAGTGGGGGCAGGAAGCTGACTCTTTTTTTGCTCTAGGACATCATTGAAACGGATACGGACTTGTCATCATTGTTCAGCGACTCGGATGACGAGATGGGGAGCTCAAGACGACCCTCGAGCAAGTCCACCTCGAACAACCGAGCGAAGGACGAAGCGGATGGACCGAGTGGAGACTACTTCTAGCAAGTTCTCAAAAGCAAGCTCTCTTGGACGCTCGAAATCGATGTGGTGAAAGTATACAGATTGAGATTTGGTATCATTCGAGAAAGAAAAGAAAACTGTAAACAAGGTGGGAAGAGAACACGTAACAACGCTGTTGCGACCGGAGTGAGGTGTGTGTGTGTGGTGTGTGTGTAAACAAGTAGCAAGCAAAGAAGGGGTGGATAACTACTGCGAAAATAAGCTGCGAGTCCCAGGAAGGAGTAACCCAATCCCATCTATTTCTTCGCGGATTGTCGAGCGGCGGCGATTAACGGGCCGAGTGTTTTGAGAGGCTAAAAAAAAAAAAAAAAAAACACGAAAGAGAACTCAGTATCTGAAGTAGAAGGGGAGGGTGAGCGGGCAAAGGAAACGCACCTGAGCCTTCTCGAAGAATGGGTGGCCCAGAAGCTGAGCGGCGCTCGGTCTTGTGTCGGCGTCCACCTCGAGACTGGCTTTCAAGAAGTCTCGGAACACCACAGACAGCTGTTCTGGGTTGTTGATCGTCGGCGAGCCGTTCGTGGCGATGAGGTAGAGTGCCTAGAGCACGGTGGCGTGTCAGCACTTAGCATGCGGTACATTTGAACCAGCCACTCACTCGTAATGGGTTCTCGTTGAGGTATGGCGGCTCTCCCTCGACCATTTCTGCAGACATCAAGCTGTCAGAACGCTGCTCTGAGAATGAACCTGAGAAAGGGGAGCCACTCACCGATGGCCATGATGCCCAAACTCCAAACGTCGACCTTGGGTCCGTACTCTTTCCGTGTAACGACCTCGGGCGCCATCCAGTACGGCGTACCCACCATCGTCGTCCGCTTCGTGTTCTCGCCCTTGATCTGAGCGCAGAACCCAAAGTCGGCTGCGAAGAAAACCCGTCAGCGCCTCGTTGGACGAAAGAAAGAGAGGAAAGAAAGACGCACTGAGCTTGATGTCGCCTTGCAGACTGAGCAAGATGTTGTCGCTCTTGATATCACGATGGATGACGCCATGCTCGTGAAGGTGCTTGAGTCCCTCGAGCGTCTCCCGACAGACGGCCGCGATCTGGCCCTCCGACATGATGTTGCACGTCACGACGTCCGTCAAACTTCCTCCCTCCATGTACTCCATTACGACCCAAAGGTCGCCCTTGAGGAGGAACGAGTCGATGAAGTTGACGATGTTCTTGTGCTGCGATTCCTTCATGACGAGGATCTCGTTGATGATGAGGTCCTGCTTAGGCTGCTGCTCGAGGTTCATCTGCTTGATCGCGACGTTGACGTTCGTGTCGATCTGGTAGGCCGTGTAGACTCCTCCGGATGCTCTGCAGAAACCTCAAAAGTCAGTCTCTGAATCTCGCTGTCAACGAACGACAAACCAGCAACGCACCCCTGACCAATCTTGACCAAATTCCTGTACAACTTTGTCGGGTCCGCATCCGTACAGATCGCCATCAACCTCGCAACAATATCGCCCTCGTTCGCCTTCGGCGGCTTCTCCCTCCTCCTCGCCACGTTCCCAGGACCTCCCGGCACAACAGCCTTTGAGCTCGATCCCGCCGCCGCGCCCGCCGGTTTTGGGGGAGCCGGAGCAGCCCTCCCCGGCTGTCCTGGCCCTGGCGATGCTGGTGGTGCCGGTGCTTTCCTCCCAGGCTCAAGCGAAGGTCCTCCAGGCGGAGGCGGAGCAGCGCGCTGCGAAGCCGTTCTGTCGAGAGGCGTCTTAGCGGGGAGAGGTTGCTGAGGCTGGGGTGACCTGATGACGCTCGGCGAGCGGTTGATTGGTGGTCCGCGGTCGGGCGAGCCTGGGGGCTGGTTGCCGTTGGCGGAAGCGGAAGCAGAAGCGGCGGCGGCCTTGTCGCGGAGCTGACGAGCTTTCTCGATCGACATCTGCGACTGGGACGACGGCGTGCGGTTCGGGTTGGGTGGTGGTGGAGGTGCGCCGCCCTGAGGAGTTTGAGGTTGGGCCTTGTACGCTCCTGGTGGTGGTGGTGGTGGTGCGGCGCGCTGTTCATCGTTCTAGGTCAGCTTACGCTCCCTCTGCTCCTTCTGCTCCTTCTGCTCCTTCTGCTCCTTCTGCTCCTTCTGCGCCTCCCCCTTGAAAGTCGGACCGAAACACTCACAGGCTGCTCGAACTGAATCGGACCAGGCCCACCGACTCCAGCCGCAGGCGGTACCGGCGCTTTCCCAAACTTGTCCCATACGTCGTCCTCCTCCGTTCCGGGTGGCGCGCCAGTGCCCTTCGTCGCCGCCTGGTAGAACGCCACAATATCGACAATCGCCTGGGGGTGCGCCGCCTGTTCCTCCTTCGAGACTCCGGAGTCTTGGAGCAGTTGCTGCCACTCCTTCGGTAGACCCTGGAAAACGAGTCGCATTCGAAGTCAGCGTCCGTTTGCCCGGATGGCATGAGAGCGAAGGAAGGGACGCACGGTAAACTCTCCGCTATCGGGGTTGAATCCAACATGTGTCAGATGGACGGGATCAAACGGCGTGCCGATCTCGACCTTCTTGCTGCTGCCACTGCTGCTCGGGTTATTCGAAAACACGTCGCCTGCGAAAACGAAACACGACTCAAATCGTCAGCCAACTGCCCCACGCCATACTGCCCACAAAGCTAAGGTGCGCGAAACATGAGACTCACCGAACAGCTTCCCAAACACGCTCCCCTTCCCTTTATCGCCCTTCTGCTTCCTCTCCTCCGTCGGCGTCTGAGCTCTCGGCGGCTTCTCCGGCACCGGCTGCTGACCTCCATACCCTCCTCCTCCCATCCCACCTCCACCCCCACCTGATCCACCACCATACTCATTACTATGCCTCCAGCTCGCCTGCTGCCCACCCCCACCACCCTGGTTCTGCCCACCATACCCCCCACCACCAGCACCACCACCATACTGCGGTTCCCAACTCCTCCTCTTCTCCTCCCCACCCCCAGCACCACCAGACATCATCAACCCCGTCGCCGCGGCCGTCGCCGGGTCGTTCAACAACGAGTGCCCCAAGCTAACGCTCTGCTGCGTCTGATGCCCCGCTGCACGGTCCCTATCCATGAGACTAGATTGACTCGAGTTGGCCGTCGAGCTATTCAGCACGCGATTCGAGTTGCCTCCAGTCGCGCCCAAGCCACTCCCCTTCAAGTGATGCGTCACGTCGTCGACCATGTCCCAGCCTCCTCCCAATCCGCTTACACTCGGCCTCCGGACTGGACTGCCCGAGTTGGAGCCTTGCGGCGTGCTCTCGCCTCGGAAGGAGTGAGAGGGGGTAGGAGGAGTGCTGCCGATTACTCGAGTTGTAGGAGGTTGGGGTGGAGGTCGACTAGGTTGGAAGGATCCGTTGTTCGTAGGGCCAGGCGAAGCGCCGGGAGAAGCGCCATAGGGACGGCTGCTCGGGGCGTACGACGTCCTCGCTGCTCCTCCGCCTCCGCCGCCGCCAGCCATACTCGTGCGCTTCGAGTTCGCTCCATAGTCGTCGTCGTTCGGGTACCCGCGGTAAATGTTGTTGCTGCTCCCCGGTGGAGTCGGCGCTGGTCGTTGAGGCTGGTAGCCCTGCCCACCACCTGCGCTCGAAGTCGAGGGCTGAGGCTGGGACTGAGGCTGAGGTTGACCCAGCTGCTGCTGTTGCTGATAGTAGAGCGCCGAAGGGGACTGAAATGGCATCGGCTGACCGATACGTGATGACTGGGAAGAGTATTGCGCGTGGATGGGAGAGGAGGTCGAAGAGGGAGGCATGCCGGATGAGGAGGTCGGGCGTCGGCCAGACTGGGCTCCGCCGACTGGTTGTGCGCCTGGTGAAGTCGATGGGTGACGTGAAGGGTGGCGGACAGAAGGAGAGCGTCGGAGGGATCGGTCGGAGCGGAATTTGCGAAGGTGGGCGCGACCACGGGTTGGTGTTTGAGGAGGGGGCGTCGTGTGGGGTGTCGCGGGTGGGGAGGGCGGCGCGAGCGATGGCGAAAGGGAGGGCGAGGAAGTGGTCGAGTTGTGAGCACGGAGGAGAGGAGAGTCGGAAGGGTAGAGGATTTCAAGGAACGGCAGCGTCGGGGGTGATTCGAAGGAGTCGGGGGAGAGGTCAATGTCGGAGCGGCGGGCGAGGTACGAGTCGCGGCGGCGTTTGAACAGCGTCGAGATGGTTTTCGTGGTCGTCATTGTATGTGGTAGAAGGAGTGAAAGCAAACAAGCAGTCAGCAACACTGTTCTCCTTGACACGATGCTGGCTCGATGGGTTGGAGCAGGGGCGCAGACGACCAGACGGCGCTCCTCCCACGCACGAGCAGGACGAGGGGGGTCGTACGCCTCCTCTCTGGCCTCCCTCCAACGCCGTAACTCTCGTCACAGCAGCACACTCCTCCTCCCTTCACTCCTGTCCCTCCGAGTGCCAGCGCGCACGCCCTACCACCTCCTAAAGGGCGACGAGCGCTGCCCGTCCTGCCACCTCTGACGCCCGAGCTCTCGGCTCGCTCACGTACGCCCCCTGCTCTCCGCTCGCTCGTCGCACAGTTGCCCACGAATAATAGGAATAGAAAGAGACTGACCAGTGAAGTTGCTGTGCGAGTGAGTGATCACGGGCGGCTTGGGAGGTGGGACGGGCGCGGGCATCGTTCCAGCGTTTCGCGCTCAGCGATGGAGGGTTAGGAGAGTGGGGGGGACGGGGCCGGTCGCGCGAGGGACGGACGGGGGGGCCAGTGGTGCCGGTGTTTGCTGTGGCCGTGGTCGGTGCTCGTACGATTGAGTTTAGAAGGATCGGAGACGAGCGCTGGATCCGATGCTGGGAGGAGCCGTCCAGGAGATGGCGCAGCGGCGAGGCGATGGGGACGAACGCGGCGCGGCACTCGTGTAGCTCGTGGCTGCCGATAGCCTAGTCGAATTTAATGATATAAAAAGTGTCGACAACGAGGCCGGTCGGGTGTCGTGCCAGCGAGTGCAGAAACCAAAGCGCAACGGCGGCAGAGCACAACCTCCAGACGAGCACGCACAGGGCGACAACCCGCAACCAGCCAGCCCCCGCGCCTCGCCCGCCCGGAGCGGGGGTCGGAATACGTGTTCCAAAAAGAAGACTTCTCGACAATGTCTTTCATTTCAATTCCGCCATTTTTTTGCACATTCAGTATCCAAACTCGTCTCGGTTGGAAGTATACGTCTGTCTGGGGGGTCTGATTGGCGGAGCCGTTCAACTTCTTCGGCCGTTGGAAAGTCACGACAAAGCCGGTGGGCTTGCGAAGGTCCAAGCGAAAGTTGACGAAATTGTCTCGACGTGGGAAAAAAAAGGTTGCATTATGCATAATGAACTGACGTATCGAATCCATGTAAGAAATCTACAACGCGGCCAACGTCTCCTTCAGAGCCTTCTCCGTATCATACTCCCAAATCCACTCCAACCTATGCGCCAACGTCTGCTTGATCTTCTCCACATCACTTCCCTCTCCGTTCACGCCCTTGAAGTTGTACAACAGGCCGTTCTCGCGACTCGTCGACTGGACTTTCTCGCCGCGAGGGTGACGGACTTGGACGTAGGCGTTGATGGCGGATTGGATCTTGGTCGCGCGGTCGGAGAGAGGGGCGTTGGTGATGGCGGGGGAGGAGAGGATGGACGAGATGAAGAGTCCGTCCTGAGCATGAATGGAGGGTAAGTATCCCCCTTCACTGGAGGAAACACAAAAAAGGCATAGGTCATTAGGGACACGTACCTCGATCGCTTGACCAGCGCCTGCTCCTTGATGAGGAGTCATTGCATGCCTGTAGCAGATCCCAAACCTGTGAGAAACCAATGGGCAAGGAGGGGAAAAATAGCGTTGCCAGGACGTACGCGGCATCACCGATCAACACGATCCTCTCGTCGCTGATCGTCTCAATTGGCGGAAGCGCAAAGATGCCCCAGATGGACGGCTCGTGGATGGCCTACGAATCCAACTAAGAAATCAGCTCCTGTGAAGCTATACACTGAGAAGTGTTTGAATGTTATCTTACCTTGAGCAACTCGAGGCACGCTTCGTTGAACCCGGCGTAATCCTCGAGCAACTCGGCCTGCTCGCCCGACTCGGCCCATGGACCCGTGCGGCCCTTGAGCTTCAAGTGCTCCGGGTCATTAACAAATGCCACCTGCAGAGTTCCAATCAAACAAACTTAGCTAGTCAGCAACCTCGTGCGTCCTCCCCTCCGCCACTGCGATCCCTAACCACCACGTGTGCAAGAACTCACGATATTGATCAACTCCCCACCCCTAACCGGAAAGTGCAGGATATGCCTCCCCTCCCCAAGATGCATCATCTTCGTCTTAGCTTCCTTCCCCATCGCCCTCTCAAACTCCTCTCTCGTAATCATCCCCCTCCAAGCGATCCACTCCGAGTACTTCGCGACCTGGTCCTCGACTCTGAGTCCTGGAACGCGGGAGTACATCTCGCGACGGAGGACGCTCTTGATCCCGTCGCAGGCGATCACGATATCTGCTTCAGTGGTGGTATTGTTCGTGAAGGAGAGAGTGATGCCGGTGGAGTGAGGGGTGTAGGAGGTGACGCGGTGGCCGAAGAGAGCGACGGAAGGGGGGAGGAGCTTGACGAGCTCGTCGAGGAAGTCGGCGCTGTGCCCTCGCAATGATGCAAGTGAGTAACTCGGGGAAAATGAGCATCAATTAGAAATATTGCAGGACTTACCGGTGGACGTTCTCCGTCACGTCAGGCAGGTTGGGGTTACTCTTGACGGAGCAAATGAACTCGCCGCTCTTCGGGTGATCAACATCACCGACGAAGAAGTCGAACCTGTTCCGTCACCCATCAGCCTCTTCTTAATCACGCTCTTCGTTTCTCTCACACCCCCTCAAAAAAAAAAAAAAAGAGAGAGACCAAACGCACCACGTGTTGGGATCCTCGTCGCCCTCCAAAAACCTCTCCAAACACTCTCCCGCGCCCAACAACCTCAACGCTTTGATCGAGTTCGGACCTACCATTCCGCCCCAAAGAAAATCCTCCCATCAATCTCCTACTCCCCCTCCCTTCTCCAAAGAGCAAAAAAGAACGCGTACCAAACGACACCCCAGCCCCAATCTCGCCAAACTTGGCCGCGGATTCATAGATCCTCACCTCGATGTTCGCGCCCTCGTCCTTCTGTTGGTTCACGAGTCCGACGGCACAAGCTAGTCCAGCGATGCCTTGGTTGTTTTTTTGGGCTCTTAAGTACGGGAACTCCGAGAGAGAAAGGGAATGGGACGAGAGCGGGACTCACCGCCTCCGACAACAGCGATGCGGAGAGGTGGTGGTGGAGTGGTAGTGCTGCTGGGAGTCGTCGACATTTGTGGCTTGGCTGCCAAGTATCGCACTGAGTTCGTGTTTGTGGAGTGAGAAAGGAAACGAAACAAAGAAAGGAAACCTGCAAAAGCGTCTTTTATGGACGCACCGCGGACTCGGTCCACTGCCGAGGTCGTCTCGAGTTTCCCGCGCGCTTTCGGGCGGGCCACAGCGTCAGACCTCAGACGAAGGAGTGAACACCTCCGTCCGGCCTGGTAGCTAAGGACGGAGTTGTGAGAAGTCTATTTTGAGAACCTGGTTTCTGAAGCCATCTCGGTGTACAAACCACATTGGGATCTCATCTTAAGACTAGAGGACTGACGGTCCTTGTCCGGATTGCCCTCGGTTTCCGCCAAAGGCCCTCCGTCCGAGTCTGGGAAACGTCGGAGTTTGGAGGTCTATGAGAGAAGGCGCCAGAAAAGGCTTCCATGAAGGGATTCAGAACAGAGCGCAGGCGAGGGGAACCCATGCAACACGTGTGCCCTCTCCCGGCGACCGCGACCCAAACAAAGAACGTGTATGAAACAAAGAGGAAAATTAATCATTAAAAGTCATCTCGTGTCTGAAAAGTTCATTCAAGTCAGGGGAGGGGGGTGTAAACACAGAATTGGCGAATCACAAACAGACAAGCGGGGCGCGAAAGAGAGAGAGAGAGGCGGGGGGGGGGGGGGGGATTCGGTGACGTCCATCTCGTCGAGGCTAGAGTCCTTCTTTTCCTTCCATTTTCCCACCCATCCTTTCCACCGCTTAATACTTGAGGATCTGTGAGCGGGAACACAGAAAGAGTCAACATGTTGGGCTCCTCCCGCGCGCCGCCGAACGAAGACGACTCTTTTCGAGCTCGTAGAGAGAGACTTGGACGTACGACGTAGAGTGCGTGGATTATTCCAGCTAAAGAAAAGTGTAAATTAGTGTAAATTCGTGCTCGCGAGAGGTCAGCAAGCAAACGAAAGCAAGAAAACGTACGGAGGTAACCGAGGATGGTGAGGAGGATGCTAGTTTCGCACAAACAGAGGTCAGCCAACACCCTTCCAGGTAGTCTCAAGCAAGTTCTTACTTGATCCAGAAGCTAGAAACCGGGAGCGTCAGTCAACATCCCTGACGACAGCGCGGGGAGCAGGGAGGGACTCACTCGGCGTTCTGTTGACGCCAGGACCGAGAAGAGGTGAACGGTCAGCCTTGTAGTTCTTATTTACAAAGTCTTTTGTTATTCTCATCCTGCGCCCTTCCGCCAAGATTTCCCCTTTGGCCTGGGAATCGGGAACCACACAGGAGACACCGAGCCCCCCCCCCCCCCCTCGTCCGAGCGGGCCCTCCTCCGCTACCCTCGTTCTTCGTCCAATGAACGCTTGGGGTCCTCAAAACGCTTCAAGGAAGTGTTGAGACCCTCAGAGCGTGCTCTTATCTCTAACAAGGACGACGGGGGGGCTGGAACGGGGGCGGGGGCGTACTGTGTCCCCGCTCCCCTCACAGAGAAGTCGGACCGAACGGCGGTGGAGTGGAATGGTAGGAATATGGTGATACAGAGAATGATGAAAGGAACTAGAGAGAGAACTCACGCAACCCCTCTCGAGGAAGACACCGAGAGGTGGCAACTGCATCCCAACACACAAAACGCGTCAGCCCCTCCAAATCCTCCTGTCGTGCGCTTCCTGGGAAGCGAGAGAAAGGGAATAGGAAACGGACGAAGATGGCAAGGATGATTTTGCAGATGTCGGAAGCCTGTAGAAGAGTTTGGTGTGAGTTTGCTGTGGTTTGGAAGGAGCAGGAGGAGGAACGGAGGGAACGTACGGTGAAGGGCATTTTTTCGGGTGTTGAGAGGTGGGGTGTTCTGTAGTTGGCACAAGTCAGCACGACCCCATCAGAGCAGAAGGAGCACGAATGTAGACGAACAAGTTGGTGTAAAGTGTGGTTGGGAGAGTGAGGAACGAAGCCAAGCGACGGGCCCTCCTCTCGGAGCCAGCCAGTCCCAGCCAGCCGCGCAGGCGCTCGAGTGACGTCGTTTGTTTTTGGGAGGGGCGCGCGCCCCTGCTGGCTCCCCGTCAGGCCCGGGGAGGCTCAAAGGGTCACTCGACACGACACCTCGGGAGCATTCTCGTACTGACTCGTTGTAGTGGAAATAGAAGGGAATAGTACGGTGTGTGGTTGGAGGTGAAAAGGAGAGAGAGGGAAGGGGAATGTTCGGAAAAGTATGTCGAGGACTGGGGCGATGAGACGTGCGAGCAACTCTCCGACCCCGCTGCCGCCGACGTGGTCATCACCATCGGGGCCTAAAGTCTCCTAAAACCAACCAACAAAATAGTAGTATCAACGCAATCCCGAAAGCTTGAACAGACGCAACTGAGCAAAAGCTCGATACGAGACCCCCCCGTGGGCGGTGCGGGTAGGCACCCACGTGTCGATCGGGGCAGCCGTTTCGGTCTCACGGGATTCGACCTAACCCTTTTGATAAATCAACGGTATCCCAAAATAATACAACTGCTTTGTTGCAAACCCAACACTCCCACACCTCTCCTCCACCCGCTCCCCGAGCGAGAACGCCACTCCGGATGGCGAGAGCGGACGCGTATCCCCAGTGGCGCGTGTCGTCGTTTGGGACGGGGAAGCTGTCCGGACTTGCCTCTGTGCTTATCCAGAGAAATAATCTTCAGAAGGGGATCAAAACGACGAGAATTGGAGGGGGTCGGAAGGACCAGGCGCGGGAAGTCAAGCGAGTCAGTTGGACCTTGTGGGCTGTAGCTCCTTCTGCGCATCCAACCATTCAATGCACAAGCGTGACTTTTCAAAGATCAAAACATATTCTCCATCACAGTTTCAGCCAACTCATGCTCAACAGATGTTACATCCCCCCCTCCACCGCATCACCCCTCCCCCTTCCCTACTCTACTCAAACTTCTTCTTCTCCTCCTGCAACTCTTCCCTCGTCTTTGGTTTCTCCAACCCCTCCGCCAACTCCTTCGCTGGAACATGAGGTCCTTTCGCTTGGAACGGGTTCGCCTTCTGGCCCTGGTCGTGCAGGTGCGAGAGGTTGGGCGCGCCGCCGAGCCCAGCGGTGGGTTCCGCTTGGCGGCTGTCCCGGTCAATGTTGTCGGTCGCTGGGTGGGGCCTTTTAGGAGAGGGAGGGTTAGGAAGAGGAGGAGGGAGGAAGGAGGAGGAGGGGGGGGGAACGGACTGGATCTTGAATTCTTGTTCTTCGGACATGGCTAGTAGGGATGGAATACAGAGAGTGATTAGCTAGAGTGCAGGGGGGTGATGTGGATGGTTGAGTGTTCAGCTTACTGTTTGTTAGGTTGCTTGTAGTACGAAGGGGTAGGAGGAAAAGGAACCGCATCCAACCCTCTCGCCCCGACGCCCCACACACACAAACAGCGTCATCACTCCACTCCCGGCCAAGCCCGGCCCAACAACCCGAGAGAGAGGGACCACGTGGCCACTTTGCTGATACTCAGTGGCCCACAGTCTCAAATCTTGATTTGGTTCTCACGTCTTGAAACACCCCCGCAGGTTTAAGTGAGTTCAGTCGGAGGGCTCCACGTGTTTCCTTAGACGGGGGCGGGCCACAAGCGGGTATCACACGGCCCCTGCTAAAACGGTTCTACCACGAGTGTTTGAGCCCGAAACCTCCTTCTCCCCTCACTTCTATTTTTGTCAGAACATGTTTTCCCCACTCGCAACAACTGGTTTAGGCACAATGTTGATCCGGAACTAGTGTGTGTGTTGTGGCTTTTCGGAGTGGGGACCTCCGTCTGTCTGTAGATCAGCGTGGGGTCGCTTCAAGCCCTCGGCTTTTCTTCCCTCCCTCAAACCACACACCCTCCTTCTCACCCTCTCACCAAAAATGCGCTCCATCGCCAACCCCTTCCTAGCAGCGCTCGCGCTCGCGCTCCTCCCCTCGACTCTCGCGTGGCCGACGAACGCGAACCGGCGGTCCCAGTGCCACGACTTTGCGCCGTCGGCTATTGAGGACGTCGCGGTCGTCGGCGTGACTTATTACGACTATGGTGACCTCGTGAACCTCACTTCTTCGGGAGGCGCGGTGGACGCTACGGACTTGGATCCGTTCTGCCGTGAGTCTCTCTTCTCCAGTAAAACCCACGCGTCCGTTGGAAGTCTAATCGCCGGCCGGGCTTCCGTGGTTAGGCGTCCAATTGTGGATCACGACTAATGCCACCACTGGGAACGGTGCGGTCTCCGAGCTCTGGCTTCCCGACGACTGGAACTCGAGGTCTGTTCGCTTTCTTGCCTTGAGCTGTTTCCCGGACAGAGACTGACGACCCCACGTGTTTCCTCCTTTTTCTCTCCAGGCTTCTGGGCGTAGGCAATGGCGGGTGGAGCGGAGGAGGTAAGGAAGGAGGAGTCAGGTTCTTCCTATACGACCACGGTGGCTGATGCCGTAGCGTTTTCCCTCTTGCGAACAGTCGTGTACAGCTCTCTCTCTTACGACGGCGCGAACCGCGGGTTCGCCACGTTCTCTACCAACACTGGTCAGTCCCTCCTCCCACACTTTCTTCTTATAGTCATTAGTAAAAAGCTGAAAGATCTTTTATCGCTCTCAGGTCACAACTCGTCGACCTTGGACGGCACTTGGGGTTACGACGACCCGAACGCCATCATCGACTTTGGCTGGCGCGCGATGCACATGACTGTCGTGGCGGCCAAGAACCTCACTGAGCAGTGCGTGGGCTGGCTTGCGTACAAGTAGGCAAAAGATGCTTATTTGAGTTGGTGAATTCTTAGGTACTACGGCGATGCTGCTAAGAAGAACTACTACCTCGGCTGCAGCACCGCAGGTCGTCAGGTCCGTTTCTCTTTTCCCTGCCCCTTCCACCTTGCACTCACCGACTGGGAAACCTCCCCCCTTCCCACTCCACAGGGCATCAAAGAGATGTCACGCTTCCCCTCCGACTTTGACGGCGTCGTGATCGGTTCCCCCGCCAACGAGATGGCCGGCCTCCAAGCCTGGAGTCTCCGACAGGACCTCGCCGTCCTTCCCGTCAACTCGAGCCAATGGATCCCCGCGAGCACTTGGGAGCTCATCCATGCTGAAGCTTTGAAGCAGTGTGATGGGATTGATGGCGTGAGTTCCTCTCCCGCTTTTTGAGGTGTGCAGTCGGGGAACGTGGAACTGAGCTTTTTGGAAAGGGCAGGTCCTCGACGGCGTGATTTCGGATCCTCGTGACTGCCATTTCAGGCCCGAAGCCCTCACTTGCAGGCCTGGACAGAATGCTTCGACTTGCTTGAATGTCGATCAGATCAACGCGCTTCGTACGGTTTACACGGACTACTACGAGGGCGACGAGTAGTGCGTTCTCTTTCCTTGAAAGCGCTTTTTTGGGGGAGAGGGCTGACGTGGCGGGTTTCCCTCTCTTTTCACAAAGTATCTTTGCTAGCTATGAGGTTGGTGGAGAGTTGTTGTACGCCAACGGATTGGTCGGGACCTCGCCTTTCTCCATCTCGACCAACTACTACCAAGACTTTATCCTCAAGTACGCTCCCTCCTGCTTTCATCCCTGACCCAACCCACTGACTTCCCGAGTCGATTTTTCCAAAATAAAAACAGCGACACGACTTGGGACTTTACGACGCTGAACTATAGTACCATCCAGAAAGGGTACGAGATCAACCCGGGCAACATGGACACCACGTCGCGCGACTTGCTCCCGTTCTTTGACCGCGGCGGCAAGCTCTTGCATTACGTGGGGTGGTCGGACCAGCTTATCGCTCCTGGGAACAGTGTGAGCCGTTTCTTTTTTTAATGTGGTGTGGTAGGAGAGTGGAACTGATGGCAGGAGGTGGGGGGGAACTCAGCTCCGGTTTTACGAGGACGTCGCGGCGTACACGCTTGCCAACAGCGAGTATGATGTCGATGATAAGTACCGACTCTTCACCGTGCCCGGCATGGGTCACTGTAACGTACGTTCCATCGTTTTTCCCTTGAATTTGACCACTCTAGAACGGACAACGACGCTGACGTTTCTCTATTGTAGGGAGGCTCCGGCGCCAACGGGTTCGGCGGCGAAGGTCAGCGTTCGGAAGGCCAGCCGCCTCTGGTCGAGGATTCCCCTAAATACGATAGTGAGCCCTTTGTAGCCCTCCTGTTTCCTCAGCTGTAGAGCATGGACTAACACGGCTCTTTGTTAACCCCCCTCGGCCAGTCTTGATGGCGATGGTCGACTGGATCGAGCAAGACTCGACGCCCGAGTACCTCGTCGCGACGAAATACGTCAACGACAACGCGACGCTGGGTACCGCTTTCACTAGGAAACTTTGTCCTGTGCGTTTCGACTTTGTCCTGTTTTGTTCGGGCAGCGGTGGGCATTGACAAGGTGTGGGAAATGCAGTACCCTCTTCGAGGCACGTACGCTGGAGGAGATAATACGACTTACACGTCGTTTGACTGCAAGTAGACTCTCAAAAGGAGAAACGAGTAGTGAATCTGAGGTAGAGATCGGCTCGTGCGTCTCGAACGCCTGCAATCGAGAAACTGCGATGCCACGCATTGCCACTCATCATCAACCGAGCGAGCGAGGTTCACGCATACAGATGGGCATGAGAGATGGATCGGGCATCTTGTGTCTGGAGAGGCGGTACAACAGGAATTTATAGCTTCGAGATCAAGATCAACTGCGAGAGACTCTCTTTTGAATGGAAAAAGTGGACACGTCGCCCCGACATCGTGGCGTGGCCCGTGCTTCTTTCATCCTCGTCACGATCCAAGTCCTCCGGACGACCTTTGGCCACAAACCCTCGTCGAACCCGCACTTTTCGCATCAATTTCGGAGGACAGATCAGAACAGCAACACCACCGGAGTATCTACACAAACGACTTGAATAGTCGAGACACCCGCGACGGTCCTCGACGCGCCTTCCACCCCCCGCCAGCTCGCCCGCTTTATGCTCCTGAGCCACGTCCGTCGCCTGCCGATCCAGCACCACACTCGACACTCCCTTCTCTCTATACCTCGCACGACTTCATTCTACACCATGTCCTCCGACCTCCGCCAGCGCAAGCCCGCCGCCGCTACCTCCCAGCCCCCTCAGAAGCACCTCCACTCGCACTCGCACTCTCACTCGCACGGGCACGGCCATTCCCACGCTCACGGCGAGGAGGAAGCCACAGCCTTGCTATCGGCACTCCAAGGCTCTAGTGACCCAGGCTCGAGGATCACGCTCGTCGGACTGGGCGCGAACGTCGGCCTGACGGTCGTCAAGGGCGTGGCTGGGGTACTGCTCGGGAGTGCGGCGTTGTTGGCGGATGCGGCGCATTCGGGGAGCGACCTGTTGGCGGATATCGTCACACTTACGACGTATAGGATGAGTAGGAAGCCCGTGAGCGTGAGCCATCCGTATGGCTATGGCAGTGAGTCCCCCGCCTATCGCGTCTCTTTTTTTGTTGCGTTGCAAGCTGATGGTAACGCATTCGGGCAGAATACGAATCCCTGGGATCTCTCGTAGTCTCATTCCTCCTCCTCGGTACTGCCGTTGGAATCGGTGCGCTCTTGTCTCGGCATCTCTCGAGGTCCTGAACCTGACCGCCGCCCCCCCACCTCACACAGGACTGCACTCGTACCACCTTCTCCTTGAGACCCTCTCGCACAACCCAGACTTCAATTCTGCGCTGCTCAAGTACCTCGACGTCCTACCACACGGGCACGACCACGGCGCGCACGGCGGCGAGGGCGAGGGCGAGCTGACGGACGCGAGGGCGATGCTGTTCGCTGGCTCGGCAGTCTTGATCAAGGAGTATCTGTACCGCATCAGTATGTTTCCTTTTTCATTTTCTTCTCTTTCTCAAAGCGAAGCTGATCACCGCTTCACGCGCGCAGCTCTCAAAGTCGCGAAAGCGGAGCACTCGAACGTCCTCCTCGCCAACGCTTTCCATCACCGTTCCGACGCGTTTGGATCCCTAGTTGCGTTCGGTGCGATCGGTGGTGCTTGGGCCGGGTTCCCCGTCTTGGACCCGCTGGGTGGGCTGTTGGTGTCGGGGATGATTCTGAAGGGTGGAGTGGAGGTCGGGTTGACGGCGTTGAAGGAGCTGACGGGTGCGTCTCCGTCTCGTTTCCTTGTGAAGAGAAGGAGAACTGATGACATGATGCTTGTGGCGCATTGTAGATCAAGTGACGGATTCGAGCCTCCCTCCTCAAGTCTACGATGTCGTCGCTGCCCTCCGTGACCCCTCCCTCCCCCCACTCCCAGCCTACCAGCAATCCTCCTCCTCCTCCATCTCCTCTCCCCCTTCACCTTCCGCCGACTCTCACTCTCACTCTCACTCCCACTCCCACTCTGACCCTTCCGCTGCCTCCACCGACTCCTCCCACCTCCCCATCCTTGGCATCCCTTCAGTCCGGATCTTCGCTTCTGGCCCTTCCTTCCTCGTCGACGTTGAACTCGTCCTCCCTGGCGACCTCACGCTGAACCAGTGCGTGGAAGTCGAGAAGAAGGTGGAGGACAAGTTGAGGGACGTGCTGGGGAAGAGGGTTAGGGAGGTGGTAGTGAGGATGAGGGGAGAGAAGGAGGTCTAGAGCGTTGGTAGAGGGGTTTGAGCAGACGCGGAGAGGGACTGAATGTTCAGTGTGAGTATCGATTCTTTAAACGTTATTCCACCTTCGTGCGGGAGGATGGAGGGACACGTCAGCACAGTCGAACTTGCGGGGCGATTGTCTTCGCCCTTGTGCTACGCCCTCCACACAATGCCGAGGCAACGCCTCCTGTTAAACATCACAGGTTGCTGCTGCAATCAGTCACCCCTATACACCGCCTCTTTTCGTGTTTCGTCGTCAGGCGTCAGGCAATCAGGCCTCCCTTCCTCTCCTCTCGCGAGCTGGAGCTGGAGCTTGCGCCGGAGCTCGTGCGGTGCGGGTGTACGTTGCTTGCTGCTGCTGAGCTCTATGGCCAAGTAATCTAGCTTGCGGCACTGCCCACACTGTACCCTATGTTGAGCTGTTTGTGAGGCGACGCTCGGTCAGTCTTGGGAGAGGGCTCAAAGAGATACCGCTGACGTGGCGGTTTCCAGGCGGTGGTGAGGCGGCTTGAGGTGACTGACCCAGGTATTAGGAGATCAGGGAAGCCAGTCAGGAAGCACGTAGCTTTATAAAGGAAAGAAGGTCTCTTCCGGATTGCATCGCTTTCCGCGTTTAGTCCAGGTCTGGCCAGCGACAGTTGCCCTGACCTGAGCGTTCCCGCCCATCTTTATCCGGAACGTACCTCTTCCTTTGTCTTGAAGTATAAACAATGCCATCCTTTTGCTGCTTCCCGTGATCAGGAGACTAACGGTAAGGACGACGAGAGACGGCGAGGAGTGTGTACGATATTTACGGGCCCCCGGGTCAGCGAGCCAAGCTTTTTTCGCGATGGTCCCTCGCTCGCGCTCGCTGCTCGACCTCTCTTTCCTTCCTACCATCACTTGCCCTTTGATCATCTCTAACTCGCTCTTATCATTCTGCTCTGGCCCCTGCCCCTGCTTCTTCTGCTTCTGATTTGAGCTGTGTTCACCTGGCAGAGGGGCTGGCCTCGGTCCTCTCTGCTTCCGAATGCGTCGCAGTCCCCCGTTGCGATGTCACTATATTTAGAAGAGAGAGCGAATGCGCGCGCGCAGGGCGAAGCGTTGATCAAACACGCGACTGCGATGAGGACTGCTGCCTTCTGCTTTGAAGGTCCTCGCCCGCTCGTGTGACTGAGCAGAACAGCGGCGAAGGAGGGCTCGGTTCCTCCTTTCTGCTCCTGCTTCACAACTCTCATCATTATTGAGGCCACATGGGGGACAAACACGGCGACGATAAGGAGAGTGCGGCGTTGCTCCCCCTTCCCGAGCTGGAACTCGAGTTGGGAGTATACGAGACTTCGTCGGAGGCGACGCAGAGCGAGAGCGACGAGGACGATGCGCTGTTGCCGCGGCACCATTCGAGTTCACCATCACTTTCGACCACGGCCACCGCCTCTAGGACCCGATGGATCGTGATCGTCCTCGCCTCGACTTTGGCGGTCGTGCTCGCGGCTTCGGTCCTCACTTTCGTCGCGATCCGCAATCGCTCCGCCTCTGCCGCTGCACCAGCTTCAGCAGCCCAAGAGTCGACCTACGAGCTTTCGATACCCAGCGACACTTCCAAATGGTACACCAACTTTACGCACACCAACACCGGCGTCCTCCCCTTCTCGCCCTCTCACTACCCCGCGCTCCTGTCCTCCACCTCCCGTCCTTTGTCCCACACTCCGCCAGTCGCTTCATTCGCTTCCCAACCCACTTGTCTCGATCTTTGGGTTTCTCAGGGAGAAATATGCGAGGAGATGAAAGGGTGGTTTGAGGGGGAGGGGAGACAGCCAAAGTTGGATGTCGTGTGGACGTGGGTTAATGGGAGTGAGAGTGAAAGGTTGGCGGATTGGAAGAGTTTCGTCGAGGAGAGCTGGGTGAAAAGAGTCGTTAGGAGGGTGAAGAGAGCTATTAAACCGGATTTGTCGAGGCACTTCAGGTGAGTCCTACGCTTCTTTTTGCGCGATGCTCGGAGGTTACACGACACTGACCTAATTATAACCTCCCTTCCTCCTCTCTCCTGCGGAAAAATCTGGAACTGCAGAGATCACGATGAACTGCGGTACTCCCTCCGCTCCATCATCTCCTCCTTCCCCGCCTCCACCCTCCGATCCCTGCACCTCGTAGTAGGCGACACGCCCGCCACGTCGCCCTCTGCCTCCGCGTCTCACGACACGAAAGGGGTCAGAGAAGCTCAGGTTCCGCACTGGTTGGATCTGAAGAAAGTCGAGTTGGTTCACGAGGGGGAGGGGAAGGGGGAAGGGGTGAGGATGAGGGTGGTGCCGCATTCGAGTATCTTCAGGGCGACGGCGCCGAGCGAAGAGAGGGCAGAGGAGTGGAGGGCGGACGTGTTGCCTTCGTTCAACAGGTGCGTTTCTGCTTGCTTCACTATCTCTTATGGCTAGAAATTGATGCTTCCTTTTCCTGAACAGTCTCTCGATCGAGTCGATGTTGCCCAACATCCCCAGTCTCGGCGACACCGTCCTCGCGATGAACGACGATTTCTTCACGTTCCGCGTTTGTTCCTCCTTTCTTCCCTTTCCTTTTATGTTTCTGACAAAAGAAGATATACAGGATCTATCCCACACAGACGTCGCCTCACCCATCCTCGGTCCCGTTCGTCCCTCCCTCCTTCTCTCCCTTCCTTTCTAACCCCCACCATCCCCCCTCCCTAGGTCTACCGCATGCAACGCGGGTTCAACGTCGGCCCTTCCGCTCCAGGCACCAGCACCGCAGACCCAGAAGGAGAATGGAAGAGTCTGGGGATGGCCGCATGGTTATTGGATCAGAGATTCGGGAAGAGGGAGCGACCGTATTTGAGTCACGTGGCGAGGAGTTTGGGCACGGAGGTTTGGAGGGAGGTCAAGGGGGTTTGGGAGGAGGAGGCGGTTTTGGTGAGTCTGTTTTTGTTTTTGGGAAGGGGCTATGTGCTGATGGTTTTACTGGTGGGACCAGACGGCGGAGACAAGGTTCCGGGGCAAGCGGCCGCATGAGTTTAGTACGTGGCATCTCGTGCATCACGCCAACGTCGAGAAACATCGCGAGGCTCTGTGTGTCGTTTATGACCTACTTGATCAGCTGCTCATGGGACTAACTTCTCGCTCCTCAGTCTCTGGAGTTTCTTCTTCGGCCGCGTCGACACGGACCAAGACGGTCTCTACACCCCGCACGACCGCGCCTCCCTCCTCTCCTATCTCACCCCTCTTTCCTCCCCTCCCCTCTCTTCCCCTCCAACCGAACTACACATCCCCGCACCGATCCGCGAGACCCTCTCCTCACTCCTCGAGAACACGTACGACCACGTCGGCCTCTCCCGCCCCAACGCTACGGAAATCGAGTTCTCGTCGATGGATGGGTACGCGTATTTCGAGGCTGGGAAAGAGTACAAGAGGAGAGTTCCTTGGCCTTCTTGGAGGAAGACTGAGGAGGAGGGCGAAGGGGAGAGGCCGACGGTGTGTACTATCAATGTCGAGACGTGTTTCGGCGCCGGGTGGTTGGAAGGGGAGGGGAAGAGCAGTGTGGAAGAGGTGTTCAAACGGGTGGCGTTTGAGAAGCCTGAATGTGGGGACTGTGTGATTGTCGCTCTGTTGGGACAGGCGAAGAAGGGGTTGGAGGCGTTCCTTCCCCCTCCCGATCCCAACGCGACCGCCGTCGACGCCGTTTCCTCCCCTTCATCCCCAATAGCAATCGGCCTCACCCCCTCGTACCTCACTTCCTCCTTCCTCCTCCCTCCCACCCCCAACCCCCGGTCGCGGTGCATCTCCCTAATTCAGCGCTACTCCTACACGATCGGCAACTCCCCCCTCGCGTTCTACTCGATGCGTTCGGCCGGAGGGTTTCAAGTAGCAGCGAACAGGATGGATAGGGAGGGCAAGCCGGCGTTCCTCGCGTTGAACGATGACGTGAAGGGGAATGTCAAGGTTTTGGTGGAGAGGTTGGATAGAGCGTTCAAGGAGTGGATGGGGAAACAGTTGCCCGAGAGGAGTGCGTGGGAGTTGGAATGAGGGGAGGAGAAGGGGGATGCACTATTGTTGTACCTTTTTATGCATTCATCTTTGGTCTGGAAATCTAGTTGTCCAGTGTTCAGAAGTCATTTGTAGCGTTCGATTGCGGAAACGTTTTGCGTCGGAAAGCAGGGGGCACTGACGTGGTGTGTTGTGACGACCTAGAATGAAGCTGGACACGGTCCTTGACAATATTGCTCGAGCCTTCAAACAGTTGATACGTTGAGCGGTAATGCCTTTTAGTTTCTAGAACCCGAACAGCCCAAACCACGCGTCCATAACCTGAGTGATGATGGACCATACGTAGGAGTCGTTACATGAGGCACTAGGATGTATACAGCTAATGAGAGACAACTGGGGACGTAAGAAGGAAATACAGGTGAACGGAGATGGGCCTAAGGTTGTCGCCGAGTGTCGTTACGACGTGCAGTGGTTGACGCCCAACCCACAGAAGCTCGCCAAGAGGAAGTATACGAGCAGCTGTTTCACCCATGCCAGGTCATCAGTACTATTCTTTCTCTCCCAAACCGCAAATCAAAGGAGAAGAGAGACCCACAACCACCGAAACGCCCATCAGCGCCGTGACCTTTGTGTTCTTCCACCACATGGACCTCCGGAGCTGGGTCGAGCGTTTGCGGAACGCTCGAGCTTGGGTGCTCATGTTGTCGGTTTTGTTGACGAGGAGCTCGATTCGCTCGCCGCGATTCAGGACCTGTCAAGGGGGAGGGAAAGACAAACGAGCCGTCCGTCAGCTCTCATCCCACCATCGCACCACAGCCCGAATCGCGAAGACTCCGAATAGAAAGCGGGGACCGCAGACTCACGCTTTCCAGATTCTGGACCATGATGTTCTTCGTCTGGTCCAACTCCTGCTGCGCCGTCTTGATCGGGTCGTTTGGCGGGTTATCCGTAAACGTCTGCATCATCCTGCCGATCTCTTCGCTGAAGCTCGCCATGCCGTACGAAGGGGCGTCGGAGATCTCGTGAGGTGAGAAGGTGGCGTTGAACTATGGGAAAGAAGGTTAGTGAAGGAAGAGGAGAGGAGAGAGGAAGGGACGGACGTTACGGAGGAGTTCGGTGAGGAAGGCGAAGGGCATGCGCCGACCGGCGGCGTCTTCGGCGACGACCATGGCGACTAGGCCATTCACCTAGGGAGACAGTCGTCAGACTATAGTGCAAGACAGGCTGAAAGAGGAAGAGCGTACCTTGGCGTAGTGGATAAGGATCGTGTCCGCTGTTGACAGCGGCGGCGGGGGGGATCAGCTGGGGCCCTTCCTGCCTCGCCACTCGAAAGGACTCGAGACGAACCAGCATAAGTCAGCTTAGAGTCGTTTGGTGGGATCTTGGACAGAATCGTTTGTGTTGCTGTATCCCCCCGTCAACGCTCGTTGGCTCAGCGAAGCGCGAAGGGGCGGGAGGAGGTGGGCCAGGGGACGGACCTTGAGCGTATTGCTGGCCGTTGGGCGACAGGTCCTTCTCGCTGAGCACGACAGTGTCCCTCGCTACTAGGGCGTGCAACAGTGACATGACTCAAATTCGTGCAAAGTATCGTACAGAGCCAACCCTCAGCGAGCGCCGGAGGAGAAGGCAGCAAGCGGTCGACCCCCTAAACTTGGGCGTTCTGCGGCCCCGCTGAAGCACGGAGGACAAGCTTGGCTCTGTACCATCCCTTTCGTTGCACACCTTTTCGAACGATCACAGTATAGCAAGAATGGCGACTACAGTGCCATGTCAGGTCTGTCCGACTTTGTTGCGAGAGATTGCGAGACCTTAGGCTGATTCTGGGGCGTACGTGGGACGAACAGTACAAGACGGGCAAGGTGCGCTTCGTTTCTTTCCTCAACTCCTCCATCCAGATCCCTCCTACGATTTCTACAAACGTCTAGAGCTCTATACATACCCATTCGATCGAGCTTGGTGGCAGCCCGAACGAACGCTGACGGACTCTTGCTCGCGCTTTCGCCCTCGCGTTTGCGTACGCTCGCTCGCTCAGACGCTCGGTCAAGGCACGTACGCGATCGTCAAGGAAGCCGTTCACATCAAGACGGGACAGTACTATGCTTGCAAGGTCCGTTCCCGTCCTTTTTCCTCGAGAAACATCTCCGGCGCTGGGGGAAAGAGGAGGGCCCGCCCTCGCCGTCCGGAGCGAGAAAGAGGAGGCTGATCCGGCGAGCTGACGCCTTTGCGCTGCGTTCCGCGATGTGCTGCAGGTCATCAACAAGACGCTTATGGCTGGAAGGGAGCACATGGTGAGCCTTATTTGATACTTGGAGAGGACGAGGGCCGACTCGCCGAGGAGTGGGCTGCTGAAGGACGGTGGGGCGCCCACGAAGTCGGCGGTCGTACTTTACGCTGAGGGGAGGGGTTATAAGGAGGGATCAGAGAATGGCGGGAAGGTGGAGAGTCTGATGCAGTGCTGGGAGGCATGATGGCCAGCACCCGGCGTAAGGCTGCTGAGAGCGGGCGGAACAGCGGCGATCTCTTGAGGAGGGACTGGGCGCACGCTTGCGTACAGGGACGGTCAGAGGAAAGGGATCGGTGCCATGAAGAGACCACTGGTTTCTGAATCACTTAGACGGCTTTGAGGTGCGAGCGACGAGCTGGCCCGGGGGTGGGTGTCACACTCTTGGACCCCTGGGGGCAGCTCTAAGCTCCGAGCGGTTTAGAACTCCGGAACGGGCACCGCATCCATATTCCCAAAGGCTGGCAAAGATTGCGAGTGCTGACCTCACTCCCTTGTGCGTGGGAAACAGATCAGAAACGAGATCTCGGTCCTCAAGTCTGTCTCGCAAGGTCACCCCAACATCGTGACGCTCTGGGGTACGTACACTCGTCCGCCAGAGGAAGTAACAGCCACTGACCTCCCCCTGAGTTCACAGACTACTTTGAGGTCTGCATCTCCTCTCTATCTCCTTCAGCTGCCCAACACGCTGACCTCTTCCCGCGCGCACCCTCGTAGACCCAAAACAACTGTACGCTCGATGTCCTCTCCTTCTTCTCTCGCAGACGCCGAAGCTGACGCTCCGCTCAATCGCCTCCCTTTACCAGTGTACCTCGTCACTGATCTCTGCTCTGGAGGAGAGCTGTTTGACCGGATCTGTGCCAAGGGATCCTACTACGAGCTCGACGCCGCGAAGCTCGTGCACGTCGTCACTAGCGCCGTTAGCTACCTCCACTCGCACGGGATCGTGCATCGCGGTGCGTTCTCCCTGGATTCCCTCTATATCTTCGAGCAGGGCAGCTGATGGAGGGATGGATGGAACAGATCTCAAGCCCGAGAACCTGTTGTTTAGGAGCAAGGACGAGAATGCCGATTTGTTGATTGCGGACTTTGGACTGTCAAAAGTCATCGACGAGCAAACTTTCAGTGCTCTTACCACGACCTGTGGTACTCCTGGTGGGTGCTCTCTGGTCTCATGAGGCAGAAGGGACCGGGCGCTGACGTGGCCATATCTTCCCTAGGATACATGGCTCCTGGTTCGTTGTTTGAGTCCATTTGGGGCATCTACATTCGGCTCTCTGACGGCTTGCTTACATGGTAGAGATCTTCCGTAAACTCGGACACGGCAAGCCCGTTGACATGTGGGCGATCGGAGTCATCACTTACTTCCTTCTCTGTGGTGCGTTTCCCGCCTTGTCTTCTGATAGGGCTTTCTTTTGACTGATCAGGAATGTTTTTTGTCCTTCAGGATACACGCCATTCGACCGTGACAGTCAGGTCGACGAGATCCAGGCGATCTGTTCGGCAGACTACGCGTTCGAGCCTCAGGAGTACTGGCAGGGCGTCAGCGCCGATGGTGCGCCTCCTTCTCCCTTCTCCTCACTTTCACTCTCAAGACTAAAGCTTTTACAAAGCACGCGACTTTATCAAACGCTGCCTCACCATCGACCAAAACCAACGCATCACCGCCTCCGACGCCCTCTCCCACCGCTGGCTCCAAGCCGTCTCTTCTCCCGCCGAGTCTCCCTCTGGCGCCAACCTTCTTCCCGGATTCAAGGCTCAGTTCGATGCGAGGAAGACGTTGCGGAGAGCGATCTTCACGGTTATGGCTGGCACGGCTTTGAATGCTGGGGCGAAGAGAGCGCAGACGCTGAAAGATGGCGAGAAGGAGTTGATGGCGAAGGTTGAGAGTGGGAAGAAGGAGGCCGAGGGGGAACAGATTGAGGCGGGTCAGCAGATTTATTATCAGTGATTCAGGGCTGGGGCTGAAGGGAGGGGGAGGGAAGGGGTAGTGATGGGGCTCGTGTCACTCTGTTATCGCGATTCTTTAATGCTCTCCAGTTCCTCGAGGGCAACGCGAGTGTGCTGCTTTTTGCGACTGTTAATGTTGAGTAACGGCTACAAGTCAAGCCAAAATGCCAGCTAGCATCTTCACGACAGGATTTGTAGTGTCGGTCTCCTCCTTTCGCCCTCCGCCTCTCTGCCCGCTCGCGAGATTTAATCCGGAAGCATTGTGTTGGCTTCTGTTCTCCCAGTGCCGTCCATGATCCTCGAAATCCGCTTCCAAGTCCTGCAACGCACCACTCACGACCGCCGCGCTCAACTGCTCTTGCTCTGCAATCAACGTTGGACTGGCAGGACCATCGTCTGAAGCTGAAGTTGACGAAAGCGACGATCCGGACGCGGGAGAGGACGAGGTGGAGGTAGAGCTGCTGTAGGGGTAGATCCGTTGTCGATATTCAAGAGCTGAGATTTCGGAAGCGAGTTGTGAAGCGGGCAGAGAGAATTTCGAGAAGGACCATCCGATGCGGTGGATCGAGTGGAGGATCCTGTGTGAGGCGGGTGGAAACGGGAGGGTGCGTGAAAAGGGAATTGAGGGAAGAAAAAATCAAGAGGCAGCATACGTTTTCAGAGCGGAGATTTTGGTCTCGTAGGTCCAGTCCTGGATCTGACCTCGTTCCTCAATGGTGGGCTGATCGACGAGCAACGGGAGCCAGAGGGCGAGACGGGCGAAGAGGAGTCCAGCTCCAGTGAGGATACCTATAAAGTTTTCATATGTAAGATAGCTCCTATCATAGAAGCGACGGAGGAGTGCCCCACCAAGCGAGATTTTCATCTGCAGCATCCCCACCAATTCCCTTGCGCCCTGCACCGCCCGAGCATTGGCCTCGACGTACAGCGTTTCTAGCCTCCTCCTATACTCCTCGTCCTCAGGCGTCTGTGATATAGTATCATTTACGCCAACCTCCTGAAATCTGTGGTTCTCGGCGGAGAGGCGAGCTTGAATGCGGTCTCGGACGGCACGGTAGAGGAGGATGCATAGGCTGACACGGTTGATCTCCATGCCTTTCACGTAGGACCCTGTTCCACAGCATGGCAATCAGTGACAAGGAAGAAAACATCTTTGTGAGAGGGGGAAAACCAAGACATACAGCGAGATTTCTGCTTGTCGTTGCTGTGATGATATTCCCCGAGATAGTTCATCGACCGCTGTTCGAGGATGGTCGTCGCTCGAGACGCAGCGTCGAGTTGTTCGATCATCCCAAATCCAAACTCGGTGTCGAAGTAAGGATTGTATCTCGCACCAACTGTGAAAGACGATAAGCGAGGGGAAAATACAATGATCGTCAGCAGTGAATGCCACGTGGTTTCGCGTGTCCTCACGAGCCGTCGTCGAGCACAGAAGCAGAAGGACTCACTTCCACTAATCGCGGTCGGGCACCTCCTCGCTAGACTGACGAGGTGGACAAGGTAGGAGAAGAAAACTCGGGTCCATGGTAGAAAGTACGGGTCTTGAGGATTGTTGGGGTCGACCTCGGGAGAACGGAGCGCCGCTTCGAGCGTTTCCGTCTTAGTTCAATAGATCGGTGGTCAGCATCCTTCGCACACCAAGTTGATTGCTCGAACGGTGGACGCACAGGATCAGACCTCAAGAGGACGAACTCGTCGTCGCCAAACGTTGAGGGCCGGCCGCTGTGGCCTGCATGCGTCGACTCGCGCACTGGTAAGGGATCGTCAGCAAGCCGGAAGAGAAGTGGACAGAACAGAAACCGCGTACTCTATTAAAAAAGAACAACCATCACAAAACAAGGTTGTCAGTCTGACGCCTTCGGTGTGGAACGCACGGCCTACCCAGCATGTCCAACCCAGTCCCGACGCTAAAAAAAGAGACACGTCAGCTCCGCACCCTGAGGGACGAAGTCCACTTACACATCAACTGAGGCTTCATGCTTCCGTCTCTGTCATCCTGAAGCAATTCGCGGATATGAGACATGTAGGCATCGCTGTATGGCCGCCGTGTAGCCCGTGGGTCGGGATCCAGGCTGCTGACTGTCAACCCGTCTTCAGTGTCATTTTCCGGGTAAAAAATAAAGAAAGCGGTAACTTACAGTCCTTCATCGCTTCCAACAACAACAAAGTCGCGATATTCGTGATGCTCGGTTCCCGCCACACCCCATTCACATCAGCAAGATGCACCGCCTTGTCCATCAACACAGTGCACGCATCCTCCCTCCGACTTCCCCACTGTGTCAGATCTACTGACTCCTGGGAACCTTGGTCTAGCTCTGGGAGAGTTGGCGCTTTTGAGCCCACGAGGAGAGGGTGATCCGAGAAGCGTGCGGCGATGGCGAGGATGACGGAGAAGAGTGTCTGTAAGGAATGAGTTGAATTGATAGCTTGGGTATTGAGAGACTGGCACTGACCTGAGCGTCCCCCTTCATGACATTCACCCGCCGGCCAGCGGCTTCGAAACTCTGTCGCAGGGACGTGGCGTCCAAGAGCGCCAGTCGGTGCTGTGGCAGCAGGAAATAGACTGTACTCACCGATAGCTCAGCTCAACTATCAATCCACATCCTAGGTTGAGAAAAAGAACCTACGGTCCAGCAATGAGGAGCTTAGCGCGCTTTCGAGCTCTCTGTTGACCAACTTGGACACGATGGTATTGTTGACCAGGCCATCCGAGGGACTCCTCGAGAGCGCTTGGGAGCTCATCACACCGAGTGATGATGTAGACTGTTCTGACTCAGCCGCGTCGCCGAACAACGCTCTGTTACGGATACGTTAACCCTTTCTGGTCAACTTCCTTCCCTTTTACGCCGTAGCCGCCGCAAAGTAAGACCTCCTGACACACCTAGCATGATCGATCCTCTTTCCAGTCCTTCCAAAGACCCTTTTTCCAGTTACGGGCATGGGCGTACACCTGCATCAAATCCCAGAATCGGATGAGCACAACCCCCGCTCCCGCCCACGTGGCTTTGCGACCGTTACTCTTGGGCCCTTGGTGAAAAGCGCAACTCACGTTAATCCCTTCTTCTGACACTGCACACAATCACTCGCTCCAGGCGGTCGTGTGCACTTGACTCTTCGGCTACAGGCAAAACGCCACGAAACGCGGGGCGGAAGGGGCGGGGCAGCGGAGCGGGTTTACGTCAGTTGGGCGGCGGCGAACATTGTGGTTGGGAGGAAAACAGACGACAGGGTAGGGACTCACATCCTGCACCCGGCACAGGCCTTCATCTTGTCTTTGGCGGCGGCAGCAGGGGATTGCGTAAGCTGCGTAGATGGGTAGTGGAGCTCTGGTGGTGTTGTCGTCGGTCCGAACGACTGAAGCGGATCCGCCGCCGACCATGGCGTCGCGACGTGCATCTCACCGACAACGAAGTCCATCGACAGAGGCGAGGGCGGCGCGTGGTAGAACTGCTGGAGTTGGTCCATCCAGAGATCGCATCGAGAGATGGTGTCGGAGCTGAGCTTTCCGCAATTTGAAGAGCCAACAGGCAGCAGACGAAGCTCGCACCGAGCTCGAGAGACACCCTCCTTTCCTTCCAAACACACTAACCGTGAGGGAACACCGGCTATAGGCCGTCTCCGCAGGAACAGAAGTATCTCGAAATAGAAGTATGATAGTGGGGCTGATCTGATTTTCTGCGTTTCGTTTTTGCTCATCCGATCAAGTTGTGATCGAAACAAAGCCCCTTCTTTGTTCGGCCTTCGGAGGTGGGACGTGTTGGCACGTCAGGCGTCGGAAACGCCTGCGTGGGCGTGCGTGTTCGAAGAAAACAGGTGCAGTAGCATGAATTGTCGGGAGACTTGTGAGAGCTTAAAAGGCTGTAAAAAGGGGAGGACGCTGACCACACAGTACATCGCGAGGCCTTCTGCGTTCGCAACCGTCTTTCTTCCATCTCGAAGCAAGCAATCTTGCTCGGCAGGCAGATCTCACATCAAAACACCATGCTGAATGGTTCAGAAGAGGTCTGATATGATGTCAGCTTCCTCAACTCCACTTCCTCACACCCTTTCTTCCCCTGCCACGGCCTTGCAACGAACCACGTAGACTCGCCCTCGCCCGTACTCAATCACCAAGGCGTCGACACCAACGTCCCGTCCCAGGGTTCCTCACCCTCTCCCGCCGCAAGGCCCCAACATTTCCCTGAAGTCACCCCGCGTGTGGCAGAGTCGAGATGACGGAGGACGGCGATGGTGCTTTCGTGTGGTGTTACGGGAGGTCGAGGGGATGGTGAAGGAGTTGGAGGGGGAGAGCTGGAACGCGGGAGGTCGAGGGTTGTTAGCTGATAGTGAGTTTTGGCAGGGATAGAGGTAAATAATCAGAGCTTGCGTGTCAGAGTCGGAACCGTAGACCCATCCTGGGTAGATTGCGGACGCTATGAGCCCGTCCGCTTCGTGTTCGGAGTGCGCGGCGACGATGAGGAAATGGGCGGCGGCTTTGCTTGACCCGCTGGGAGTGTGATCAGCTTCGCGCAGTTACAAAGAGCAGAGCACTCCTCACTTACTAGGCAGAGCCATGACCTGGCAAGAAGCGGTGTAGCGATCCCCGTGGGGTCGTGATCTGCCAGGCCCCCATCAGCACTCATCCTGCTAAGATCAAACACGATGTTTACGAGGCAGAAATGTGGAGAACCGCTAGGGCTTTTAATGAGTAATGGTATAGAAGCTCTGAGGAGTGTCATGACTCCCATGGAGTTTGCGATGAGATATTGCCGGTATTCCGAGATCGGCGTTGAGACGAGAGGACCGAAGTAGTTGGAGATGCCTGTGAAGCAAGCCCGAAACGAAGTGAGCGACCAGCTCAAATCTCATGAGCAGCACAACATTCACCTCCGTTAGAGATGACAACATCCAAATGCCCCTCCCTCTCCTCAATGTCCCTCACAGCCGCCAAACAGTCCTCCTCGCTCCCCGAAACCAGCTTGAGCACGAACACGTTGCCCGGGTGCTGAGTAGCAAACGTGTGCAACTCTGATGCTTCCTCTGCCGTACGTGCGCCAGTGAAGATGACTGTATCTGGTCGGGAAGCCAAGGCTCGGGCGAGGTAGCTGCCTATGCCTCGTGCGGCTCCTGCGACTTTTCGCGCGGGGCGCGGAATGGGGGTTAATAAAGGGCGGTGGATGGATGGAGAGAGGAGGAACGGACTCAGGTAGACGGTTTTGGGAGCGGGAGAGAAGGTATTGGATCTTTCTGTCATTCTGATGGATGTTGAAGGGAATTCAGCGATGAAGGGCGAGGTGGTGAATCGAGTTGGGGGATGGCGGATTTCTGGGACGACGCGCGGAATGTGTGGCGCAAAAGGACCTTGCTTCAGAGATGGGGCAAGTCTGTGAGGAGAGAGTCAGACCTTGACACATGTAAAATGAAGAGAAAGGGAGCATTGAGAAGGGACTCACACGAGCTTAGGAGGAGCAGAGGCCTTGGCTGCCAACAAGGCCGAATTGTTCGGTCTTGATCTTGTGATGGCGATGGGCGGGCCTGCCTGCCCGCGGGTCCATTCGATGAGTATGCAGCGGTATCCAGCGATGCAGGAAAGCAGTTACAAAACACACCGTCAAGTTTCTTGCACTGCCTTTTTGTGGTTGACCGTCGTCAAAGAGCGTAAGCGATGGGAGCAAAGGAAGACGCAGGAGATATCACGAACCTCGTACTATCCGTCCACGCCACGCCCCCGTGACAAATAGAGCCAAGTTGCCTAACTGCAGGTGGTGGCCAAGAGATTGTCTCCTGACTCTTACACTCACGTCAAGCTGCGGAAGCAGGGTATGCAGAGTTTTCTTTCTACCTGGCACGGAGGGACGGAAGTCGGCGCCCACCGAGATGGAATCCGCCAGTCGAGCGTAAGCTGTTGAACAAGCAATTATAACTAGTTTCTGTCTAGTAAGGCAAAGTTACGGAACTGGACGAGTTTCTGCCGATCCTCAATTCCCTCAGCTCCTTCAAGCAAAGGCTGACTAACAACACGTGTCGAATGGACAACCGTGGACCGGTCCGGAAGTGACCACAATTAGCTGCGAAACGGCTAGAGGCCTTTTTACAGGCTTAAGCGGTTGTACGAGTTCGATTCCGATCCATCGCGCGGGTAAGGCTTCACCACGAGGGTTGAGGTAAGCGCGCGCGCGCGCCACGGCACGGGTCACGGCGTTTGGGTCGGAGAGACACCTCAGCTAAGCGATACATCGTTGTTCCATGCACACCTATGATATACAGTTCATCAGTACATAGTCCTTTACCTCGCCACTACCCAGCAGGGACTCACTACCAGTACACACCTCCCGACACCCCTTGCCGCTCAACATTCCGCTCAAGCCCACAGGTTCCTCGCGGCCCAAGTCGTCCTCCCATCCGCCTCCTTGACCTTCCTTACGAATTTGAGCACCAACCCATCTCTCTTCTTCTTCTCCCCTCCCACCAAATCATCGATGAACCGAATCATGTCGGCTTCCTCCCACCGGGCTTTCACGCCGAAGAGCTCGTTGAACCGAGTGGCTGGGTCGGGGGAGAGTCGGGAGATTGGGAAGTAGGTGATTTGTGGTGGTGGACCGACGTGTGTTAGATGAGAGGACTGGAGAGAGTGATTAGTAGGGGAAGGGAAGGGTGGAAGAGGGAGGGACGTACGGCGATGAGGGGGAGGCCGCAGAGGGGTGCGAAGGAGCCACAGAGGGTCCGCCACTGGTTGAGATACTTGTCGAGCGGTTGTTTACCGTACTGCTCAGCGAACATCATCAGTTTTCACACCTTCAACCGTAGAAATGTGATCACTGACCCCACCCGAAGCGAGCAATACGATCCCCACCTCCTTCACCAACTCCTCCACGTTCACCTCCCAGACCCCATCCTTTTTCCCCTCCTTCTGCTTCCCAAACCACCTTAACAGCCCCTTCCCAACTTCATTCCCACAATCCACTGAGTCCAACGTGTCCAACATCTCCTCCACTTCCGCGTCCACCACGCCTGCGACTTTCTCGACCGGGGCGGGCGGTGCGACTGCCTTGTCCTTGCCGGCCTTGAGCTTCTTCTTCGGTGGTGGTACGGATTCGGGTTCGGCGGGAAGCAAGGTGGGGTTCAGAGAGGTGAGGAGGGGAGGAAGGATTTTAAGGAGGTAGGATGGAGGCAGGGGGCGGAGATAGTCGTTGAGGGGGACGACGCGGTGGGAGGTCAGGGCGGTGCGGATGGCGAGGTTGGACGCGGGGAGGAAGGTCGTGAGGGTTTCGAATGTTTGGAATTTCTGCGGAAGGATTGTCTTTGGCAGCTGCTATGGCTGGAATGAAGAGAGGAACGCACGGCTGTTGACCTCCCCTCCTCTGCGTCCTCTCCGACGTATTCGCTCCCCTTCAGCAGCGCCTCGACTTTGTCCGTCCTCGCAACCCCTTGCACGACCTCGAGCGTCTCATGCAAAGTAGCATGCAGCATGATATCCTTCCCTCCCGTCCCGTCACCCATCGCACCCTGAGCACCACTCGAAGCGACCATCAACGAGTTGGAGTTCTGCACGCCTCTCAACGCGTACGTCTGCGAGTCCGTCACGAGCACAGCAGCGTCCGTCTTGTGTCCTCTGATCTCGATGGAGCTTGCTGTTGCTGGGTCGGACAGAAGCGAGACGAGCGCTGGAGGGAGGGCGAGGAGCGAGTACGAGGGCGCGGGCGTTGCGCCCGATGTGGACGCGTTCGGGGCGAAGACGACGCGCCGTCGGTGGTGGGACATGGTGCAACCAAGTTTTGATGTAAATTGTGTAGATAATCCGACGCGACGGAATGATTTAAAGCTGAGGAAGCGAGGCTTCGGCTGCCCGCCAGCTCGATGAGAATTTCGTGATTTCTGGAGCAAGTTGAATTATTTCTGGCCCACCAAAGGAGTCGACCCTGGGCGCCGCTGAGGTGCCTTGCGCTCGTTCACAACTCTCTACACTTTTCTCGACCCGCCCAAATCTCGCCATATCTCGCCTCTGAGCTCCTCCTAGACCACCACTCCTCCCTGCACACGTTCGCCTCCTCGCCGCCGCTCGCAACGATGGTGTCGGACCTGCTGTTCTTCAACTCGGACCTCGGGTACCTCGAAGGCGTCCTGCGAGGCTTCAAAGCTGGATTGATCACTCAGTCGCAGTACTCGAATCTCACACAATGCGAGTCGCTCGATGGTGCGTTTCTTCCACGATCGCGGGCGGCCGCGATATGCGTGCGCGCGCGCCCCACTGACCTGCTCTCGTCCACTTGTCGCGGGTGTAAATAGACTTCAAGATGCAGCTCACCGCGACCGATTACGGCAACTTCCTTGCCAATGAGCCGTCACCGATCTCGACGTCGACCATTGCCGAAAAGGCGACGCAGAAGCTCGTCGACGAGTTCAACTACATCCGCTCCAACTCGGTCCAACCTCTCACAAAGTTCCTCGACTACATTACGTGCGTTGCGTCCCTCTAGAGCCTGACCAGTCGCTCGGAATGAGTATGTGCTAATCTGCTATTGTTGCCGATGCTTCCAGGTACGCCTACATGATCGACAACGTGCGCACCACCTCCACCTCGACCCTCCGCTCAGTCCGCTCGTTTGGCTGACCTCGTCACTCTGCTCACAGGTCGTCCTGTTGATCACCGGAACCCTCCACGAGCGAGACACTCACGACCTCCTCGAGCGTTGTCACCCTCTCGGCAAGTTTGAGACGATGGCGACTTTGTGCGTGGCGACCAACGTTGAGGAACTGTACAACACCGTGCTCGTCGAGACTCCTTTGGGTGCGTTTGGGCTCTGGTGTTGGAGTTCGGTCGATGGAAGCTGACGAAAGTGTGACGGAAACAGCACCGTACTTCAAGGACTGCCTCTCTGCGCAAGACTTGGACGACCTCAACATTGAGATCATCCGCAACACCGTTCGTTATTCCCTCCTGCTCTCCCTCCTCCCCCTTCCTGACTCGCTTCTCTAATTTACCCAGCTCTACAAATCCTATCTCGAAGACTTCCACAACTTTACCCTCTCCCTTGGCGGCTCCACCTCCGAAATCATGACCCCCCTCCTCTCCTTCGAAGCCGACCGCCGTTCCCTCAACATCACCATCAACTCGTTCGGCACCGGCCTCTCAAAGGACCAGCGAGCGAAACTCTTCCCCACTCTCGGCCGTCTCTACCCTGAAGGTACTGCGGCTCTCGCCCGAGCAGACGACCTGGAGCAGGTCAAGCAGGTCCTCGAGGGTGTAGTCGAGTACAGGGGGTTCCTGAGTGATGCGACGAGCTCGGGTCCGGAAGGAGTGGGAGGGATGGAGGACCACTTCTTCCAGCACGAGGTGCAGTTGAACAAGCTCGCGTTCTTGCAGCAGTTCCAGTACGGCGTGTTCTACAGCTTCTTCAAGTTGAAGGAGCAGGAGATTAGGAGTATCACGTGGATCGCGGAGTGTATCGCGCAGAATGCGAAGGATAGGATTGGGGATTAGTGAGTCCTGTTTGTCTCCCTCGGCTGGTGCGAAGGGAGTGTGGGAGCGCAGTTGCTGACGAGTCGATGTCACAGCATCCCGACGTTCTGAGTGATCACCTAGAGGGAGCGGAGGAGGAAGCCAAAGGACGCTTTTATGACTCTGTGAAAGAGAGGGGGGCTAGTGGCGTGTTTTCCGTGTTTTGTATTGCAGAAAGACGTACTTCGTATGGACCTGGACTACCGATCGTGTGATCGTGCCGGTGCCCAAGCTTCGTGCCGAGGTCGCCCCTGCCCCTCAGCACTAGCTACGAGGACGGAGGTCAAGCTCAGCTTCGAGTTTGCGGTAAAGAGATCGCTACTTTGAGCTGTCGATGCATTTGTCACGAAGAAGGGCGGTGAGCTGCCGGAAGCCACGATGAGCGCGAGCGAGGATGTCCGTCCTTAGTGAGGTGCAGGGTCGGATGGTGGTGGGTCCAGATGATCGCTTTCAGCATTGGCTAGCAGCTCGCGGATTTTTCTCGCAAATGTCGTTCATCATGGTCTTTTCGTAACTGAAAACGAGCGAGGCGACGAGACGTGAAACGCCACGTGGGCCCAGCGCCTCTTGCGCTCACGCGTCAACAAGTGGGTATCTTTTGAGGCTGGCGTCAATCGAGTGATCGAGAAATTCTCTTTATATCAACACTGATCAATGTTTCGAAGGCTCGGTTAAGCCCTCACTTAGAGACTTTGAGCCTGGAGGTCTTCACGCGCTTTCGAGAGTGGAGCCTCCCGGCAACGACACAGGCTTTCTTCTTCTTCTCAGGCATTTTCAAACTGTCTCAAATGGAGAAGTCGCCCCGTCCCAGCCCGTCGGCTTTTGCTTCTCAATTCACGAGACGATGTTTGCCTGCTCAGGAACACATGCCAGCCTTCGAACGTTGGGAAGCCGAACACGGTACGTCGACTTTTAACCACCCTCCACTCCCCAGCAGGTTAGATCGAGGGGTTGACGTGCGACACAGATCCAGAGTACTTCATTCCTGAAGCTCCATGGGCGACTATCATCCACCAAGGAACGCTCGTTCTCCACAAACAGAAGAGGCCAGTACCGCTGCGCTTTTCGGAAGACGAATGGATCGAGTTGGTGCAGGGCATAGGAGAATGTCCAGGTACGGCGTAGGGTCAAGGTTCTCCGTTCTAAACGCTGACGGCGAGTTTGGAGGGGTGATACGGGCAGCGATTGATGAGTTCAGGATCGACTACTTCACTTGGGCTGCTTGGTGCCGCAACCAATTCGATCATCGCAACGGCGTTCTCACTAAGTGCATCAATCACGGAAGTAAAGACTGGGAGGTGTGGGAAAGGGAATGCCCAAAAACTCTCAAGTCAATCCACAACAGAGTGGCCCGCCAAGACAAGGATACTGTAACACAACAAGCCGCGTGGCACGGAGTCTCTGTTGGTAGGCCTCGCAGTACTCTCTTTTGTGTCACTCCCAGGCTGAAATTCTCTTCAGATGGGCTTGAAAAACATTTGTTGCTGGACAGAATCTGGGAAAACCAATGGCATTATGATGGGATCAGGATTACACAGGAAAGGGTGGTGACGAGGCTGTACGAGATGTCGTTGCCGCCGTCCTACAGTTGTAGTAAAACACAGTGATGGACGATGGCTCAGCGTTAAGCTTCGAATTTGGCTTCAAGAACGAGGCGACCATTGCTTGGTACCGGTGCTACTCCCTGCCGGTGCTCTCATGCAGCTGACTTGGCGATGGTCTCCGAGACATCAGATGAAGTCGCAAGTACAGAATTTGATGCATATTTGAAATTTAAAGTATGAATGAAGGTAATCAGATCTAAAGCCGTCTCTCCTATTCACCGACTCAAGCTTGAGAATGGGGGAAAAAATGGACGAAGCATTGGATGCATTCGTGCTTTCTGTCGGCAAGGAGCATCTGGACAACAGCGATTGATTGGTCACATCAAATAAACCAAACACTTGTATGGGCCGACGTAGCTGACACCGCGCAGATCATCCGTCGCAGATACAAACGCTGGCCGCCGGAACACGTGTTGCGCAGACTCTTCGACTCCTGCGCCAGGGGCAGCAACACATATGTGAGCCTTACCCATCAGATCGATCCTCCTGAATGTTTGCTTTGTTGTTTACCAACGACTCTATCCTGTCGCTTGCTCGATCTGAAATGCCGGCCAGCAGTGCAGCACGCCATCACCGTTTCGTGCTTGCTCATCCGCTCGAGGGATACGCCATAGCGCGTGCAGGAGGCGAGCGAGGCGAACGTGAGCGCCCTTAACCTTCCACTGAGCCCACCCAGCTCCCTTTCTTACTCCTACGCTTTTGTCTTCCCCTCTCCTAGCCTCGAAGCGATGCCCGTCGAATTCATCTCCGCGACGCCCGCCAACGGCGCCGACGAGCTCAACCCTAACGCTGACCACGGTGTGAACCCGGACTACATCATCCGACACTCGAAAGTCCTTGATGACTATGGCTACAACTACACCCTGATCCCGTATGGATCTGGTGGACCTGACCCTTTCACCATCGGTGCGTGGTGCCCCGGGTTCCGCTCTCCACCGCCGGCGGCGGAGCTGATGATTTTTCTCTTGTCTTGCACGAGTAGGCGCGACCATTCTCGCTAACACGAAGAAGATCAAAATCATTGTTGCTCTCCGACCCAACACTATCTACCCCACGGTGGCCGCCAAGTCCCTTGCTACCCTCGACCACCTCAGCAAAGGACGTGTCGGTCCGTCCATTGCCCCTCCCTCACCCTCCTCTTTTTCACTCTCTAACCTCGATTGTCCGAAATAGTGGTACACTTTATCGCTGGAGGTAATGACGTCGAGCAAGCTAAGGAGGGCGACTTCCTCAGCAAGGAGGAGAGGTACGGCCGCCTCGAGGACTACATCAAGATCCTGAAGCGCGCGTGGTCCTCGCCCGAGCCGTTTGACTGGGACAGCAAGTACTACCAGTTCAAGCAGTTCTCGTGAGTTTTCATTTCATTTCAACCATACTTCAGCCCATTCTAAGACGGTTCGTCCTATTGCAGCGCCAACGTCCGTCCTCTCGCCGGCGCCATCCCCGTCTCTGTCGGAGGTTCCTCCCCGGAAGCCTACCGCATCGGCGGCTCCCTCGGCGACATCTTCGGCCTCTGGGGCGAACCCCTCAAAGAGACCCAAGAGCAAATCGACAAGATCTACGCCGAGGCTGAGAAAGCTGGCCGTGCGGACCGCCCGAGGATCTGGGTGACGTTCAGGCCGATCTGGGGCGAGACGGAGGAGACGGCGTGGGCCAAGGCGCATAGGACGCTGGCGGCGCTGGAGAGGAACGCGAAGGGAGGTGTGACGGGAAGGTTGCACACTGGTACTACGGGGGCACAGAACGGGAATGGGCCGCAGAATGTTGGGTCGCGTGAGGCTGTGGTTTTTTTCTTTTTGGCGGCGCGGGCGGTGCTGGAGCGGCGGGAGCTGACGTGGTCTCGTTGCTCTTTGCAGAGCGATTGTTGGACATTGCGAAGCGCGGAGAGGTCCAAGATCGGGCTTTGTGGTACCCCACTGTCACTGCTACCGGTAAGCAATCGATCACTATGTGTCTCTCCCCGACCCCGTTGAATTCTTACTCACGCCTCCGGTCTCGCTTAACAGGCGCACGAGGAGCGTCGACGGCTCTCGTCGGCTCGACGGAGACGATCGCAGAATCGTTGTTGGACTACGTCAAGCTTGGTGCTGAGCTCTTGTCAATCCGTGGGTACGATAACCTGGGGGACGCGACGGACTACGGACGCTTCATTCTGCCCGCCGTGAGGGAGGGGTTGAACGAGTTGCAGGAGTTGCCGAACGTCGGCAAGTTGTCGATCTAGACAAGTCTAGAATAAATGCAAGTAGACGTTTCCGCATCCATCCAACCACGAAGACACTGGCCAGTCCGCGCGACGAGGTCTCGGGCAATGAGATCTCCGCACTCCGCTACGTGTCTCGCATGTTCAAAAAGTGGGTTTGGTGACGAACGGTTGATTATGGGATGACTTTGACTTGAAGCCGTTTGCTCACTGTTCACTCCGGGCGTAGGACAAGCCCAGCGGCTTTGGTGCCGCCCTCAGCGGAAGATGTCGACCGGCCGGAGCACGGGCCGCCCTGGATGGAAAGCGGGAGCTCTGTCACTCGAGTAATGCTCTAGACCCAAGCAATCAAGACAGAATATGCATCTCTTGTATGTAAGAGACTCGAAGGCGATGACTTGTCCTTCGGAGAATTGTGGAGGTCTCGTCGGTGGGAAAGAGCCGCTGGGCTGGTGGTGGATCTGCCGGCGGGCCTGGCTGCCGGGCTCTCGTGACCATGATAGGGCTCAGGGAATAGGTTTGGAAAAAGTGTAGGAGATAGCATGTAGTAACAGTCGGACCACAGAACGAAAGTCTGTGACGAATTCCAGAGAGAAAAGCCGCTGGCAGGGCCGTGTCAGGCCAGGTCGAGCGGAGATGCAGAGCGGCGTCGTGTGCGGGCATCGATGATGTGCTGATCCCCGATCGGGTGAACCAGGGGGCGCGCTCGGCGCCTCTGGCCAAAACGCGCTGGGCCGCTGAGCTCACCTTGGCCCCAACAACGCCTTCGACAGCCGTTCCTCCCTTTCCTTGTCTGCACAATAATCGACGATTCATCATGGCAGCAGGATCGGAGTCCCGAAAACGCACTCGCGAGACTGGTGAGTGGAGCACTCGAAAGAGGCCAACACGTCACCGTCGATAGCCGTGTGGTTTGGATGCTGAGCTGATTGTTGTTTTTTCTCTGGGCAGCGCCGCGAGACTGCAAGGTCGTGGCTTCGCTCGATGAAGTTTGTCACTAATTCCATACTATCTATTCTTTCATCCCACTCACTTGTTTGGCATCGCAGGACGTGTTGGCGCGAGAAGACTCGCCATCGTCGTCCACGACGACCGCCGCGCACAAAGTGGGTGCCCCTTCGCGCGCATGTATCCACCAGACCCTAATCGTCCGCCTATCGTCCAGAAACGTCCCTACAAGAAACAGAAACGTCCATCCGTCCCTACTCCTCCGCCTTCCTCCGCCGCCCTCCTCCCCGGCTGTCTCTCGCCCGGAGACGTCGCGCAAGTCTTCTCCTTCTTCTTCCGCAACATCCACCCGCTCCAGCCCATCATCGGGCGACAGGAGATCCCAACGACGGACGTGGAAGTCGTCGAGTTTGTGAAGGAGGAGCCGTTGTTGAGTGCTGTGATCGTGTTGATCGCGGCGGCGTATCTGGAGGAAGGGACGGAGGTGTATGAGAACGCCTGGGCGCACTTTTCTGTAAGTCCGCTCATCGCAAGTTTGCGGGAACGGGGAGCGAGGCTGATGGTTTCGGTGTGGAACAGAATGTGTATGGGAGGCTGTTGAGAGGCGAGGGAGCTTCGGTTGGTGCGGTGGAGGCATTGTTGTTGCTCGCAGGTGCGTTGCTCTGTTCGCGGTAATCCCGGCGGCAGGGCGTGGAGGCTCACGGCTTTGGGGGATCGCGTAGAGTACCCGCCGCAAGCGAGTGAGAACATGGCGACCGAGGTGTCGTCTCACCACACGAGCATCATGCTCCTTGGCTCGGCCGTCAACCTCGCTCTGTCTCTCGGTGAGCCTCTCGTAGATCAGGTCGAACCGAACGGGGTTGAACGCCTGGTGTGGTGTGGGTGCAGGTCTGAACAAGTACGACGAGTTCCTCAAGCCTGTGCCGTTGTTGGGGAGCCCGAGGTCGAGGGAAAAGGTCGCCTGGACGACGGCTTACCATGCTGGTTCGTTATCATGCTTGTGCTTGCTACACCACCCGAGCGCTCGGTCTAAACGAACTGTCGTCAACGCAGCGCGGAGGTTCGGATTGGATATTGTGGGCAAGAAGGATTCTGATGGCTGGTATGGTGAGTGGAGGTTTGGTGGTCATATCAGAGGGAACACGCGCTGATTGTTATGATTTGCGGCAGGCGAGACGAGTGCTTCGCCTCCGACAACGATCGAGCGATGCGCCAAAGGAAGGCCCAGCGGGTTCGCCGCTTTCCTACAGGCGTATGTTCCCTTTCAGCTCTTTTGAAAGAGTATCGCGAAATCGCTAACGCTCTGAACTGCAGTCGATCCGAGCTCGGCTTCATTTCCGAAGACGCGTACGACCAGCTCATCGCCAAAGCGCCCGGGTTCTCGTCGTCCCAGAAAGCAGCAGCCGAGCTCAGCCGCTCGCTCGCTGCTTTCGAAAACATCTGGAGCTCAGCTGAATGGGACTCGTACCCTACCAGCGAGCTCGTGTGGATCAACTGGGTGCGTTTCCAGGTCTTTAGTGGGAGGAGAGTGTGCGAGAGCTGACGAGGAGTGTGATGGAACAGCATGCAGCGCGGCTTCAAGTGCATACGTATTCGCTGGGATCGACGGAGATCGCGTTCGACGAGCTCATCTCTGCTCCGCTCACGTTCGGTGCTCAGCCCGCCGTGCTGCTCCTCCCCGTCATTGAGGCCGCTGTGAGTTTTCAGCGCCAGTTTGCGGCGCCAAAACGCTGCTAACATTAAATGAACGATAGTTGGACCTTCTTCGACTTGTTTTGGTGAGGCTACGAGAAGGAGGGATCTTGCGCTACCTCCCAGCCCGATACCTCACTTACATCCGGTTCGTCTTCCGCCCTTCACATTGCTCTTTCTCGACTTCTAACACATGTCTCGTTTTCCCCCTAGCAACGCCGCCGGCACGCTCTCCAACATCACGATCTACTTTCCCGACTTTCCTAGCACCCCCACAATTCTCGAGAACGTCAATGCGACTCTCGAAGCCCTCGAGGAAGCTTCCGTCGATCCTACACACCCGGCCAGGAGGTTGGCGGTGAGGCTGAGGAGGGAGAAGATCGAGGCGGAGGAAGCGAGGGAGAGGGCTTTGAGGCTGTTGGAAGAGAGGGAGAGGGAGGAGGAGGGCGAGATGGGCGAGAGGAAACCGTTCTTCAGTTTGCCGAGTCCGGCGAGCTCGACGGTCGAGCTGTATGGGATGAGTGGGAGCGAGAATGGGACGATGAGGCGACAGCAGCAGGTCTCGCCGTTGACTACGCCGGAAGTGGAAGTTGAGGTCGTCGGAGGGGAGCAGAAGGAGATTGATCCGTTGGAGTATTTGGTGTATGATTCGGAAGAGGAGGAGGGCGAGGAGGGCGGAGCGGAGGAGCAGTGATTGAGGGATGAGGAGCGGGAGAGGAAGGCAGTGTATATCGTATTGCCATAGTTCTTTTGTTTGCTTGATATCATCATCAGTTCCACAACACACAGCCTTCGCACACCGGACCCAACTCTGGCGATCTCAAAGCCACGTGGCGTCACATAGGAGACTCGGCAATGCAAAATGCCGGATCAGCTACAAACACTCGCCCATCAACTCAGCACTCTTTCTCGGAAGTAAGACGGAATGGTGGGAGTTGTTGGGTACAAGTCCGGAAGTCCGGCCTGGCTCTGAGCAGCTCGCGTGGGGCCGCCGCGCGCCGTTGCCGTTGCCCTTCTGACCTCGTCCACACACGTCGCTGCCAACCGACAACAGTGAGCCAATGCTCGTTGAACGAGCTATAGATTGTGTTTCTAACACGAACTGTGGTATAGTGGGACATTTGATCACAGTCGCGACGTGCTCGCTCAACCAGTGGGCGCTCGACTTTGATGGTCTGTTTGACTCTTCCTTCCCCCTTCTCCTCGTGCCACCAAAGTCGCTCAAAGCTGATGATGGTATTGATGGATGATAGGAAACCTCGAGAGGATCCTTGAGAGTATCAGGATCGCGAAAAAGCGAGGAGCGAAGCTCAGGATCGGTCCAGAGCTCGAGATCCCGTACGCCCCCATCTTCACCTGCTCTTTCGAGCGCTCAGCAATGGCTAACTCGTAGCACTGGTGTGGCGCTACAGAGGCTACGGATGTCAGGACCATTTCCTCGAAGGTGAGTAATCGTTACGAGTCGGAGGAGCCGGCGCCGGGCACAAACTGCAGCTGACCTTGGTGGCGCTTCCTTCCGGCCATCAGGGGATACGTTCCTCCACTCGTGGCAGTCTCTCGCCAAGATCATCGATTCTGAGGAAGCTCAGGGCATCGTCGTCGACGTCGGAATGTGCGTTCCCTGCTCCCCCAGCGCTGGCGCTCCGAGACCTCGTACTGACGCCCCGCCGTATACGTCCAGGCCGGTGGTGCACAAGAACGTCGACTACAACTGTCGTGTCATCATCTACGACCGCAAGATCCTTCTCATTAGGCCCAAAATGTGGCTCGCGAACGATGGCAACTACCGCGAGACGAGGTGGTTCACGCCCTGGATGAAGCATCGCCAGACGGAGGAGTTTTATCTCCCGAGCATCATTTCGGATATTACTGGTCAGGTAAGTTGAGGCTTGACAGGTTTCTGGAGCAGGAAGGGTGCTGATGAAAGGAATGTAGAGTACGGTCAAGTTTGGTGACGCAGTCGTGTCGACAAAGGATACTTGCATTGGCGTCGAGATGTGCGAGGAGTTGTTTACCCCTGGAGCGTAAGTGTTACTTACATATTTGATTGGATGAGAGAGCCTGACGAGAAGCTGCAGGCCACACATCGACATGGGACTCGACGGCGTCGAGATCTTCACCAACTCGAGCGGGAGCCACCACGAGCTCCGCAAGCTCTCCGTCCGTATCGACTTGATCAAGGAGGCCACGCTCAAGGTCCGTCCGCTCCTCTCTTGTTTCTGTTTTCTTCGACTCTGATTTTCCCACCACAGTCCGGAGGTATCTACCTCTACGCGAACCAGCAAGGCTGCGACGGCGACCGACTCTACTACGATGGCTGCTCCTTCATCGCCCTCAACGGCCGCATCGTCGCTCAGGGCTCCCAATTCTCCCTCAACGACGTCGAAGTCGTCACTGCCACCGTCGACATCCAGGAAGTCAGAGCGCACAGGACGTACAGCTCGAGAAACTACCAGGCGGCGAGGAGCGATACGTACGAGAGGGTGAATGCGCAGTGCAGGTTAAGTTCGGAGAACGCGGGGGATCTGGTGGAGCTCGAGGTTACGAAGACGGGGGAGTTCAAGTACCATTCGCCGGAGGAGGAGATTGCGTGAGTGTTTTCACTTGTGCATTGAAGGACGACGGAGGCGAAGCGGGCTGACGTGGTTGCGCTGGGAATCGCAGGTTCGGTCCAGCGTGCTGGCTGTGGGACTATCTGAGAAGGTCGAGAACCCAGGGATACTTTGTTCCTCTCAGTGGAGGAATCGACAGCTGCGCAACTGCGACGATCGTCTATTCGATGTGTAAACTCGTCGTCAAGGCCGCAGGCGAGGGCAGTGCGTCCATTCTCTTCGCTTTCAACCCTTACTCAACGCCCATTCTCACTTTTTGTGTTCCTTCTAGACCTCCAAGTCATTGCCGATGCTCGTAGGATCGCAGGCCTCCCCAACGACTCGACCTACATCCCTAAAGACGCGCGAGAGTACTGTGGCAGGATCTTCCACACCTGCTACATGGGCACCGAGAACTCGAGCATCGAGACTCGTAAACGCGCCAAGGACCTCGCTGAGGCTATCGGGTCGTTTGTCTCTTTCCTTCCTCCATACCCTTCAATAGCGAGCTGACGAGGCAACGCTACGCAGCTACCACGTCGACCTCAACATGGACCTCGTCATTACCGCCATCCGCCAGCTGTTCCTCTTTGTCACGAACAAGAAACCAGAGTTCAGAGCGCATGGTGGCTCGAATGCCGAGAACCTCGCGTTGCAGAACATTCAAGCGAGGTTGAGGATGCTGCTGGCGTACCTCTTTGCTCAACTCCTTCCGTGGGTGAGGGGTGGCTCGGGAGGACTGTTGGTGCTGGGAAGCGCGAATGTTGATGAGAGGTGCGCTACGAACTTTGTTTGATGAGAGAGTGAGGGGACGTTTGCTAATGAGTGGTTGAGGGCAGTCTGCGAGGCTATCTGACGAAGTACGACTGCTCGAGTGCCGACGTCAACCCCATCGGAGCGATCTCGAAGACGGATCTCAAGAGCTTTATCGCGTATGCTGAGGTCGCTTTTGAGCTTCCCATCCTTGCCGAGTGAGCTCAATCACTTTCACTTTTTTGTTTCGAGTTCTTTTCAATAACGTTGTTGAGCAGGTTCCTCGACGCCGTGCCGACCGCTGAGCTGGAGCCGATCACGGAGGACTACGTCCAGGCTGATGAGGCTGATATGGTGCGATCACTGCTTCCTCCTTTCCTGAAGAAATGATCTGAAGCTGGCCTCATAGGGAATGACCTACGACGAGCTTTCGGTGTATGGCCGCCTGCGCAAGGTCGAGAAACTCGGCCCTTACGGCATGTTCACGAAGCTCGCGTCCGAGTGGGGTCACAGGCTCAGTCCTACTGAAGTGCGTTCTTCCTTCTCGTTTTTTTTAATGGGAAGGTTGGGAGGAGCTGATGGTGGTGTTGGGGGCAGATTGCGGAGAAGGTCAAGCTGTTCTTCTTTGAGTACGCGAGGAATAGGCACAAGATGACGACCATCACGCCGTCTTATCATGCTGTTCGTTTGCTCTCTTCTATTTTCCTCTCTTTCCTGATTGATGGGTGCTGATGGAGAGTTGGGGATGCAGGAAGCGTACAGTCCCGATGACAACCGCTTTGACCTCCGCCCGTTCCTTTACCCGTGCGTTCTTTCTGCCCTCCTTCTTCCTCATCATCTTTTTCCAGCTTCAACTCACATGTAACCTCTCTCGAAATAGGTCGAGGTTCCCGTGGCAGTTCCGAGCGATCGACGAAAAGGCGGCTCAAATGCCTGACAAGAGCACGAGGGCCAAGTCCAAGGTCGAGTGAAGGGTCGGGAAGGAGGAGAAGTGTTGTAGGTCTACCCACCCATTTTGAGGGGATAGTGAGACTTTGTGTGAAATTAGAGGGAGCGTTATCTGCGAGTCGGTATGAGTAGGGATGAGAGCTGGTCACGTGGCGCGTCTTCGTTCTCTCTTTGCAACAAAAACTTGCATGGGCAGATGAGAGAGAAAGAAGTAATAGTAGAATGAAAATAATTTCTTTACAAACGGTCCAGACGCCTTGTCCTAGAGTCTGCGTGGCCCAACCCTCGACGCAAAGCGGCAGCCCCAGACTGGGACTTCGCGACTTGGGAGCGCCACCCGCTCTCGTACACCTGCCTCCCCGCGCGCGCGACGACGACGACGACGACCTCATCGGACGCGGCACGATGCAAGCCGCGCAAGCCCAAGGTCCGACACTCTCGCACACCCAGACGGCTGCTTCCGCCGTCGCGGAGCACCTCTCGTCGCCGCCGACGTTGACGCGCATCCCGCTCCTGCGCCAGCGAATCCAGAAGGAACGGTCGTCGTTGCAGAACTCGCTGTCCGCGAGAGCGAAGGAACAGGTCGATAGTGTTAGGGAAGGGCTGTCGGGGTTGAGGGAGGTATGTCGCTGGTTCTGGAGGGTGAGGACGGGGGTTGGAGGGGAGGCTGATGCGTGTTTGTTTGGCGGGCGACGGCAGGCGAAGAACGCGATCGAGGGCGTCAAGGAAGGGATGAAGGAGGTTGAGCAGAACATGGGTGACCCGAGAGGTCACATCGACGGCTTTGGCAAACTCCTCGAGGTCAGTCCTGATCCCATCGTCCGACCCTCCACCACGCCGCTCACGCGTTGCTCGTGCTCCTTGTGCAGGTCTCGGTCATCCACCGTCGCTTCGTCCAGGCTCTCGAGATGGTCACCTCTCTCCGAGGGATGTACACCCAACTCTCTCACATCTCCGACCTCCTCGCCCTCGACCGCGCCTCCCCACTCGGTCCCTCTCCGAACCTCCTCGCGATCCACTACCACCTCACCGAACTCGAGACGTTCCGGAACGAGACGATGGCCCAAGCGAAACGAGGAGGATCTTCGACTGCAGCGAAAAAGACGCTCGAGGCGTATTTCGAGAGGTTGGGCGAGACGGTCGAGGCGTTCGAGGCGCACTACTTCCACCTCGCGTCCGAACTCCTTCCTCTCGCACGAGCGGGCAACGCCAACGTCGCCGTCCGGATCGCCAAGATTGCCGAAGTCGAAGGAGCGAGGGATCAGAAAGCGATCGCGATCAAGATGGTTAAGAAGAGTGGGAACCTCGACGTCGCGGCGAGGTTCAAAAGCTTGCAGGCCGAGGCTAGGGTCATCAAGCATTATCGGGCCAAGGTCATGGATAAGATTAGGGAGAGCTGTAGGACCGCGATCGAGAAGAGTTATGCGAAGCACGGGGATAATGGCGTCGCGTGGTTGGACGACCTCGATTGGATCTTTGATGACCTCCAGCTCGTCGACGAAGAGCTCGTGCCCATGTTCCCGCCAGATTGGAACGTGAGTCCTCCTTCCGTCGGCAGCTTAGTGGTTTGACAACTAACACACCTCACTCTCTGCAGATCGGAGTCGTCTAGTTCGTCCTTTCCATCGCTTTCCCCCGCCACGTTTCCAGAACCGTCCCAGCTAACCACGTCACCCTCCCGTTCTTCACAGCATGAAAGCATACCACAAAGCCCTGTACGACTTCCTCGCGACATGGGTCAAGTCTGGTCCCGACGCCGGCTCGCTCCTCCGGCTCGCCCAGTACACGAAGGAGTACAAGACGACGGTGCTCAAAGAGATGGGCGTCCCAGAGGACCTCGTCACCCCTCCCCTCCTCGACGGGAAGGAACAAGACCTCATCGAGCAGTACTTCAAGATGATCGTCAAGAAGATGGACGAGTGGAGCGCGAACCTCATGAAGACGGAGGTCGCCGAGTTCAAGACGAGGGAACAGCCGCCCGAGATCGACGCGGACGGGTTCTACGGCATGCAGGGCGCCGTCATCCTCTTCCAGATGCTCAACCAGCAAGTCGATCTCGCGCTCGACTCGAACCAGGGCCTCATCCTCGCCCGAGTCGTCGAGGAGGCCAACCGGGTCATGAGGGACATCCAGGCGCAGTGGCTCAAGATCCTCGAGGCGGACTTCAAAAAACAGGTCGAGAAGCCGGAGGAGGTGCCGGGTGGGTTGGTGGAGTACGTCATGGCGCTCGCGAACGACCAGATCAAGTCGGCCGACTTTACGGAAGCGCTCAACAACCGACTCGAGCCGCTCGTTTCGGCAAAGTACAAGACGATCATCACGGACAAGTTGAACGACGCGATGGACGGCTACCTCGACGTCGCGAAGAAGTGCGTGCAGGTGCTGATCGACGTTGTGTTCAACGACCTCAAGCCCGCGACCAAGACGCTGCTCACGCAGAGTTGGTATACCGAGGACCCGATGACTCAGATTATCGAGACGTTGAAGGACTACATGGTCGAGGACTACCAGACGCACCTCAACCCCAACCTCTTCGACCTTCTCATCGAGGACATCATCGACACGTTCCTCATCACGTACCTCACCGCCATTCGACGCAGTCCCAAGTTGAGGATCCCGCAGTCGATCGATCGGATGAGGAGGGACATCGACGTCGCGTTCGACTTCTTTTCGGTGTTCAAGCCGAGGAAGGAGTTGGAGGCGTATTTCGATGTGTTGGAGAGCGTGTTGACGCTCGTGAGCGCGAGCAAGATGATGGTGTTCCTCGACGTGCGTTTTTATTTTCCCCTTCTTTCGCTTCCCAAGCTAATCCTTTCTTTCCCCTTCCCTCTTCTGCCCCTTTCCCCTTTCGAACCTCTCGCAGTACTGGCCGTTCCGCAAAAAGTTCGGCCCGAACCTCGCCTTTGTCGAGGCCCTCATGAAAGCTCGCGACGATCTCGATAGGAGTGCGGTGAGCGATATCATGGAGAGCGTCAAGAGGAAAGTGAATTCAGAGATCGTGGCGGAACCCGAGGTGCCGTCGATCTTCACGAGGTTGCCGGCGAAGTAAGGGAGGAGGAGTCGACAACTCCTCGCCTTCCCACTCCTCGCCTTCCCCTCGCCTCGCCTCTCTTCTTCCCCAATGCCTTTACCTCCGATCGCTGTTCCCCTTCCTTCGCTTCACGTCATCACCTCCGCTCGCCATCCTCTCCCTCCGCGTTCCCCCCGCCACCCACCCCCTCTTCACCTTATCCTCCCTCGTATTTCCACCCAATACCCCTTTGGTCCACACTCTCATATACCCCCGGTTTTTGTGCTGTGATGAATGTAATCTGTACCTCGACCTTCTTTTCCGCCTCTCAAAGATCCAAACGAGAGGGTTCTGGAGAGGGCTCTTTGGATCGTCGCTCGACGGGAGGGGAAGGGCGACGTGGGCCGGTGGGAGGTTTGGATCGCGACGTGCGTTAGAAGGCATCGGAGGCGCTCTGATCGCTTGAAGCTAGTATGTAAATCAGACAATGGTGAATTCAAGAGTCTGTGTGGGCCTTTTGATTTCGGAGAAAGACCATTGTTGACGCCGAACGTGGACGCGTGTGGTAGGTCTGTGGAGGCTGTGCAACAACGTCCCCCTCGTTTGTTTCCGCTGCTGAGCAGTGAGCAGGCTTGGTGAAGCGATGCGTTTTGTGAAAGGCAGTGGCTCGGATTTTTTTGTGATGTCCAAGGCACAAATCTGACTGTAAAGAGGTGTGGTGAGGTACGCCCGAGGGCGGAAGTACGAGGACAATCAGTCACGACGCCCCCGAGCTGAGGACGAGAGTTGTGGGCGCGCGCGAGAGGGGCCCTGCCTCCCTTGGCTTCCGACCATCATCTCTCTACAAACAATCTTTTGAATATTTTGCAAATCTACAACAAGCTCAAGGGGAAGATCAACAAGAACACCGACGACGGTGCTGTCGCTCGCACGACCCCTCGGCGCTGAGGAGCCCGCCACTCGCCCTGCCTCGCCTGGTTCGTCTCGCGGGTCCCACGTAGACTAGCTCTCAACTTAATTCACTACATTCTGCTCTACAGGATCTGCTCGTGCCCAGCTCGCCGCCGAGGCTCAAGGCGCGAGCTCCGGCTCGCAGACGTACGAGCAGGAGCTCGCGAGGTTCAACAAGGAGCAGGGAGGGGCCCACCGCGTCCACGGCGATGGATCCGCCCCCATCTCGCCTCGTTCGCCTACCGGGTGAGTACTGGAACCTTCTCTCTATTCCTCGCCCTTTTCGCTGCGTGCACCGTTGCTCGCGCGTGCTCGCGCTCGCGCTCGCGTCGCGAGCTCCTGTTGGACGAAGGCTATCGAACTGTGGCCATCGCGACGGAGCTGAACCTTGGGTGCTGACCTTATTACGATTGGTTTACTTCTGTTACAGTCACCTCAGTAAGCTCAAGATCGTTCCTTTTCTTGTTGGAAAGGAGGGGTGGCGTGGAGCGGGTGCGCACACGGCCAGACAGCTGACGGTTTCGGTGCCCGCTCTCGACTCTACAGGCGGTACCACCACCACCATTCAGCCTCAATTAGGCGACAGCGCCGATGGTTCCAAGGGTGAGCGCTTTCTGACCCTTTTTGCTTTTTCGGTGCAGCACTGACTTGTCCTCCGCGCAGCTGGTCTCTGGGCCAAGGCCAAGTGAGCTAGTTCACTCCATTCTCAATCAGTCCTGGAGCTGACTCGGGGCATTGACATCATAGGAAGTTCCTTAAGAAGTAGAGTCGGGCTGCGTTGAATGTGGATGGAGGGCGGAGGAAAGGCGGGGGATGCGGGGGAATATGGAGGAGTGCTTTGGACGGAGAAGAAGGAAGGGAAGGGGGTGCAAAGGGAGGAGTCTGTCTTCTCTGCTTTCTTTTGTTTGAGAAAGACGAAACTTGAGTTTCTTCAACCGTTTGACTCCTCCTTGTCCGTGCAACAAACTTGAAAGACGCTCAGAGCAAACTTGGCTTCAGGACGACACTTTCGAACGCGCTCAATTAAAGCAAAAACCCTCCATCTTTTGTACATCTCATCCCTACGGCTTCATTCTCAGCATACAGTTTCTGATGAGCTCTCTAAGCTGCTTTGATCTACTGTTGCGGTATTGATAAGTGGGTGGCTTGACGTCTGGCGTAACCTGGGCGGAATAAGCAGGAGCAACAGAAAGATGGTACAGTAACTGCACGGCCCGTTCTTGCCTCCGCCTCGCCCCTATATACATCCAGTTACAGGTGTAATAGCTGTCGATAGATAAATGCTTTGCCAGCTCATCTGCCAGCAACACAGTCAGCGTTATAGTGCGCCACGTCAGCCTATCAAAGTCTGATCCCACCTTTTGCGACGCCGTGGTACCTGGTCTCCTTCTCCGCTTCTTCGGGGGAGAGCCCGTTTATCCACCTTTCATTTGCATGGTTTTCTTGTGCGCTGCCGAACAAAGGCTCCTCCCAGCCGCGGTTGCCGTGGTTCGGACAGCTGGTGAGCACGTCGTTGTCCCTTCGAAACTGACGTGTCGCCGCCGAGAAGGAATCTTCAAAGCCGTCGAGCAGAGGCTGGACTACTTGCTTGATTACGTCTAAGTCTTTTCCAGATCAGTTCTATCTGGTGGTCTTGATAAAAGTACGGACCTCGCGTCACCCCAACACCCGTTTCTAACAGGATCCAGGTCTCCTCGCCGACCTCAGGGGAGGGGTTGCTGAGCTCGTTGAGCAGCTCGCATGTGACCAGATCCGTCCATTCTGCCTCGGGAATAGTGTACTCTGGATCTACAGTTGGCGTGTTAGCTCTGCCTCCGCTCCGACAACCAGGTGCAAATCCGCTCACCGTTCCGTCCATTCCACTCCCGAAACGCGTCAAAGTACTGACTATGAGGGAGGCAGCGCTCTGGCGGAGGATACAGCTCCGAACTCCACTTGGCCATTGCTCAAAGGAGTGGAACGAAGAGGCGTGAGCAGAAGGAAGAGCTTCGAGCAAAAGTCCCACGCTCATCGCTCCGACGTTCTCGGAAGCTCATCGGCGGCTCCGGAAGCGAGACCACGCTGAAGAACGGTTAAAATGAAAAAATGTCTAGAGGAATCTGTTTGTTGAACTTGAGCTGGTCTTGAGGAGGGAGAAAGGAGAGCGTCTCCACACGTATCGTCCAGAGACGCCAAACCACGTGGCCTTGTCATTTCTTACTCCATGTCATCTTCACCATCCTAAAGGTCAAGTAATAAAAAACGGGTTTTAGGTCTTTCAATAATAACGCAATTAATGGTCATCCAAGCCACTCCTCCGTCGCTCGACTCAGTTCTTCACCTCCCCCAGATCACGGCGGTCCGACCAAGGCGGTGCCTCGGGCAAGGCAGGGCGCCTTCACGGTGAACTTCAAAGCGCTCTCAGAAGATTTGGGTGGATGGACAAGCATTCATGTTCAAAGCGGAAGTACCGGTCTCACGATGCTTGTCGGCTATTAAATTGCGCATACCAATCCCTTACATCTTCTACGGGAACCAACAAAGCAGGTTTTGCTTCATCCACTTCAAGGAGAAGGGTCTGTAGTGCTTCTTGACCTGTTGATAAGTAGGAGGTGCGGTAGACGGCTCCGGCTTAGTGCTGTACGAAGGGGCAACCGAAATCTGATAAAGCAGTTGCACAATCTGCTCCTGAAGCCTCCGTGCCGCGATGTACTCCCAGTTTGAGGCAATAAGGTTTTCAGTCGAAAGGCGCTCCGCCAGCTCCTCTGCAGCGACCATACTCAGTACAGTCCTTTTGCCACGTCACTTCCGGAAGGCCCAACAAAGCGCACCTTTTGTGACACCGTGATAGAGCGTTTCCTGTGCCATCTCTTCGTCGGAGCGAGAGCTGATCCATCTGAGGTTGTGATGATAGCACTCCTGGTCACCGGGGAGAGTCTGTTCCCAGTCGCGATTGCCATGATTCGGGCAGCGAAGAAGCACTCCATTTCCCTTTCGGAAATGGGCAGCGGCGGCCAAGTAGGAGTCGGTATAGCTGTCGAAAAGTGGCTGTATCAAGTCTTTGATCGCGTCTAGAAAACACGCCATTCAGTTTTGCTTCTTGTTTTTCAGGAAGGCAGGGTACCAACCTCGAGAGAAACCCACGCCCGCCTCCAGCGCGGTCCAGGTCTCCTCGTAAATCCTGGTCGGGCGGTTGAAGACATCATAAGGAAACTCTGAAGTAAGAAGAGCGGTCCATGGGGCGTCCGGTATAAAGTAGTCGGGATCTTTTGTCGCGGATCAGCTCCGATCCCAACATGTCAAATCCAATGAACCGACTCACCATTGCGCACGCTCCACTCCATAAAAGCAGGGATATGGTGATAAGGCGGATAGCAGCGCTCAGAAGGAGGCAAAAGCTCTGTACGGGACTTTGTCATAGTTGGGCAAGGTGAGGTAGACGAAGGAGCAGAGAAAAGGAGGCTTCGGCGAAAGCCCCAGGGACGTCGCTCCAAAGCTCTCGGAAGCCCACGTCGATTCCAGAAGTAGGACCTTGCCGATTGACAGCTTGCCAATGTATTATGCACTAGAAGAAATCTGTTTATGGATCCACAGCTATGAAGTATTCAGGCTGACTCTCCTGCCTGGTCAGCGAGACCGACCTCTATTCGCGAACGCCAATCCGCTTCATTCAATACCCACTGATCATGAAGGAAGCAGCGTTTCGAACGTGATCTGAACTTCAGACCCCACTTTGGCATCGTCAGGCTAGGTGATGCATAGGGCGGAAGAACTGAAAAAAAGACGCCGTCCCTCGAAACCATTCCGCCATCGCGACGAGGTTGGCAAACTCGTATCAGCAGTTCGAGATCACGACCGTGCCTGTAAGGTTCTTCCAAGTAGATCCACATTTCAGTCGTTCCCTCCTGGGAAGAGAAAAAGAGAGCGTCCACAAGTGATATCCAGCAGTCTGAACAAAGGACAATCCACGTGGTCACAACGTCCTCTGCTCCTCGCAATCTTCACCACCACAAAGGTCAATTCATGAAAGAGGCTTCAAAGTATTCCAACAAGAAATCAACGAATATTAATCCATGCCACTCCTCCTTCGCTCGACTCAGTTTCTCACCTCCCCCAAAACGTCCCTCCTCGTCCTCCCACCTCCACCATTCATCTTTATCTCGCTTGTAACCTCCCTGGTCCTCAACGACCTCCTCAACACCGTCGACTCTTCTTTCCTCGACGACGAAGGTGAGGGCGAAGGCGAAGCCACTACCACCTCACTATCATCGTCCGAGCCAAAGTTGAGGTCGACCTCCTGCTTCGGGATCTCGAACGTCGATTCGTCCTCCTCCTCGTCATCCTGCTCCACAACCTCCCTAGCACCGCTCGACGCCTCCGAGACTTCCTCCATGGGCAACATCGATTCATCGACGAGAGCCGAAGCGTCGTTCAGGGGCACGTCGATAGACACTTCCGTTTCCTCGAGGTAGCTCTCCTCGTCGGCGTCGAAATCCTCTGCCTCGTCAGGGAGGAACCTCGGTTGGAGCTGAGGTTGAGGTTGAGGCTGGAGCTGGGGCTTCGAAGGCGACTCGATCGTCGCGTCGTCGTCTTCCTCCTCCTCTTCGTACGTTTCCTCCTCTTCAAAAGCCTCGACGTCCTCCTCCTCCTCAACGACCTTCCCACCAGGCAACTTAATCGCCCACACGGGGTTCTTGACCGGCGTCTCCATAATGATCGAGCAGGTGTGCGCTGGCTCAGGAGAGTAGTACCTCGTCGTAGGGAGGGGTTCGGCGGGAGGTTGAGCGGGGAGGGAAGTGAATTTGGGGCTGTCAGGTGCTTCGGGTGCTTCCCGAGCGGGGAACTTGTTGGAGAGGTGAGCGGAGGTGGGGGTGGAGGGTCGGCGCGTTGGACGACGAGCGGGAGTGACGTTTGATGCTGGTGTCGGTGCCGAGGTTGGTGCTGGCGCTAGGGTAGGTGTTGGAGCTGCAGCGACGACGGGAGAGGGAGCGGCGATGGGTGAAGGCGCGGCAGCAGCGGGCACGACGACTTCCTGCTGAACGTCGATCCTCTCAGCCTCGAACGTCTCTTCTTCCTCCTCCTCCTCCTCCTCGAACGTTTCGTCGAACGCCTCCTCCACCTCGTCATCGACGACCCTCGAAGCAGCCTCCTCCGTCTCGACCGACTCGTCCTCGACCAGTCGCATGCCGCCCATATCCATCGTTACCGAGTGATCCTGGTTGTGGTCCTCCACGACAGCAACTCGTTTCGCGGGAGACTCAACGACGACCTCGACGACTGGCTCGACCTCGACCTCGACCTCGGTCTCCGTCGCAGGTTCTGCCTCTGGCTCGTGCAACAACTCAGGCTCTTCTTCTTCTTCTTTCTCCTCCTCTTCCTCTTCCTCCTCCTCTTCCTCCTCCTCCTCCTCCATCTTCGTCTCTGCCTCTGGCTCCTCCGCCGGCGTAGCCTCAACGACCGGCTCCGACGCGCTCTCGAGGACCGTCTCCGCCGGCTTGGTCTCCTCGATCGTTGGAGGAGGCGGTGCAGCATCGACGTGTTCGTCCTCATCTGCAACCTGCACGACAAGCTGGGTCGGCACCCTCCTTGCGACCATCCGAGGTCGAGGTGGCTGTGGTTGCTGTTGAACCACCTCAGCAGGGGGTGTAGGGACCCGTTGTTCCTCGATGACGATGGCGGGAGGAGTGGGCACGCGCTCGAGTGGGGCAGTTGGGAGCGTTTCGACAACTGGTGCGGGTGCGGGTGCGGGCGTTGGCGCTGGGGCAGGTTGATCGAGAGCCTTGAGCAGGTCCTCTTCGGTCGGGATCTCCTCAGTCCTACTCGTCGACCCACTCGCAACCACGAATCCTCGGTCCGCCGTCTCCCCGCTCACCTCACTCGTTCCAGCAACACTCCTGCTCACGCTCTCCTCCGGCTCGCCCTCCTTCTCCTCAGGAGGCAGCGGCACCTCCTCGGGCTTCTTATCTCCAGGCAACGGCACGTCCTCCGGCTTCTTCCTCGACGAGAACGGCAGGATCGGCGCCGCCAGTCCAGTTCCAGCTCGGATAGGCGCGGTCGTGCCGAAGCCTGATCGACCGGGTTTGGCTGGTGCGTGGGCGGAGGAAGAGGACGCGGCGATGGGGTTACGTCGAGCGGCGGAGGAGGCGGTGGGAGCGTAGAGGGTTGAGGAGGTGCCGGAGGGAGGTTTGGGACGGAATGGCGCAGAGGAGGAAGTCGGGGGCGGTGCTCGGGAGGACGTGAGGGAGGAAGAAGTCGTGGCGGGGGGTCGAGCGGGAGCGGCGGGTCGGCTACCAGATGGAACACGAGCTTGAGGTCCACTCGAAGCGGTAGACGGCTTGCTGGGGGCAAGAGCGGCGGGCTTCTCTCTCCTCGCGGCCGCGACTGGGGCGGACGACGACTTGGTCTCGACGACTGGCGGCGCGGGCTGTCTCCTCGCTTTCTGCGCTTCAGCAGGTGCCGTGCTGCTCATCCCTGGTCCTGCTGGTCGTCGAGGTCCAGCCGTGGCTGATGGTGCGGTGGGCTTGAACGCGCCTTTCTGCGCGGCTCGCACGACTTCTGGTGATGCTGCTCTGGAGGAACCGCGGGAGGAGGGGCCAGGTCCGGAGTTGGATGCGGCGGGCGCTGAGGGTAGAGGGGGTGCTCGAGAGGAGGTGGAGGCGGAGAGGGGTTTCGAGGTGGGGAGCGGAGGACGGGAAGAAGTGGAAGTTGAGAGGGGTGCACGACCGGCGGACGGACCTTGGGAGGTCGAGAGTGGGTTTGAGCGAGCTGAAGTCGATGCTGAGAGAGGCTGCTGAGCGGGTGGTCGAGAGGTGGAGGCGGCGAGAGGGTTGTGAGCAGGGGGTTTGGCCTTGGCTGCTGCTGCTGTTGTTGGTCGAGCGGGAGGCGCGGACGATGAGGTCGGCCCTCCGGCCGCGACGTTGAGGTATCGGCGAATAATGGGAGTCATAGGTGCTGTGAATCTAGTTCGCCAAGTCCCGCACGTCAGGACGGCCTGCACGACCCGAGGACGCACAGAAAAACAAAGGAAACTCACGCGGCGACTCGCGACCCAAACACGTTCTTATAGGCTTCCCACACGCTCTTTGCATATTCTCGCACTTTCGCCTCCCTATCGGTCGCACTGGCCTTGATGACCCACTCGAGCTCCTCGACCCTGCCCGCGAGTCCCTCGCCCAACACCTGCAGCAGCTCGCCAACCGCCTTTGTCGCCTCGATCCGGAAGCTCGCCGACTTCCCTGGTTCGGCTTTCCATTCCGCGACGATGTATTTGAGGATATCGGGAAGTTTGGTGTGAGTGATGAGGCGGGAGAGGGTGGCGCTCGCGCGGGAGATGTAGAGTTTGTTGGTGCGGCAGAGGAGTCGGAGGAGCGAAGGGAGGTACGGGAGGAGGAGGGGGCCGAAAGCGTGGCCGAGTCGAGAGCTGGAGCCCATTAGGTCGAGGGTTGAGGCTGAGAGTCGCGTACGTTCCGTCAACATCTGTCGAGTTTCGAGCGCGAGGAACATCAGTCAACACGGGCGAGCGAGCGAGCGGGAGGAGGTGGGCCTCACGGATCGCACGATGCCGACGACAATTTTCTTCTCTTTGAAGGAATGTACGAATTCTTCGTGCAAGTTGCAGCCTCCGCCTCTGACGACGGCGTGGAAGCGTTTGACGGCATTGTCGATGCGCTCCCAGGTGTGCTCCGTCTCGTCGAGCTCGAGCGCGGCGGCAAGTAGTGCGAATTCTGATGCGAGTTGTTGTGGCGTAGTGATGGGAACTTTGTCGGGGATAACCTCTTTGCGGCCCATCGGTGCGTCGTCGTCGTCGCCGTCGCCGTCGCCGTCGTTGAAGGAGATGGTGGGAGGAGGGCAAAGGGCGGAGGTCCAGCCGAGTCACGTTACCTCGACAGGGGCCCAAACAGTGAATCTTCTGTATTGTTCTGTAAGCTTTGCTCGCGGCTTCTTTGGCGAGAAGAGTTAGGTAATGAACTAAAATATATGTGATCGGTATCAAGACCCTGTTTGGCCTGTTTCCGAACGTCATGTTCTGTCGAACTTGAGACCACGTCATCACTACCCGGACTAAGCTGACTCGCCCATATGTGATAAATACCTAGGAAGAGACTTTTGATGCTTCGATTTTAGCTTCTAATTCGTCTACACTTCAAGCAACGGTCAAACTTGTAAAGAAGAAACTGCACGGGAGAGAGATAGGGGGCCGCCAGCGCGTCCGAATGTCAAAACTGCGGGCTAGCTGTCTCTAGTTTCCGCATACGAACGACGACGACGACGACGACGACAGCTGTGGACCCGTCCAGTTTTACACCACCGCCAGCACCATGTCAGACTCGATGCTGATGGACTCGCCACCGTCGTCGACGCAGCGAGATCCTGATGTCGACGAGCTCGTTGGAAGCGGCGTCGGAGGAGCAACAACAGCGGCGCTGCTCGCCTCGTCGTCGCTCCCGTTCTCGCTCGGCGTCAACAGCAAAGGCCAATCCGTCATCATTTCTGCACCTTCGTTCTTATCACACACGACACCGCCGTCGCCGACTGCGACTCTCACGACGACGCCCCCGTCGAGCCAGGAGACTGCTGGCGCTCAGGCTTCGGCAACGACGAACGTCCTCTCGTACGAGCAACTCGTTGCGATCAAGGAGAAATTGGACATCGAGAAAGATGGAATGGACTGGATGAGCACTGTGAGTCCTCTGCTGGCGACCGAGCGTTCATTGGCGGGAGACGGGGGCGTCCCAAAACAAACACCCCCAATCAAACAAAGGTTGGTGCAACGCTGATCCAGGCCTCGTGTGCCACAGGCCAAACAACTTGCAGAACATTCATTAGCAACTCACTCACTCCACCAGCTCGACCATACCAACGTACGTTCTCTTCCTTCCTCCTCTCTCGCTAGAACGACGACATCCACCCCGAAAACACGGGCCAGCACCTGACCTTGTTTTGATCTCCCCCCCGCGACCAGCTCGATAGCGCGGAAACGGCACTGAGGGAACTGAGGAGCCAAGTGAAGGACTTGCCAGAGTTTTATGCTCAGAGGGAGAAGTTGCAGAAGGAGAGATGGATGCTCGAGAATGAGCAGCTGGAGAGGCAGGCTAAGGCGTTGTCGAAGAAGCTCGCAGTGGTAGGGAGGAAGGCGAGGGGTGTCGGGGCGGGAGAAGGTGGGGATGGATGGCATGAAGGTGGGAGAGAGACTGAGTTGGAGGGAGAGAACAGGAGGTTGAAGGCGGATGTCAAGCACTACAAGAGACGGGTGCGTGATCCTCCTTTTCGTCACCGCCTTATTCTTTCTCAAATTTACGTTTCCTCATAATGATGCACGACAAACAGTTACAAGAAGCCGAATCCCAGTCTTCTCGAATGGAACAAGAACTTCGTCGACTTCGAGCCCACCTCCTCAACGGCACTCCCCTCGTCGCGACTGACGCCGAAATCCTCCTCCCTTCCTCCTCCTCCTCACTTCCACCAAGCACTTCCACCACGACCAAGAAGAAACGCTCGCCGCTCATGGGCGACGCTGAAGCCGAGCACCTCCTTCTCGCGGGAAAGAAGCTCAGCCACGTCAGACGGATCAACCGCATTCCATTGAGCCAGGCGATCGTCAATCAAGCGGAGGAGATCGTCGCTTCTGCTTCTACTTCCATGGCGACGGAGACGAACGGGAGTCACGTCGAGAAGAGGGAGGTCACCCCCGTCATCGAAGAACAGCCTCACGAGACGACGAGGGAGCGCGAACGGCACAAGCGGAAAGCGTCGACTTCCTCCACCGCACCCACCAAACTTCCCGCATCGCCCCACCACTCCGCCAACACCCCAACTACACCCAAACGCTCTACCGACTCCTCGCACGCAGCGCTGGGCGCCAGTCCAAGTCTTTTCGGCGACCTCCTCCAAGCCGCTCAAACCGTCCTCGTTCCCACTTCTTCGAAACCCTCCAAACGCCGTCGACTTTCTTTTTCTGACCCTCATGCTCCCGCCGCTGCGGCTTCTCATCCACCTCATCCACCTTCGACGAACCCTTCCTATCCCACTCCCGCTCCCGCACGAGAGGAACGTGAATCCGATTTCTTCTCCGCGCTCGAAGTCCTTGCCGATCAGGCTGCTTCAGCGAGTCAGGAAGCACGGCCGGTATCGCCTATCCGGAAACCTGCTGGGGGTGCGACTTCGAGCAGATTGGGAGTGGGGGTTGGGGTTGGGGTTGGGACGGGAGGAGGGGAGTTGCCCCAGTTGCAGTTTGGGGGTGTTTTGCCGGGTGCGGAGGGAGGGGTGAGAGGGGGAGGTCCAGGAGGGGCGGCGAACCCGGTCGTCACGAGCGTCGCCGAGAGGGCGAAGAGGGAGAGGAGTCCGTATGTCAAGGTCAGTCCCGTTCTGCCAAGCGTGTAGCGAACGCGAGAAGGAGGGAGTGCTGAGATCGTGGTGGTGGAACAGTGGAACCTGAGCGAGGACGAGTTGCTCGTGAACGCTGTTCTGAAGCATGGACAGAGATGGGATCAGGTCGCGTCCTGTGTGCCTACGAGGTTTGTTTTTCGGTCTCTCGTGGACGTGAGATGGGGCAAGGTTTCGCTGACACCACGTCACTTTTCTCGCGTACAGGAGTTATCATCAATGTCGACAGAGATGGCTCAGAGGACTGCGATGTGAGTGCTTGTAATCATTGCTTCTGCTTTGAGCGAGTTCTGATGCCGGATGGACACGACGCAGCGGGAGACGCGCTCCCAGACGAACTCGCGCACTTCGAGAAAGCCGTCAAGAAAGCTGTGGAAGACTATGAAGCCAGTCGGTGAGTCTCGTATATCCCTTTCTCATACCATATCAGTGTACTGATTTGTTTTTGGACGGAACTTAGGAGCAGGAACAAAGACAAAGACCGAACGACGAAGGGTCATTCGGACGCGAATGAGGAGGAGGGGGAGGGCGAGGAATCCGCGATGGATGCTGAAGAATGATGAGGGGATTGAGGAACAAAGGAGGTCTTGGGAAGGTGGTTCCAGTGTGCATTTGTTTTGTCAGTGGAGGGTTTTGATGCATCAGTGCTCCGTGTTTTTTGCAAAATGTTGACACTTGGTTTTACGCCCATTGGTGCGATCGTGGTGAAGCGGGGTTCAAATTAGTGTTAGAGAGAAACATATACCTCCCCTTTTGCTCACAACATGTCGAAAAACATTAGTTCAGCGTCCCACTTGTCCAGGGCGAGAGTGTGCTGACAAAGCAAACCACACGCGCCCCGGATCTCGCGACGCGCCGGCTCGCCGGCTCCGCTTCTGTCCCCTGCCCAACTCTCAAGCACTCATCGGTCTAGCCCGCCAATTGACATACACCTTGACGGATAAACATTGTGTCTACAAACGTAACGCAGCATCTACATCGTTCTGGCTTTCAGAGGCGGTAGAAGATGGGCGTCAACAAGGCGGAAGACGCATCGCCCGTCCCGAGAGCTTGTACCGAGTGTTCGCGGAGGAAGGGGAAGTGGTGAGTATTCTTGCTCTGTATAACCAAGGGCGATCAGAGCGAAGTGTGTTGGCTGGTGCGAGCCAAGGGAGGGAGGGTCGGGCTGACCATGTTCGGTTGTTGTGCTGGCTCGGCAGCGATAAGAAGATCCCTTGCTCGAAATGCGTCCGGAGGGGAGTGCCTCACTTGTGTAGGGTGGAGGTAAGTAAGGCAGTTTCTGGCGGTACAGCTGTGGAAGCTTACACCCAATCAACAGATCCCGAAAGCGCCACTGAGGTGCGGCGGAACCCTCCTTCCGTGCGAGTTGGCAAGACTGAGAATGCTCTATATCCACAGTGATATCCCAGCCGAGTCAGATCGAGAAAACCTCAAAATCATGGCATTAGAGGAACTCCGTCGCCTTCGACAAAACAACCAAGATACCGCGACTCGGATCGTCCGCCTCGAAGCTCTCTTCAGCAAAGCGTTCTCTTCCGAGGTGGACGACTCCCTCCCCAACATAACCCCTAATCATATCGAAGCCACGCCAGCAGCGTCAACATCCAAACTCCCTTCGTTCGAGCCGGCACGACCATCGCCTATCACTTCTCCCGCAATCGCGCTTCAGCAGCTCCCGACGCCGGAACCTGCCGCAACGCCGATAGCGACGGATTTGGAGGTGGACGCCACTCAAGCGTTAGAATATATGGCGTTGGGCAGGCAGCAGGGATTGGTGTACCCTGAACCGGAGCAGCCATTTGTACGTCCACTCCGTTTCATCGGCCATGTCTGCTGACGTGGCTTTCGGTAGCCCCACTCCTCTCTCACTTCTTCGCCTATATCACTATATCCTACTCTATCCTCCATTGCCGCTGTCGCGCCGAACCGAACCGTCTCGGATATCCTCATTACCTACTGCCTTGGCGTACGTTGCATCTCTCCTCTTACTACTGCAAAGCTGATCCTGTGGTCGCCTGCAGAGCCTCAGTTGGCATCTCTCAGTACTTCACGTACCAACTTTCATGACAGAGTATGTCACGTTCTGGTCGAAAGGGCCGGCTGCCTTCTCCTCCACCAGCCCATCGTGGCTCGCTCTCTACTTTTCGCTCCTCACCGTGAGCGCATGGATGCTCACGAGCGAGCAACGGATGCTTCTGGGTTTCTCCCAAGGTGAGTTTCATCCGTTTTTCTATTTGAGGATTCAGGAGTTGATTCGATCGACGCATTGCCATCCAGCGCAATGCATCGAGCTCTCACGGAAATGGGCACCATGCGCAACGGCGTGTCTCTATCGTTCCGACTTCCTCGAGCGTCACTCCCTCCACTCCCTGCAAACCATCCTCATCCTCTGTCATGGTGGTCGTGATATCTGGTTCGCTCTTCCTTCTCCGCTCTCCGACGCCGGAATACCAGAGCTAATCGAATGAACAGGTCAACGAACTTGATCGCGAGCCTGCGATGCGCCGGCCTCTCCATCGCAATGGAGATCAACCTCCATCGAATGGTCTCCAACGAAGCTTGGGAGAAGCTCGTCGCAGGCGCCGACCCGGCCGTTCGCATCAAGGGGCTCATTCATAGGGAGACTTGCAAACGCGTGTTTTGGTCTCTCTGTCGGGAGGATTGGTACAGCATCAATTGGCGGCAGACGTTCAGTGAGCTCGCCCGTGTTCTTGCTGTCCATCTCGTGAGAGAGTGGACCTAACGAACGACACGTCAGCGCTTCGTCCGTCCCAGATCTCCACACCGCTGCCTTTGAACGCCCACGACCAGTTTGTCTCTCCTTTCGAGACTGTTCAATGCTTCACAGGAGCAGACCTAACGTCTCCGGATGTACAGTGATCTATCCTCCGGCATCTCCATCGACCGCCCTCTCTCCGAGTACACCATCGCCTCATGGTCGTTAGGCAAGATCCGACTAGCTCAATTCGTCCAACACGCCTTCCAGCATACCAACGCCTCCCCTGAAGAGTCTTACAGCGTCATCCTCGCCGTCGATGCTGAGTTCGATCGCTTCATGAACGACTTGCCGGCGTGGTGGAGGGGTGGGCCGCCGATGCCAAACATGCCGGCCACGTACAAGGCGAGAGATTTTCTGACCGCAAGGATGGCTGGCCTTGTGCTGAAAGTTTAGATGCAGTGGATTCGTAGCGCGTTCGTGATCGCGGCGTATCACAAGCTGTTGGCGCTGCATCGACCGTTTATGAAGCGAGAAGGTGCGCCATTCGCGAATGATCTTGATTTTGTTGAAGCGGGCTCAACTCATAGTTTTGACAGGGCCCGCCTATCAAGTCTCGAGGACTCGGGCCGTTCAGGCCGTCCGACGCATTCTGATGGAAGCGCCGTTGGTTGGCGAGTGTCGCTTCTGGACCGTGGTGGTACGCCGTCGTCTCTCTCCACCTCGTTTCGAAACATAACCACTTAGATGAACTTTATGCCGTAGTATCAAATCTCAGTCGCATGCTTCATCAGCCTGCAAGACCTCTTCGCCCAACCGACCCCATGGACGGCCCAGAAAGAAGAACAACGCCTCGAGATCGTCAACGCCCTCCCCATCCTCCAAGCCGCCATGAAAGACGGCAGCGGGATCGCCAAACGAGGCTACGAGCTCGCTTCCCGCATGCTTGAAGACCAATCTCGGACACGTCAACTCGGCAACGGCATCGGACCCGGCAGCGTCGCGACGCACAGCACTCCAGGATCGGACTTGTACCCTGCTCAAGGTGCAAGATCGGGCAGGGAAACCTGGGGAGATAGCTCGACGTACCAGACGGACTTGTTTGAGTTGGAGGGCGAGGGGTTTGGGACGACCTTTGGGCTAGGAGATCCGTGGATGGCGGGGATCGAGTCGTTCGGGGAGCTGCATCCGGGGGAGGATTTTTGGCCGGGTGGGGATAGCCTTGGTATGCATATGGAATGATTTGTTGTTTTTTTGGCTGTGATGAATGCTTGCGTTTTCGGTCCTCTCCTTGTGTCGAGACGTGATGTCTTCTTCGGTTCACCTTCTACCGGGTTTCATCATCTCCCATTGAAGAGAGCAGTCTAATTGCGCAAAGCACCCATCACCATATCAAACACCAATAGGTCCTGTGCCGCATCCTCTGGAGTAGTTTTCACAGGCGCGCCCTCCGTAATGGCCTTGTGCAGCTCCTCCAACTCGATCGTGTAAGGATCCTTGTAGGTCGGACGAACGACCCTCTCCTGGAAATGGCCGTCTTCGTTGGTCTCAAGGATGGTTGTGGTGATTGGAAGACCTTTGATGTAGGGCCTGCAAGTGTTTACAAGACACGTCAGCGCGATCCGAAGGAAAAGACGGGAAACGAACGCACGAGTCCCACGTCACCTTCACCCTCTTCCCATCCCCGTGCACCTCAATATGCGCATCAAACTTCGCAACCTCATCAATCCCAGTCTCATAGCTCGCCACGAACCCCTCGTACTCGAACAACGCATTGATGAACTCCCCCGAAGCACTCCTCGTCGCGGCGAAACAACTTTTCGGGAGGCCAATGATCTCCCGCATGGCGCTGAGGTCGTGCGAGCCTAAAGTTGCCAGGAAACGGTAGGTGGCAACGTCTCGAGGGTTGGAAGACTTGTCGCCCAGAGCGTCCTGCGCCACTTTGGTAGCCCGCGCGACACGGTCCGCTGAGAAGTCCTGCAAGGGGGCCACGGGTTAGTCTTGTCACCAGCCGCAGCTTTAGGAAAAGCGTACCGAGGGGAAGTCGGTGAACTTGATAGAGAACATGGCGGATTCGTTTACGAAAAACTTGTTCTGGCCCACTCCGAGTACGATCAGTGCCGTGTTTGTTCGCCAAAGAGGTAACTTGGGACGCAAACTCACGAGGCCCACAATGTCTCGGACCCGCACGTAGTCAATGCTCTTGAGACTTGAAACAATATCTTTTGCCACTTGGAAAGCTGGAGCGTATCTGCGCATGTATCCCACGAAGATGGTGACCTGAAGGGACACGTCGCGGTCAGCCCCAGTCATTCTCCTCGTTAAATATTGAGTGTTGGTATTGACGCTCACATTGTTTCGCTGTTGGGCATCTAAAATCAGCTCCGCCTCAGCATGAGAGAGTGCCATAGGTTTCTCGATAAAGACTGCCTTTTTGTTGTTGGCCGCTTCAACGGCGTACGTCGCCTGCGCAAGAGACGTCAGCAACGTCAGAGGTACGTGAGCAGAGGAAGCACAGCTTTACGTGATACTCATCAGCCTAAAATAGAATGAAGGTTCAGTGCTGCTGAGTCTTTTTAGTTGAGCGAAAGAGCGAAAGACTCACCGTGAGGATCATAATCAGGTCGACTTCCGGGTCCTTCACCATCTCGGAGCTGCACGGACATACATCAACCAATCCACCACACATCAAGACACAAAAGACAAGCTCACAAGTCCGTGAAGGTCTTAGCAATGTTGAACTTCTCCGCACAGTGTGCTAGCGATTGCTGGGAGACATCGCAGATCGCGACCACCTTGTACAGGTGGGACAGCAGTCGGAGGGTTGGGAGCTGGACGGGTCATTTGTTAGCCTCGAAAACTTGCACGATGCTGTAATGTGACAGTACACGCACGTGAACAGCTTGCGCAACCTCCCCGGCGCCAGCGATGCCGACCCGAAGGATAGTCCCTTTCGGCCTGGACGAGGCAAGACTGCCGCCGTGTCTTGCTTCTGTCGCCATACTTGAGCTATGACCAGAGACTTTCGCTAAGTTCGAGCAAGTGTAGGATGGGTGGTAGAGTGAAGAAGGAAGAACAGCGCGTCGGAATTCGAGTGGGGCCGAGCGGAACAGCGGGCGGAGGAATGACGATCAGATTGCCCGCCTTGCCACTGTCAACACGGACCCCGGTCGACGGCCTAGAACGCTTACAAGCATGCTTTTCCTTAGCTGGTAAGTCAGACCGCCCAGCTTCAATCGCTCTGGCCACTGCTGTTTGCGATAAGAGCCGTGTGGGTTGACCCGTCGTCGCGGCGAGCATGTAACCGCTTTTCGGCTGACGGCGCTTCTTGCCCATACTCGAGCTAAACGACCTGATGTCGGCCACGGTAGAAGGAAAGTGGTAGTTTTTCTGACTGTAGTGTGTGGGAAAAGGTTGATCCAGCGAGAAGGGCGACGCGTCGACGCGTCGAGGTTGACCGGGCGGAGATGCGGCGCTAGGGTCCGAGCTGCCACAGGCTGACGTGGCAGGGAGTTCCCTGCGTTTTTGGTTCAAGCTCATAGGCCAGTAGTTTCATGTAATCTGACTCGGTATTGCGGGCGAAAGCCAAGTGCTCGGCCATCCGAGAGAGCAGGATGCTTCAGATACTCCGCCTGGGGTCGGTGAACCTCGCAAGAGGAATTGATGGCGGAAGAGGCAAGTCGTTTTCATGAAATCTAGCTCAATGAAGATTCTGCTCTACAAGATTTCTGGGAAAAACGGAGCGGTCCTCCATTCAGAGGTCGTACTTTTTCAAAAAGTCCAGGATGCGGCTATAAGCCATCGGCGCCGTCGGGTGAAAATTGATGCCGTGTCCGGTCCCGCTGTCAATCATAACAGCCTGGTCAGCACTTTGTCTACTAGGAAACTAGATGCACACGTGACTAACGGTACCGGGTACGTCTCGAATCGCTCTCCGATCTGAGGGAAGAGGTTGCGCACGCTGTCGAGCGTGTTGTTGACGTAGGTCCCGTTGGGCAGAGCAGGGACGTCGTAGCAGTTGCCGCCGCAAAAGATGGCGTCACGATCACCCTTTTGGGAGGACTTGGTGAGCAGCTACTTCTCTTTCCGCAGAGTGGTACGCACAGTAACGACTTGGAGCGGGTTGGTGTAGCTCGTGGCGGCCGAAGGCACGGTAGTCACTGGAGGGAATCGATTGTGATGAATGGTGGCTGTGCAAAGAGTTTTCAAAGGGAAGTGCACCTACTCCACTCTCCGATAGTGTACGTGCCTTTGGTATCAGTGAAAAGATCGATGGCACTTTGCGTATAGTTCCTATTTGGATGTGTAGGCTGCGCGTCAGTTTGTCTGCCCGCAGCCTAGAAAAACGTGTTCACGCACGGGTACGAGAAGAACGAGAGCTGATCCCCAGACTGAGAGCCAGTAATGAGATATCCCGAAGAAAGGTTCTTCCAGGCATAGATGCCAGCTTCGGAAGCGAGGAGGTGTTGCATCGCTGCCCATCCTTCCACAGATCAACGCCTGCCGCTTTCACACCTGGACAGAAGAACGGGAACGCACCAAGGCCCGACCTCAAAGGCGTGACAGTCGAGTTCGCACTGAACCCCGTCAAAACGAGTCCATCGAACGCCTTAGGATCCGTCGCGGCAGAGTTGGCCAGCGTCGCGCTCCCGAACGAATGGCCGACCCCGACGACGCGCGAGAAATTCCGACCGAGATTGAGGCCATCGGTCCGGAGGAGGGAGTTGATTTCTAGAGCGATGGCGGTGGAAGTTCCTAGTTGAACTACGTTGATTGGGTCGGGATGGGAGGAGTAGCGGACTCCAAGCTGAGCGACGTGAAAAGCGAGTTGTGAGCTTGGGAGTTTCGCTGACGGAAAACAGAATGAACGTACCCTGTCGAACGCAAGCACGGCGTAGCCAGCTTCGGTGGCAGCTTTGACGAAAGAAGTCGAGTCCCCTTCGGGGAGGTTCACATCCCAGTAGTCGGCGGTGGCGACCAGACTTGCGGGTGGAACGTCGTCAGGAGTTGGCTTACGTGGGTCAAAGAGAGGACGTACCCGTGGACCGCTTCAAGGACAGAAGCTTGCGTAACGCCTCCGTTGGGCTCACAGTACTACGAGAAAGTATAGTGAGCTTGCCCTTGGTCCTCCTCTCGCTTTTCTCTTCCGTAAAAGCGCACCTTGAAGAAAATGTCCCACGTTCCGCTGACGATGGTCTGTCACCGAAAATCCCGAGACCTTGTCAGCTGCTACTCCACATTAGCAAAAAATGTTCCCATGAAGGGGCTCACTGTGCCATTCTTAGTGGACGGAGGTACGAAAGGAGCAGTCTCCATCGCGGCAATGTACAAGTCCGCGATCATCTGCTGCTGGTTCTTGGGCAAAGGGAGCGTGATGACGGTGTTGTTCCCGCAAGCGGTGATGGGCGCAACGAAGGTTCGACAAGTGTAGCCGTCGTGAATAGTCGTGGTGGTGGTACTTATGTTTGCATTCGTGGTGGTTGCCCTGGGGCGGATGGGCGTGGCAGCGACGAGATTCGTCGCGGCGAGGAGAGCGAAGGAGAGGGACGTTGAGAGGAGCATCGCAAGGAAGAAGAAAGTGGTGGGGTGTGGAGAGGTTTAGAGGTAGTTGATGAAGTGAAAAGAGACAGAAAGTGTCCACCACGTTTTATACTGCCACCACCTCACTTCGTCCGAATAATGATCATGGTCGCTCGTTCACTTCGCCTCTCTCGGCAACAGATCCGTGGTCCCTGGCGCGACGCGCCCATTTCTAATTGATCCAGGACGGCGTTAGTAGGCGGGTGACGGACGGAGCAAATAGGCGGGTATAACACGGGATTGAAGCACTTGTGCCCCTTCCAAAGCGCGAGCTTCCTTCCCGCCGCGAGCGAGAACGACAATCTCCGAGGTGATCGTGCCGTGCTGGGTGCCTGAGCGAATAGCCAGGCGAAAAACGTAGGCGAGGTTCGTGCGGGTCAGCGGGAAAAGGCGTCGGATGTAGGATCTTACAAATCCAATCATTGTCCTCCCCGAGGCATGCGCATTGGTGATCCGACAAAGCCGATAAACAGCAAAGACCGTGCCGTGAGCGTACCACGTGGCCCTTCTTCTTGCGTTCTGCAGACCAAACCCGTTCTCTCTTCCAAAGACAATGATGACACTTAATAACATCTAATCGGCACAACAACACCTATTCTCAAACCTGTGCAACCCCACTCCTCGAAGAATCGACCTTTTCCTCCTCCATCGAGCCTTCCGAAGGTCGATCCAGCCAACTCCTGTTGCTCGTCCCCGCCGACGACTCGAAAGGTACCGCTCAACTCTCCTCAACGTGCTTCTAGAAAAAAGATGCTAAAAATGATGAGGTAGAGTATGGTAATGTAGGACAGGTGGGTGGATCCGATGGGGGAGCTTGCGGCCGAACGTTCTGGCGAAAGCCTGATGGGAGGTACCTAGGATTGCGCGTTAGCAAAACCGTTTTCGAAAGTGAGCGAGCGTACAGGAATGGTGGGGATGCAGTCCAGCCATAAAACGGTGTAGGCTTGCCAACCTGTCGGGAGGGCGATGATTAGAGCCTGGAGTATGAGAATGAGGCCAAAATCACGAGTGGGCGTTACTCCTACCCACTCGCGTTGAAACAGGGTCCACGGGGGGGCTCGTACTGCAGGTATTCCCTCGTTGCTCGAATCACGCTTTTTAGAAAGAAGCATGAACTGCCAAATCGTCGAGCCACGTCCACGGGCGCCGAGCAGCGTTGAAAAGGCGAGAAACTCTGGGAGGGGGGGAGTGACAGAGAGGAAGAGGAGGATGGAACACCTCAAGCTGCGAAAAAGGAAACCAGGGCGAAAACCAAAAGAGGATGCAGTTCATAGTGTGTGTGTGTGTGTGTTTTTTTTTCTTCTTCATTTCTCAAGAGTCCGTTCAATCTATACGTAAGTAAATAACAAACGTCGCGTGTTGTCCAAAAAAACAGATTCCGATTCGATTGTCCCCCCCTCTAAAACCGTCTCTTTTAACCATCACCAGAGTCAGCTGCGAAGAAGAAAAAAAAGGAAAAGGGTCAATATCCATAATGTAAAGAGAGTCCCCCGAATCCCAAAACGAGAAAAACCCGAAAACAACTCACTCTTCCACCCCATACACCGAATGACGGCCCTATTCCACCCCGCAAACTTCCACTCCCTCTCCTCTTCCGTCAACGACGGCTCAAACACTTCCACGCCTTGCTTGTTGACCTCCTCCAAACTCTCCGACTTGCTCATATCCCACCCAAAGAGTTTCAACGCCGATCCGGCGAGGATCGCCGCGCCCAACGCAGTGGACCTGTAAGAAGAAAACTCTCAAGTCAGCAACATACAGGGAGAAGAAAAGAGAAGAAGGTGGGGGGGAAAGAACACTCACTCCCTCATCGTCGGTCTCTCAATCGGGATCCCCAAAATATCCGCCTGGATCTTGAGCAACGTATCGCTGCCCGTCATGCCCCCATCAACCGAAAGGACATGCAACCCCGCCGGCCCATCTCCATCCCCACTCTCGACATGATTCCTCCTCGTGTCTTTCGCCATCGCTTCTAAAATCGCGCGCGTTTGGAAACAAGTAGCCTCGAGGGTCGCGCGAGCGATGTGGGCTTTCGTGGTGTAAGACGAGAGGCCGATCATCATGCCCGTCGCGCGCATGTCCCAGCTACGAGAGAAGGATTTCGTTATCGGGTCAGCGATATTGACCCAAAGCCTGGGATAGGTCGGGACAACAAAACTCACTAAGGAGCGAAAAGTCCACTGAACCCAGTGACGAAGTAGACTCCTCCCGTGTCCTTGACCGTATCGGCGAGCGCGCCAACCTCCTTCGCCTCCTTGATGATCTCGAGGTTGTCACGCAGCCTGTGAACGCATGGAGGGGCCGAGTTCAGCCCTTTTGTTTTTTTGTTTTTTTTTTTGACTCGGCTCGCCAGAAGTGCAAGTCCAGAACTCACCAATGAACGGAACTCCCTCCGACGGCGACGGAGCCTTCCAAAGCGTACGTCGCCGGCGAATCCGGGCCGGCGCGGTAACCCACCTGTCGTTGTGAGGGCCGACATTGGTCAGTGACACGATTGAAGGTGTCAAGAGTTGGGACAACTCACGGTGGTCAAAAGACCGTGGGAGGACTGGACGATGTCATCGCCAGTGTTGTAAAGCCTGCAACGGGCAGGGAACATCAGCCTTTCCTCCCCTTGCGGGCGACCTCGTCCAACCTCAAAAGAGCTCACATGAAACACCCAGTACCTTTTTTTGACACAGAAACGAACAATCAGCAAACAAATTGGGGCCGATGATGATTCGCACCGACTCACCATAAGTCTGCTTGGCATCGCCCCTGTTCAAACACTTGTTGCCGACCAAAGCGGCCTGCTGGTCTCCGACCAAACTAGCGATCGGGACGCCCTCCAACGGGTGTCCCTTATGAAACTTGCCGTAGACCTCCGAGTTGGACACGAGTTTCGGCAAGCACTCGCGCGGGATGTTGAAGAACTCGAGGAGCTGGTCGTTCCAGTCGAGCGTGTGGAGCGAGAGAGCGAGCGTGCGTGAGGCGTTGGTGTAGTCCGTCACGTAGAGACCGCCGTCGACTCCACCAGTGTAGTTCTGAATCAAAAGCACTCGGGTGTTAGCTTCATGAACATTGCGCGGGGAGGGGGCGCGACAAGAGGAGGGGGGGCTCACGTAAAGGAGCCAGCACTCGACGGTGCCGATCATCAACGTGCCGGCTTCTTTGGCAGCCCTGACTTCAGGGACTTGCTCGAGCAGCCATGCGTACTTTGCGGCGGAGAAGTAGGTACTGCGACGTGGGAAAAAGGAGCGCGAAGGCGTTAGCGGCCCGGGCCGAGTTCGAAGTGGGCCACGTCAGGGTTGCGGAGAAGAAGGCAACGCACCTGAAGGGGAGACCCGTGATGGCTTGGACGCCCTTCTCGCCTTCCAGCGGGCCGTCTGGGGTGTCGAACGAGATCTCTTTCGCCTTTTCCCGTAGTTCCCTGACCTTGGCGGTGTTCCTAGCGTCGGGCCAAGCGACTGGTAGCCCCGAAACGCGTGAGGTTGGTCAGCCTGTCCCCGTCCCCCGCACGTCCGAAAAGTACACAATGAGAGAATGAAAGGAGAAGGAGACTGACCAGCATTGTAGATGGGTTTTCCCGTCTTGCTGTCCCAGAGGATGGTGGTCTCGCGCTGGTTGGTGATGCCGACGCCCTTGAGCATGTCTGGGTCGTACTCTAACCGCTCAAACTCGGCCATGGCTTCGACGATGCAAGTGTTGACCGTCTCGACGTAGACGTTTGGGTCGTGCTCGTGCCAGCCTGGATGCGGGTGCACTGCAACGCCAAGGGTGGGGGGCGTCAGCTCGAGGCTTGGGGCTCCCGCACGCACGCGGGGGATGGGGAGGGAGGGCGTACGCTGCTGGAACTCGAGTTGGTGCGAGGCGATGACATTGGCGAAGCGATCAAAGATGTAGAACCTGCAATGAGGGCGTCAGCTCCCTTCCGTTCCATCCGCCGTCGACAGCGAGAGCGAGCGAGCGGGCGGGGGGCGTGGGTCTGGGCCAGGCCCCGGGGGTGGGCAGAAGGAACGGGAGGGAGGGGACTGACCTGCACGAGGTGGTGCCGACGTCGATGCTGCCGATGAACTCTGTCTCTTTGCGGGCGCTGTCGAGCGGGATCGTCGGCGGTTTCGCGGCGGCCATCGTGGTGGACAACTGGCGGCGAAGGAGGAGGTGTAGGGAGGTGCGGCTGGCTGTGTGATGCGGATGCGGATGCGTGCGAGAGAGAGAATTGATGCAAGTTGTGAGGATGGTGATGGTTCAAAGGCAACCAGGGGACAGCGGGAACGAGGCGAGGCAACAGCGGGAACGGGGGCAGGGCGACGTCAGAAGAATAGTGCGCTTTCTCGCTCTGACACGGGGCGGGGCGGGCTCACCTCGGCTCGTCGCTCCTGCTAACTGGACGCGCACGCTGCTGCTCGCTCGTGCTGCTCGTGCTCGTCCCACGGCTGGGAGGATCCACACGAACGGAGCCAGAGCTGGAGCGGAGGCGATGGGCCGCGAGAGCCCGGGGGAGCAGTGGGGCACACTCACGGCGGTGGAGAGACCGGCAAAGTCTGACGGCGCTCACGGTCCGCCCTTCCGTCGCCCTCGATCACATCGCCCCTCGCCTTGCCTCGCCTCGTGCGCAGCAGCGTGTGCTTCCGACAGATCCGTGGACACGTCACTTCACTCTTCCCTCCCTTTTCTCTTACACCTCACTCCTGGCCACACGGGTCACCTCGCGTAGCCCCGTAGGTACTCCCTCCCGTTCACGATCACCGCTGGATCTCACCCATTTCCACGTGGTTATCTCTCCGTACCTACCCGGCATTTCTGGGGTTGTACACTTACCCAAGACAGATACTGACAAGGTAATTCTCTCGTTAAAAGGGGGGCAAAGGGCACGAATCTCCCTCCGCGCTGGGACGACTGGGTCTGGCACTGTCACCGCTTCCCCTCTACGCGCTCTTTTCCCTCCTATCCCCACTATCCTTTTCCTTTGTATGTTACCATTTCTATATTTCCTCCAGTTTTGAGGGGGGGACAGATGAACAAAGCTTCCTGGTGCACAACGAGCCGTTCCAGACCCAACGTAGGGCTGTCCGGGAATTAGGAAAAATCCGTTTACAAATCCAGCCCCCATTTCTCTCCTCCTTTCTTTATTAAGGACATGCTATGGTGTAGATAGAAGGTGGTGTAGGTGGTGGTGCGAACGCGGTGCGGTGAGATTGACACGAGAAGACGGCGGACGGCGACGAGGGGAACACGAGAGCGTGAAGAGGTTCCTTTTGAATCCGGTGACTGCTGGACCGGGCTCGCAAAGGATACGATGGGAGAAAAAAACTCAGAAGAACAAGAGAGGGAAAGGTACAGGACCCCGCTACCAAAACCCCTCACTCCTCCGCCCTTCGTTCCCATCCTCAACCTCCCCTTCCTCTTCCCGCCATGTCCTCCCCCCTTCCTCTTCTATCTCCACCTCGTCCACCTTTCCCCCCATTCACATTTTCCCTCATCCCGGGTGTCAGTCGTACGGGCGTTGGGGCCGTTGAAGCCCAAGCGCTGGGTGATGCTTCGGGGGGCCGGATGGGGAGGAGACACGTGGTCGCTTCGCGGTCCCCAGTCGGAGTCGGGATTCGGGGCCGCAAGGTTTTGTCAACCTTCGCCCCCCCCTCTTTCCCACACCATAGTGGGATCGCTCAAACAAAGGTCCCAATGGATCGGCCAAAACCACCCGTGGACCGCGTAAGGTCACAACAACGCACGTGGAGCCTCGCCTCTCCTTTACCCCCTTTTTCTACAGAACAAAAACCCCCGTCTTTTTCTCTCTTTCCAAGACAGCTATAACACCTAACAAGACCCTACTCGACACACAACACCCCTCCATTCCCTTTCAAACCTGCGCGACCCCAATCCTCGACCCATCGACCTTCTCCTCCACCGATCCCTCCGACGACCCCTGCTGCACCATCCGATCCAACAACTCTTGCTGCTCATCCGCCCACGACTCGAACGGCGCCGCTCTTGCTTCGGTCATATGTTTCTCGGGGAAGACGTTGACGATGATGAGGTACAGGATCGCGCTCGAGACGATCGAGTACAGCCAGCCGATGTAAAACAGGTGCGTGAACCCGATCGGGAGCTTGTGGCCGAACGTGCCGGCGAAACCTGTTGTTCGACGTGTGTTAGCACCAAAACGATTGTGTTGGAACTTTTTTCTTTTTTTTTCAAAGGGTGAAGCGAGCGTACCAGGGATGGTGGGAATACAGCCGAGCCAGAAGGCGGTGTACGCGCGCCAACCTGTTTGGAAAGGGGGAGAGAGAGATGGATCAGAGCCTTGCAAGTGATGCAAAAGGGATGAGAGGTGGCTATCTTACTGAAACCACAGCCGTAGTAGTAGTGGCCGTCCTTGGCGCCAGTGTACAGCGACGGGACGTGGATGTTGCCCTTCCTCCAGAAGTAGTCGGCGGCTGACACGCCGACAATGGGACCCTGGTCGGTAGGAAAAAAGAACTGTTGGCATGTGATTTTTTTTGGGAGGCGATAAGAATCGAGAAGGGCTCACCAAGAAGATACTGTAGCCACTGAGGAACGCGAGGAAACTCGTGGCCGAGGTGAGGATGTACCCTGGTTGGCAAAGAGAACACAGTAACGTCAGTGACGCGTGGAAGCCCACATGAGGAGCTATACGCACAGGGGTTGATGAGAATACCGAGTGCGTAAGAAAGCACCATTCCACGCTTGATGCTCAACCACCTGAGGTAAAAGAAGTTAGCGTGTCACCTCGGCTGACGTGCAGCGTGGAACGTACTTGGGGAGCAACGCGGCCATATCCGCGCCGAAAGGGATGACGTTGGCGGCCTGGTTAGAGACCTGTAGGCGACGAAGCGCAATAATCATCAGTTCAAGTGGGGTACTGCTGGAGCAGGTAAAGAAGACGCACAAAGATGGAGAGAGTCCAAGCGAGGGACACGAGGAAGATCGCGAAGCGGACGGAGCCCTTCCAGTGGTGATCCAGGATAGCATGGCAGAGCGACCAGGGGTTCCAAATCAATGTGCTGCACGCTCAAAAGTCTCAGCAAGGACTCAAAGAGGGAGTGGGAGTCGAACAATGCTCACCCCCATTCAGCGTAGACTGCGGAAGTAGCGAAAATCCCAAAGCAGGCGACAGCCGTGTTGGCAATAGGGACTAGTGTAGAAAGAGGTTCAGAATGATGATTCGGTGAAGTAGTGAACAAGGTTTACGAGCAAGCATCTGAGAGATTTGGGGTGCCGAACGTGTCTTCGAGTAACGTGCGAGATCGGGCTGGTTGACCTGACTGGGCGACGTCTTGCCCATGGCACTGTTGATCTGAGTTGTTGGAGAAGTCGTCAGCAAAAGGAATAGGCTATGATGAAAGGTGTTTGGCCAACCATCTTGAGCATCGTCCACGCGAGCGTGGCGCCCTTGTAGTGCTTGACGGTGGTGAACGTGTTGGCACCTCCACCACGGCTCATGACCTGAGTATAGATGAACAGCCCAATGACGCAAGGCGGAAGAATGAAGGACTTGAAAGTCCAGAGGATCCTCGTCTTGTGGATGTCCATGAAGAGAAGAGGGAGCGTGATGGCGGCGAAGATCAGAGTCGCGGCGAGGTTGATCGTCGAGATATCCGCGCTGGCGGGGAGTGTGTTCTTGATGTTGTACCACTTGTGGCCAAAGATGCAGCGGAGGATGACGGAGGTGAAGAGTCCGCCCTGGTCAACAACAGAAGACCAGAAACCAGTCAGCTTGCCGTACTTCCTTCTCCCATGTAAATTCAAGCTTGAAAGCACCTGGTAGAGCTGGACTCCTACCCAGATGATGCCCGTGCCGCATCGAAGGAGGACTGGGAAGAAGCTGCCGAACGGTCCGAAGCTGATTCTTTGGTAGACTGGGTACCCTATATGATAGGTGCTGTGAACAATGTGCGTCAGCTATGCTGCTCGACCAGCAGCCTGTGGGCCACGTCTTCCCGCGGCGCAGAAGCAAGAGCGTGGAGGGTGACGTGGCATAAGCCGAGAGGTTTGGAACCAAACGTACGCTCCGAAACGAGAGTTGACGACAATAGCCATGGCACCAAGAGTGTGGGCAACAAAAACACAGCCCTGGATAGTGGTGACGAGACCCGTCAGTCGGCGATAAGGGGGACGCCATAATTGAAATGCGCTTGACGGAAACACTCACCACTGCCTGCCCAACTGTAAGACCGGCGGCAATCATACTCGAACCCAAGGTCCAAACTCCGGTACTGAAGCCGTACGCCCTGTGAAGCTTGACAGTTAGACAATCATGAGCTAGATGAAGGCTCGTGGCGCGACATCGTACCACCAGAGCATCGCGTAGTTCCACCTGGAGAAAGAGAGACTAGTCAGTCATCGAGCAAGACATACGTGTGAGTCGAATGAATGACTTGCCATGCCCATGTGCGTTCCTCCGGCGGCGTAGGGTCCAAATCTAGTGGGAATCAAGTCAGCATTCGCAAAAGATAGCACGGGCGTCTTGGCACACCCTTGTTGCTCCAGCTGAAGACTTTGCCGCTCTCAGCAAAGCCGTCAGACTCCTTGATGACCAAGGCTGCAGGAACAGTTGTCAGCACAGCGTCGGGGAGGCGTCAGCGCAAAGGGAAAGCGGACCATTCATGAAGCCTTGGCGCGACGAGAACATGTTTTTCGTGGCGGAGGCACGCTGGCGAAGGGTGTTCATATCGGCGAGTGGGCCCCACCAGGTGGCGTGGAAGAGGGAAGAGGGAAGAGGGAGGAGAGAGGATAGAGGATAGAGGATAGAGGATAGAGGGTAGGGAGAGAGAATGAGAGAGAGACGTGATAGATAAGGCTGACGAACGATATGCAAAGGATTTGAGGTGTAGGCCGATACCTGGCCGACGTTTCCGAAGGTCAAGGAGTGTCTTTTCACGGCGGCAAGCGTCCGGCGTCGGGCGTCGGAACCCGTGTCGGGGTCTGAGTCCAGGGTCGAGCGGCAGGAAGGGTTGAGGTGTTATCCTGCTCCTCGTAGCTACATTCTCCCTTCACTACCACCCGTCACCGAACCCATGGCCGTCGACCTGTTTGAAGACTACGCCGGCAAGTCGCGCAGGGTCCAGAGCGACGAGGCGCGCCAACCGACTTTTAACGAGATTCCCATCATCGACATCGCGCCTTTCCTCAAGCCCAACGCGACGGAGGAGGAGCGTATGAAGGTGGTGAAAGAGGTCCGGTATGCCTGCGAGCAGGTCGGGTTCCTTTACGTCAAGTAAGTGTGGTGTGGTTTGGGTGCGGCGCGTCCAGGGAAGCTGGTGCTGATAGTGGCGCACGCTCAGGGGACACGGTTTGACGGAGAGCTCTATGGAGAAGGCTTTCTTGGAGGCCAAGAAGTTCTTCATGATGACCACGGTGCGTGAGAATGTCAATTGAGGCGGTGCTGCGTCCTGACGGTGTGGTTTGACGGCGCGCAGGAGGAAAAGATGGAGACATACTTCCGACTCTCCCCCAAGTTCCGAGGTACCTGAGGTGTATTGTGGCAATTGACTTATTATAGCTGACTTTCTTCTAAACAGGATACGAGCCCAGCAAGGGCGCAACTCACGCCAAAGGCGACCTCAAAGAGGCCTTCAACTTTGGCTATGATCCCGTCGCCGATCCACTCAACCCTTCAAATGATTTCGAAGAGTTTCTGGCGGCTAATCCGTCTGCTGGACCGAACGTGGTCAGTGTTTTGAGCTTGACATCGAGCGGAAACGGCGCAAAGCTGACAAGCGAGCGAACCAGTGGCCGTCATCATCCTCAGCCGCCAGCGGACTGAAAAACGCCTTGTTTGACTACTATGGCCAGGTCTTGGTTCTTGGAAGGCAGATGATCCGGTGGGTGCCGCCTCTTCCTCACCACCGCTTCTTCCTCACCAGGGCGTCTGAAGACACGTGTCCATGCCGCCCAACGTGACTTTTCCATAAGCGAAGACGCTGACGTAGGACCAATGAATCCAGAATCTTTGCACTCGCCCTCGACCTCCCCGAGAACTACTTCGACGAGGCCTTCCGCGTCCCCGGCGCGCTCGGCCGCACACTTTACTACCCGACACAGCCCCCCGCGACCGACCTGGACGACGGCACGATCGGCGTGGGAGCCCACACCGACATCGAGTGCTTCACCTGCCTTCTGCAAGGTCCCGACCTCAGCTGTTTGCAAGTGCTGAACAAGGTACGTGCTGCTCAGGCTGGAAGGTTCGGACGTGCGAGAGCTGACCTCTGTGAGCAGGCGGGCGAATGGGTGGAGGCTCCACCGGTTCCTGGCACTCTTGTAATCAACGTTGGAGGTACGATCAAATGTTTTCGAAAGTATCAGGTTGGGTGCTGACAACTTGAGGTGATCAGACATGCTCTCGCGGTGGACCAACAACCGGTTCATCAGCACCGTCCACCGCGTGATCAACAAGACTGGCCAGCCGAGACAGTCGATGCCAGTTTTCTTTGGGCCCAACTACGAGACAATGTGGGCTTTCCTCCTTCTCTTGATTCCATGGTATTTGCTTCTGACGCAAACGAGCAGCATCACCGCCCTGCCCGGTTCCGTGCCCGCAGGCGAGAAGCCCAAATTTGCTACGATCCAAGCTGGAGAGGTGAGTCGCTTGAGAGTAACATTCAACTTCCATCATTAACATGCCCACTCCATTCAGTACGTCCAACGTCGACTCGCTCGTTCTCGGCTCGGCACCAAGTACGACGAGAGTGTCCCCATAGAGCAGGTATTGGCAGGCAGCGCCGCTGTGGCAGCGTAAATGTGCACCGGTTTCAGCTGCAGCAGTTGTGGTCCTTTCATCTTGTGAAACTATGCATCATCACGATTTTCTGGAGAGCGCGCCCCAGAGAGCTTGCGAAACCTCTCCGACGCATGACTTGAGCACTCCGGAACGCAATCTCCCCGTCAACGAACCTGCATGTGGTTTGTGTTGCCCTCATTGACATGAACATGGCGGTAGCCGCCCACTTAGCGCATCGCTAAGGCTCTTGGCCGCTCCCGAGAGTTCTCTTGTCGGGTCGCCGTCGCCTCCCCTCGTAACGAACAGTGCGCCGGGTACGTTTCGACCGACCCTGGACAAGCTCTGACACGTGTTGAAAGCGCCAATGGGCAGAGTCAATACTTCTGAAGCTTAACATTAGTGGATTGGACGACTGTAGCGAGTCAAGGCGCCTCAAGCGAGGGTGAACCAGCTCACAGTACGTGTCCAATCATCGATGGGGCTCCGCGTCACGACCTTCTCCCTTTAAACGCATATTCACTTCCCGCTTGCAATTAGACGATCCAACCAAATGCCATCTATGAAGTTCTTACAGAGTACGAAACGCTGTGTCTGCCTAACCCGTGCATTCGCTTAAGCATCGCTTACGGTCTCTTGTACGCGATACGCGGCGGCAACGCGGTCGCTTCTTATCTGGGACCAAAACACTCCGCAACTCTCACTTTTCCCGCATCATCTCCACCAATCCTACACCTTAATTGCTCATACTACTTCACCAATGACCGTCGCACCCATTACCCTCCCCACCGTCGACGAGTACGACTACGCGGCCGGCCCTGTCGACCGAGACGCCGTGCTCGCTTCTATCATCCGTGCGGGCGGCGTTGTCATCAGGAATGCGGTTTCACCGGAAGCGATCGCGCAGATGGAGAAGGACTTCAGGCCGTTCATCGAGAAGGATAAGAAGTGGGAAGGAACGTTTTTCCCGCCTACGACTAGGTGCGTTTCAGGCTATTGCGGGGTGTGGTGTGGGTGAGCACGAGAGCTGATGGTTGCGACACATCGCAGGCGTGTGTCTGGGCTGGTCGGAAAGTCCAGAACTTTCACGAATGAGGTCGTTGCCCATCCCGTTTACTGGGATATCACGCACAAGATCCTCACGACGACGTTCAAGTGCTGGGTCGGCGATGAGATGACGGAGAATGTTTCGCAGCCCCAACTTTCCAACACGTGAGCCTGCCTCTTTTTGCTTTGCTTATATAGTCTAGTAGAAACTTATCGAACCTGAACCCTCCAGGATCGTGTTCTCCATCGGCCCCGCCGGCGACGAAGCGATCAACCAAGCCCTCCACCGCGATGACATCGTGTGGCACAAGAACAACGTCGCTTGCACGCCTGAAGAGTGGACCAACGAGCGCGAATGCACGCTCGGGTGGTTTATTGCTGGCAAGCCGACGACGAAGCAGAACGGCGCGACGAGGTGAGCTTTCGCCACGTGGCTGGCGGATTGTTGGCTGATACAGTTTACACGCTGCAGATTCATTCCTGGATCACACCTTTGGGATACTTCAATTCCTCCTGATGAGAAGCTCGCGTACTACGCTGAGCTGCAGCCTGGTGACGGGTTGCTGCTCCTTGCTTCGGCGTACCACGGAGGCTCGGCGAATCGCACAACGGACCAGGGTGAGCTCTTCCCAAAGCTGTTTTGATTAATGCTATAAGGCTAATCGTGGCTGTTTTCAGAGCGTCTGGTTTTCAGTTGCTTCACTGGGAAGGGCGCCCTGAAGCAGGTTCGTGGTATCCCCGCGATGCTCAAGGAAGTGAACGCCTAACTGATCATCCCCTTTCGCAATTGCACACAGGAGGAGAACATGTATCTCGCAATCCCTCAAGACGTCGTAAAAGAGTATCCAGTCGAGCTCCAGCGTTTCTTCGGGTACCAGCTTTCCGGTTCGTCACTTCTGTTTGTGGCAGTGAAGAAACGAAGGGTGGTTGGAAGAAGGGTTGCTGAGCTTCCCATTCATATTTTTATAGCTCCTTTTGGCAACTGGGTTAACTTTGAGGACCCGATGATGTTTATCAACCCGGAGGCTGCTAAGAGGGAGGGCTTGCTTTGAATGGCGCAACAGAATGTAACGTGGCGCACTTCCCCTGGCGTGACAACCAGTCTGGCTGTATCAAGACTCTTCCAAGGACTCGGGCCTGCTTCCTCAGAGAAACAAAGAGAGTGTCCTCTTGTTGCTTGAAGATTGTTCCTGAGAACACCGTACGCTCGGCGGTCCTTCCCGTCCGAACGCCGGCCCTGGCCCCTAAATATAGCGTACACCAGACGAACCCTCTAGCTCCTTTCTCTCTTCGTCCACGACACTCGCCCCTGAACGTTTCTCTACATTGCTCATTATGGTGTTCTGCTCCGCTTGTGGAGTGCAGGCTCCCGACACCGCCTCCTTCTGCTCCTCGTGTGGTGCGAAGCTCGCCCCCGCCGCCGCCGCCTCCGCCCCGTCCCCGCCCGCTGCGTCCCCTCCTCCTCCTCGTTACACTGTCGACCCTCAATCGTATCATCCTCACACTCCACAACATTCCTACAGCTATCCCGGCGCAGGAGCCGCAGGAGCGAGCTATGCGTACACCGCTCTTGCCTTGGGCGGCGATTCCCCGACGGCGTTGGTGCGGAATGGACAAACGACGCAGAACTTTGACATGTGGGCCACGATGCTCTTCAACGCTCTTGATAACAGCATTGAAGTGAGTGGAGTTCGCAACGATAAGATGCGTAGCGGAGCGCGCCGGAAGACAATCCGATTGCTGATCCCCGTCCGGTGGGTACCAAACAACAGCCTCGAAAGACGGGCGTGATGGAAGCGTCAAAGATGGCTGCATTCCGCACTATGGGCGGTCTCCCTGTATCTCCTTACTTCCAGAACTACGGTCTCCCCGTCTACGGTACGTCCTGCGTTTCCACGAGCCTTCCAAACGCCCCGCTGATCGGACGGACGGTCTCCGCAACCCTTCCCACAGTCGAATGCATCGGCGCCGAAACCACCACTGGATCTTCCAAGTCCCCTCTGACCTACCGCGGATGGTGCACCTTCCTCCTTCACAAGATTCAAGCCAACCCTCCTCAAGCATGGTCACAAATCAACGCGGCGGCAGTAGCACTCAACGTCCAACCGAGGCAGCATCTCGCCATCACTGATTTGCCGAGCTTCCCGGACCCGAGCGCTCAGGCGAGGGAAACGATGTTCATGAGTCGGTGTAGTCAGCTTGCGGCGGGCGCTTGGAGTGGGGGATTGGTTGGCGGTTTAGGGGGAGTCGGTGGAGGGGCGTTTGGAGGGGTCGGACAGGTGGGAGCTGCTCATGGCTCGGGAGGACATGGTGGTGATGCTATGAAAATCCTGGGGAGCGTCTTGAAGATCGGTGTCAGTGAGTCGCTTTTCTCCTTCCACACGTGGCGGGGAGTATCTGATGAAAGCTGACCCGGTATGGCGTCCTCCCGCAGACCTCTCTGTGAGCTCACGACTAACCAGTGATGTCTCTTTATTGTTGCTCACACAGAACCTTGTTCCAGGGCCAGAATGCCGCTGGCTTCAGCGGCTTTGGAAACTAGGAGGAGCGGTGTACGTGCAGGCGCGTTAGGTGACCCACCCCTCGGTATCAGTGTCGACCGGAACACTGCTGTACTTCTTATTAGTACCTCATGTTGATAAATTCGAGACTTTGTTTCTCTCGTTCCCATCAGTCTTTGTGATGCCCAACTAGCGTCCTCGCAACAATTTTGACATCACGCGGAGTGAGAACAAGGGGAGAGCAGTCTCGATCCCAGCTAAAATGTATTACACCGAAAGTGCTACTTGTGTTTTTTTTACCAGTCAGATGATTGACTTCTCAGAGGTTGAACTGAGCAAGGAACTGAATGATCCGATTGTACGCCGCAGGCGCAGTGACGTGGAAATTAACAGCATGCGAAGTGCCTCTACCATTGGTACCTGAGTGGTCAGCATCCAGCCTCCCCCCCTCCATTCATTAATCATAGAAATAAATTAATCACATACGGAACGACATAGGTTGAGAACTTGTTGCCGACGTTGGGGAAGACGAAGCGCGCTGTGTCGAGTTTGCTGGAGAGGGCGACGCCGTTGGCGGAGGGAGGGGCGTCGAAACAGTTGGTTTGGCAAAAGATCGTGTCGCGGTCACCCTGAGAGACGTGAATGCTCAGAACTAACAGATTCTGAGCTAAAAACAAGAGCTTACGGTGACGATCTGAACGGGGTTCACGTAGTCCGGTGCGGCGTGTGCGCTGGTCACGGACACTGGAGCCAACCAGTTAGTCATGAAGACATTTTGACGGTCTCCAAAGTTGACTCACAAAGCTCTCCGATAGTATAGGTACCCTTTCCTTGAGTGAAGGCGTTAAGAGCAGCTTGAGTATAGTTGCTGAGCCCATCGTATGAGCACTGACGTCCACTTAGCTAAGAGAGGCGGAACTCACGGGTACGAGAAGAAGCCTAGTTGATCTCCAGACTGATCTCCAGTGATGAGGTAGCTCTTCGGCAGACTTCCACCGAACCCAGCGTTGGCCGCGATCGTGTGGTGGAAAGCTGTCCAATACGCAGAGCATCAGCCACGTGTTTCCAGGCCTACTGAACCGCTCGAACGACGTACTGACAAACGACGACAACGGCGTGAGCGTGAAGTTCGCCGTGAATCCCGTCAACACCAACCCATCAAACGCATCTGGATCCCTTGAAGCAGCTTCAAGAAGCATGACGCTGCCGAACGAGAAGCCGACGCCGACGATGCTGGAAAAGTCGCGGCCGAGACGGAGTTTGTTTGAGCGGATGAGCGAGTTGATCTCGAGGGAGATGGCAGTCTGTAGAGATAGCTGGTTCGTATTGATCCCATCGGGGGGTTTGACGGAGTTGCGGACGCCAAGCTGTGAAAGGTGTGGTGTGAGTAGTTGTGGGTGGAAGAGGAGAAGAGAGCAAGTGGGACGAACTCGGTCGTAAGTAAGAACGGCGTAGCCTGCAGCCGTAGCAGCCCTGACGAACGAGTTGGCCGGGTTTCCATTGATGATCACGTCCCAGTAATCGGCAGTCGCGACGAGTCTGAGGTTGCGTGGGTTAGCAGATGGACAGCGATAACGTGATGTGAGAGAGACTCACCCGTGGATGGTGTGGAGGAGCGATGGTTTGATGATGCCTTTGTTGGGTACACAGTACTAGTTTCGAAAGATGTCAGTCGCGTATTTTGAACAGTAAAGATGGGCCACGTCGTACCCTGAAGTAGATGTTCCACGTGCCGCTCACAGTAGCCTGAGCCAGAAAAGATCAACAGTTCAGCTAGGCTGCGGAGGAGCTTGTTGTAATCGAGTAAAGTGACAGACCGTTCCAGCCGAGATCTGCTCATCGAACGGAGGCGTCTGCTGGACGTCAATGTACACCTCCTGAATCATCGCTTGCTGACTAGCCGGAGTCGGGATAGTGAAGGCGATGTTTTCCGCCGAGGCTTTGATGGGTGCGACAAAAGAACGGCACGAGTACCCGTTGTTTCCGGTGTTCCAGGCTTCCGAACGCGTGTCACGTCGAGGAACGGCGGAGGTTTTGGTGAAGAGGAGCACGAGGGTTATGAAAGCGGGAAGGTGCAACATGGTGGTGATAAAATCTCAGGAAGAATGTCAAACAAAAGTGAAGTTGAAAGGGTGAGTACGAAGGAAAGAAAGAGAGCCGTTCTTCAGCGAACAGATGAATCAGAGGGGCTCATGAAGGATGACCCTGCTCGGCTGTAGGACGAGTAACGGAAGCTCGACGGCCGAGCGGAATTCTGAATAGATATACTCAGTTCTTCGAAGCCCGTGCTACATCCTTTTCGGAAAGGAGGAACGGGGGCTGGGACCACCGAGGGCCGTGACGTGGCGTTCTCCCGTCAGATTCGGCGAAGGTATGACAGAGATCCCACTTACAACTTGGGGTCCTGATTTTACAAAGCTGAGGAAATCTATACCCAAACCGTTGCCTTCTTCCCTTCGTACCTTCCCTGGAACTCACACGGACCTGTTCACGCCATCCGCAGCCGGCACTCGCGTGCCATCTCGCGGCTTCTGCTGACTTTGTTGCACGCCTCTAGATAGATGCGCTGACCCTCACCCCTCCATTGCCTACCGCCGCTCGTAAGAGGTAGCACAAGGCACGCGACAACGGCCACACGCCGGCTCTCGCTGACGTGTCCTGCACATGCTATGCGCACGACTCCTCCGTCTCACCTCACCTCTTTCTATTTCGGAAACCGCCAAGTGGTAGTAGTGCAACCCAGCTTGTTCACCTAAGAGCTACACGTCGCCTCCGATCCCCCCGCCCATCAGCCTAGCTCAAACCCCAGCCCGTACGGAGTCAGGAAACCCCTCCCATCCATCCGGACCCCCACAGAACCCCCAAAGGTTCTTTGTACTGCAAACTCAGGAAACAAGCTCAAAACTCCTGCACTTGCCAGTTCTGTGGCGCGACGCCATCACGCTCGTCCGACTTGGGCCGAGTTGTGTCGTGAGGTGTCGAGAAGTTGCCCGAGCTCGCTCGTAAACGGGCCGCAGGCGGTCGGAGGTATTCCAGAAATGAACGGGAGTCAGGAAATTGATTGTCCGTAATGGAAAGCTTGAAGTATGGCCTCGGAGTGCACGAACAGAACACTTCGTGCGAGGACAGGGGAACGATGAAGGCAGAAGTCCCTCCAGGGTGACGAGGGTTGGTCGTGAAAGAACGTCTGGGTCCCCTCGAAAGAACCACCGTTTCCTGGCCTGCAAGATCTAGAGAACTTTCTTGTGCCTGTTTCGAGACAAGTCGACATGCGGCACAAGCCGCACGAGGCGCCGTTTTTGTCGTGGAATCATCAGCCGGCTCGACGGCCTCAAGCCGAGTGAAGACGTGGCGTTTCGTGTGAGTGAGCACGGCCATAGAGAGCGACAATCGAGTGGGCTCGCTAAGCCAGGAAACAGTCTGATATAGTACCTAAGTTGTCGTGGGGATCTTGAAGTGGCAGCGAAGAGGAGGAGTGGTGATGCAATGCTGATGGTCAGAACTCACAGCGAGACGACCTCGTACGATCCTACTTTTACGCTCCCCTCCCTCCAGCACTACCCCTCCTCCCACTCCCACTCCTCTCCTGCCACTCCTGGTCCTGATCCTCCCTCAACCTCCTCATTTCATCCATCTCCCTCCTCTTATCCCCCGCCCAACTCCTTCCCCCGTTCTCTTCCCTCTCCCTGGTTCTCTCCTCCTTTCTCCTAGCTTCCCTCCTCTCAGCCTCCTCAACCGGCAACACAAACTTGCTCTTCAGTATCCTGCTGACCGCCTCTGGTGAAATTCGAAACTTCTCTGCGAGGACTGGAGTCGTGTGCGTTGATGGGGAGGACGCGTGAAGGTGTTTGAGGAGCGCTGTGGCTTCGCGTGAGAGGCGACGTGGGGGAGCCCAGCCGTCAGGGAATTGGCGTTTCATGGCTTCGCGGTGGACGAGCCAGGATGGCGGGTTTTTAGGGCGGGAGAGGACGGGAGGGGGAAGAGGGCTGGAGGGGTGTAGGAGGGTCGTGGAGCGGTCGCGGGAGTTGAGAGTGGCGCTGGAGGAGGAGCGGGGGGATGGGGTGCGGTCGTTGACGTCGGTAGGAGGCCGAGAGGTCCATTTCTTTTTGTTGGAACTATCAGCGTATCGAGACGCCGATGACCTACCCTGGGGTAAGGACCTGATGCCGCCGTTCTGAGCAACACGAAAAGAGCAAGGGGTGAGCGAAGCCGCAAACTTTGGTCTGCCATCACTTTGGCACATGGGTGTGAGTAGCGATACGTACATAGAATCTACTACTATCTCCCTTCGCAACCCTCTGCGCCTTCTCCTCCTGTCCCGCTCGTAATGTCGCTTGGTCCTTGGGCGCGAGGTTGCGCCACCGGTTCTTGACGCGCGGCGGCCGTCCAGCGTCGTCGTCGACAGCCCGAGACGGCAGTGGTGGTCGGTTCTTGGAGGAAATGGCGCGAGTTTGAGAGGCGACACAGGTGCATGGAGCGATGCTGGTTGGCCGGATCGCGGGGATGCGAGCGGAGACGAGTTTGAGGAAGCTGGATCGAAGCAAGAGTGTGGTCAGCTTTGAGCTCATGGTGTAGCTCTAGTGAGTGTGATCAGTACAAACCTCATGATTGATGCTAGATTGCAACTCCAGGGCAGGGCCGATTCTGTCGCGAAATGGCGGTGGATGGAACGAGGTCAACGTCTGAGCTTCGCGTCGCGCCTCTGTTTGTTTCTGACCATAACAAGACCGACACCATCGACTTGCAGCAACAAAAGTCGCACGATTCAAGACTTCGAATCAAGATCGACACATCTTTGCGACAACTTCTACCTGGAATCCGCTGTACGAAACGTCAAACAAAAAAAGAGTCGAGGAGCTGGGCAGCAGCTCGTCCTGAGCTCAACGCTTCGCGATGCCTCCGCCGTCGACCCCACCTCCACCCGACGAATTCCTCACACCACCAACCCCAACTCGCACGATTCGCCGCCCGCTATCGCACGACTCGCTCACGACCTCCCCGCGCGCGGGCGTCACTCTCCGTCCAGCATCGTCGCTCCACCCCTCTCGCACGCAATCCGAGGCACCGCGAGCACGGAAACGGAGCTCACAGACTGAGTTGAGGGTTCCTGTGCCTACGAGGGTGAGGCAGGAGCCGACGCTGTTGGAGTTGATGAGGGCGGAGGAGGAGCGCGAGGCGAGCGCCGGTACGAGCGCCAGTGGGAGTGGGAGCTCCGAGAGGACGAAGGTCGATATGGAGGATGTGATGCTCGATTTGTTGAGCCCGAGGATGCCGTCGACGATGGAGAAGAGAGGGTATCGGAGGAGCTGGAGCGAGGAGAACCCGCCAAAGAGTGCGGTCCTGTACCCTCCGTTGTATGGCAGACCTGGACCGAGTCCTAGTCCTGATATCTTTGCGTACGTTCCTCTCCTTCTTTGGAAACAATTCATGCTAACGCGTGACAACACAGGACGCTCCTCTCGCCGCTCCTCTCACTCTCACGACCACCCTCGCCGGCCGTTACGCCGCCCACCACACAACCTTCCTCCCCCGTTCTCCCCAAGAAAACCCTTGCGAAGCCCTCGCCACTCTCAGCAGCCGACGCTGAACCCTCGGATCGTTCGTCGTCGTCCCTTCCCGCCCACTTTCCTCCACGGACGCCTAGCGATCCAGGACCGACGGTTGAGTCGCAAGGATTCGTGCTCTACCTCGGCTCGCTCGTTTCGTACATCGCCTTTTTGGTGTGGAGCTTGCTTCCCGACGAATGGCTTGAGGGCATGGGCGTCTTGTGGTTCCCTTCTAGGTGCGTCCTTCAAACTCCAACTCGGGTGACGTGGAGTGCTGACGTGGTGTCGACTTTGTTAGAGAATGGGCTTTACTAGTCCCGGCGTGGACCATCATGCTGGCATTCTTCATCTACTTTTCCTACATCGCATTAAACATCTTCATCACCCCGTCACTCGACTCTCTCCATACCCTCACTGGTACGTGTTCACTTCCCGACCTCTCTCAGAACATCGCTTTTCAGAACTAACCGCGGCAACACCAAACTAGATCACCAAGCATCCATATACCAACCTCAGTCGGAACCTTATACCTTCAGCACCCCGCATCCCCTCCTAGCCAACTCTGTGCTTCTGCCCGACGACGCCGTTCCGCCGCTTCACGACCTTCCAGTTGGGCTCGTCAATCGCGTGACTTTCGGTGATCTAAGGAGGAAACCCTCAAACTCGGAAGCTACCACGGTAGCGAATGGTACTCAAGCGAGGAAGCAGCGGTAGACCCAGCGTACCTACACCCCCCTTCACGTGCTGCCGGGGGCGGCGAACCAGAGCAATACACATCGAGCCATCTCATCGAACCCTTTTTCAAGCCAGCGCAACGGATTCGGTCGGACTCTGGGCCTCGCGCCGCCTCCACTCCTCGGCCAGGTCGGCGCTGATCTGCAGGTCCTCGTCCTGGCTCTGGCCGATTATCACGCACCCGCTCGACCCTGAGGAGGCTGATGTCAAGCCTGGGAATGTATCGGATTATCTGTGTCTCGCGAACTCCCCCTCGCTAACTGCTTAGTACCATGGTGCTGGGGCTCATTACGGGGGGCGGTGATCGACCGACGAACCTTGTCGGGAGGTGCGAGACATTCGTCCTAACCTGTGCGGCGGCCGTGCGGCCCGGGGGTGCGCTGCAGGGAACGGGCCAGAAATGGCAAAGTATGAAGCTGATGTGATCTTTTTTGCGTTAGCTGCTCGGAACTTGCGAGGTTTTCCATGTGGGTGAGGCAGAACCCCCCCTTTACCTCCACTCCCTCGCGCCCCCGCCCCGGCACACTTCGCCCCCTCGCCTCGCTGTTCGGTGGGGGGAGGCAACCCGAGCCGGCCTCGTTTTGTCTGTCGCTCGATCTGCATCTTGATCTGAGTCTCTCAGAGAAAACTTTGTTCTGCTGCTCCACGTCTTTGCCCCCTCATTCGTATCCTTTTGAAGCACAATGAGCGGCTATTCATCGCGGAGAGGACGGAAGCTCAACAAAGCGACGAACCCTCTGCGCAAGGGCGAGGCCTGCTTGACTTGTTCGTCTGGCTGTTCTCCCTCTTCCTCTCCGGTACTCCGAACACCTTTCACCGAACTGACCACATCTCCCTCCCTCCCCCTTTTCCCAGGCAAAGCTCGCAAGACTCGTTGCAGCGGCAGTGGGACAGCGACATGCACGGCGTGTGAGCGAAGCTGTCGTTTCCAGGGCGTCGCTCCGACACCATGCGTGTACAGCTCGACGCGTCGGGCGAGATCCAAGAAAGCGGTGCAGGTCCCACCCCAACAGCCGCAGGCTCTGAAACTGAAGGCAGAGGAGGACCGGGCGACACCGACGGAGTCGATCCGGGACGTGCAGGAATGGTTGGAGAACTCGTTGGGTCGTGCGAGTACGGACGACGGTGTGGGGCCCTTCGCGGCGAGCGGTGGCGGATCCGGAGGTTCGTATTTCAGTCTCGTTGCTTCCAGTCGGTCTCCGCGGTGGGCGCACGTAAACTAATCATGTGCTTCTCTTGATTAAAGATAATGGTTTCGCTTCATCTGCCGCCGAGAACACCGCCCTCGCCCTTGAACCCCTCGCGCCCGTCGCGCAAGCTCCGACGTCGGCCACGTGGGACGCCTTCTTCTCCGACTTCGACTACTTTTCGTCCCTCTCGCCGCTCTCGCCGCTCGATACTACACCTTCACTCTCACATAGCGACGAGTCGCCCGCTGAGACTCCCCTTCTCCTTTCCCCTACTTCTGGGCCATGTCCTTGGCCAACCTCGCCGACGACGACGAACCCGCACTTCGACTGCCCGCTCGTCGACCCTTCGCCCGTGTTTTCTCAGTCCATGTCGTTCCCGGAAGCGTATTTCCCGGACTTGGATGTCCTCACAGCTACTCCTACGGATGGGCTGGGGTTCTTTGTCTCGCCCACCGAATTGAGCTGGAGCTTTCCAGCGGAGTCGCTTATCGCGTCGACGTCGAGCTCGTCGTTGGTGGGAGAGCAGAAGCGAAGGCACTCGGAGGGAGCTCTTGGTCTTCCTTGGAGTTTTTAAAGATTCAAGCACTATCTGAGTCGCTACACCTGTACATACTGTCTTAATTGGGTCAGTGAGTCCGTCAGTAGTCCGTCAGTAATCCCTTGTATCGTCTTGCAACGTTGAATCCACGTGTACATACCTCTTTCCACCTCTCTCGTCCGTGTGGTCTCGGAAGTCCGCTCCTCATCATCAACCCCTCCATTTCCGAATAAGAATTCCTGCTCCGAACAATGACACCGCTGTCATGCCAAGGGCGTTGGGAACTGAAAGTGAGGGTCTAAAACCGAACCCGTGGCTCGCGATTTCCGCGGGTCGCGCGAGCGGCGCCTGTTTGATCGAGGCTGCCCGTGCCCCGGAGACTTTATAGCGACCGAGCTTCGGGCTGAAGGAGGAGTATAAATACTGGAGCTTGTACAGACGAAGTTCAGTTCTCATTCCATCGCAACTCGACACAGTTCTCAGAGCTCAACCACCTCGCAACAATGCCTCGCACTTCCACTCTCCTCATCCTCGCGCTCCTCCTGGCTGGCGCCAGCGCTTCTCCCATCCTCCGCCGCGATGGTCCCTCCACCTCTTCAGCAAACATAACCACCACCATCACTGCTGGTCATACTTGTCGTTCGTTCACCGCGCCGATCTCAGCGACGGCCGACAACATCGCGTACCTCCTTCCAGAGCCGGAAAACCAACAGGCGATGATTCAGGAGGTTTATGTGGATGGGTTTGAGACGGCGCCGTTTGCGCCTGAGTGTATTAGTAATGGGACTGTGAGTGGAATGCTTGGTTTGGGTGGGAGATGGTGTAGGGCTAATGCAGCTTGGTGTGCTGGGTGATAGACCAGGGTCAGCGACACGTATGAGCTGTTCTTCAAGGTCCGTTCCTCCCAGCCGTGGAAGCCAACGTTACATGCCAAATAACTCACTATATGTTTTCTTAGTACTGTGAGCCGACTGCTGGAGTCACCAAGTCTTCGGTCATCCACACTATTCACGGGTAAGGCCTGAAGTCCTCTACCCACGTCGGAGCCGTACCTAAAAAAAAGCACCACAGACTCGTCGGTACCGCCGATTACTGGGACGTCGTTGTGGATGGCGACGATTCCTACTCATTCGTCAAAGCTGCTACCGATGCTGGCTATGCGGTGTTGACTTACGACAGGGTGAGCTTTTCCGCCGCCCTCGAACGCCTCGAAAGCTAACGCTCACCCTTACGCACCACAGCTCGGCGTCCGCAACTCCTTCAAACCCCTCAACGGGATCCTCACCAACCAACTCTCCCTCCAAACCGCCATCGCGCTCCAGATCACCTTCTCGCTCCGCAACGACGCTCTCGGGCTCGGCAGGAACTTCAGTAGCGTCGTGGGAGTCGGCCACTCGTTCGGGAGCGCGACGTTGCTCAATGCGGCTTCGAGGGAACCGGAAGCATTTGATGGGATCGTCTTGACGGGGTTCAGTGCGAATTCGAGCGTCACGCCGTTGTCGAGTATCCTTGGTGAGTTTTCGAGCTGGTTTGTGGGAGAGCGTGACGTGGCGCAGTGGACTGATGTTTGATGGGTGGGACATAGGATTCCAGCACAAGATTGCAGCTGAGACAGATGTTTACGAGTGGAGGAACCTGTCAAACTCGTACCTTGTCACGGGCTCGCAGTCGGGCGATCAGCTTGGATTCTTCTCGTACCCGTAAGATCCCTTGCTGACCAAAGTATAAAAAGAAGCTGATACGAGTGTTCAACCTTTAGCAACTATACTCACTCCGCCATTGATCTCTTCACCGAGACGAAGGGCACTTACACCATTGGCGAGCTTCGTAAGCCCCCCTTCTCTTGCCCTACGTGTCACAGACGCCTGACTGCCTGTTCCTCTAGTCTCCGTCCGCACTCCTTCACCCGCATTGAACTACACCAACCCGCTTCAAGTCGTCACCGTTCGTCCTTTCTGCCCCTCCGTCCCCTTTCATCCCTCCTTACTGACGTGGCATCCCCCTCAGGGCGACCGCGACACCGTGTTCTGCAGCGGAAACTGCTACGACAACCCCACTTCCGTCGGTGATGTCAAACTCACTAGTAAGCTTGACACGGTGAGACTCGTATTCCCCGAGGTGGGCGAGAAGTTCGAGACTTATGCTGTTCCGTGAGTTGGTTTTGCTTGGATGAGATGAGGCAAGAAAGTTTGGCTGATGATGGTTGGTTGCGGGGTGATAGGGGAACTGGACACGGGATCAACTTCCATCCTACGGCTGCTGGGGCTTATAGCAAGATCCTGGACTTTTTGGCCAAGTACGAGCTCTGAACTAGACCCCGCACCACACTGCCCTTCCGTCTGCCGCCTCGATAGAGACGCAAACCACCATGCTATTCTCTAGAAATGTCTGCTCTCCTTACAAATAGCTGAAAATAATACTTCCCATGTGCTTGGCTATCGTTAGAACGCACCATCAAGCGACAAGTTGCTCTCTCGGAGCTGGTCTCGACGCGCGCTATAGGGCGAGTCCCGCCGTGGATGACCGTTGTGGATGAGTGACAAACGTGAGCAGCTGAGAGCAAATGACAATTGAAAGATCTAATCTCACGCCACTCCAGCCTTCCAGGACTTCGCAATCATGCCAGTAAGCCCGGCGATAAGACCACGTCATCACTCAACTTCACGCCCTCGCTGGTTTAGTCTGAGTCGGATGGCTTCTTGGAACTCGAGGAGCAAACGCTCCTCACATCTAATATGTTCGAAATTTGTTTGATACCCCGAAACGACCAGAATTCCCAGCTTGTCTGACGTTTTGACGGGAAGGCCGAGCGAAGGTTGCAACGTGGTCGGTGGAGAAGGAGCTGATGTACACGATTCTGTGTCGTTGCAGTCTATCCTCCCTTCTAGTTTCAGAAAGTAGTCTATTTGCCGGCCTCCCCTCTAGCATCGACCGGAAAGACAAGGAAAAGTGTGGCCACGTCAGCGCTGGCTACTACTTACTACTCCGCTCTGCTCCGAGACGAGGCCCTCCTTCCTCCTCCCAAGCCCCCGCGCCCGCGCTCCTCCCCCCCTCCCCCCCCCCAAGGCTCGCCCTCACCATGTTCTCCCGCTCGCTCCTTGCCAAGAGCTCCCTCGTAAGTTGCACTAACTTGTGGTGCAGTAGGGCCACGCCCGCCCGCTGGCCCGGTGGAGCGAACGTGGAGCTGACGCGAGACCACCCGTGCGCTCCCACCCACACAGCGCGCCGCCTCGAGCGCCCGCTTCTACGCTACGGCGAAGCCTGGTGAGCCGAGTCGACTGTAGTCAAAAGTATAGCACGGTTGCTGACCCTCGCTGACCCGGTCCCAGCCGCGTCTGAGGTCGCCTCGATCCTCGAGTCTCGCATCTCTGGCTCGTCCGCCGGCGCCGATGTCCTCGAGACCGGCCGTGTCCTCACCATCGGTGATGGTATCGCCCGGTACGTCCACTTGTTTCGAGAGTTACTTCTAAGCATGTAAGCTGACCACGACGGCCATCCAGTGTCTACGGTCTCCGCAACGTCCAGGGTTCGTCTCATCGATTTCCATTGGGTTCCTCCCCTCGCACGTTGGCGCGCCCCGGCGTGGATCGGGCGAACGAGGACGGCGGAAGGCCAGGGAGCTGACGGACGTGTCTCTGTTGTGGTCAAACAGCTGAGGAGATGGTTGAGTTCTCGTCCGGTGTCCGTGGCATGTGCTTGAACTTGGAGGCCGGTGAGTGTCGTGTTCCTCCCCCTCGACCCGCCTGCAGCCGCGCTCGCCCCGAGCCGAGCGGGGGAACGGAGGACAGGGCGCTGAGACTTTGGGATTGGTTTTGAACAGACAACGTCGGAGTCACCATCTTCGGTAACGATCGTCTCATGTGCGTATCACTTCCCGGCCAAATCACCTCAGCGCGCGTTGGGGCTTGCGAGCGGGCCAGGACGGGCTAGCGCGAGACCGAGTGATGGGCGATGGTGCGACGGAGTCTCAGGAGGAGCTGACGATTGGTCGGGTGTCGTTCACAGCAAGGAGGGCGACACCGTCAAGCGTACCGGCAACATTGTCGACATCCCTGTCGGCCCCGAGATGCTCGGTCGTGTCGTCGACGCTCTCGGCAACCCCATCGACGGCAAGGGTCCCATCAACACCAAGGAGCGCCGCCGTGCCCAGGTCAAGGCCCCCGGAATTCTTCCCCGCCAGTCCGTCTCCGAGTCCATGTTGACTGGTCTCAAGTCGGTCGACGCCATGGTCCCTATCGGCCGTGGCCAGCGTGAGTTGATCATCGGTGACCGTCAGACGGGCAAGACCGCCGTCGCGCTCGACACCATCCTCAACCAGAAGAGGTGGAACGACGGCAACGACGAGAAGAAGAAGCTCTACTGTGTCTACGTCGCCGTTGGCCAGAAGCGCTCGACCGTCGCCCAGTTCGTGCAGACCCTTGAGGAGAACGACTCGATGAAGTACTCGATCGTCGTCGCTGCCACCGCCTCCGAGGCCGCCCCCCTCCAATACCTTGCCCCCTTCGCCGGTACCGCCATCGGCGAGTGGTTCCGTGACAACGGCAAGCACGCCCTCATCATCTTCGACGATCTCTCCAAGCAGGCCGTCGCCTACCGTCAGATGTCGCTCCTCCTCCGTCGTCCCCCCGGACGTGAG
>JALBUQ010000051.1:0-159754 GCA_024364755.1 Pseudohyphozyma bogoriensis
CTAACCCTACCCTAACCCTAACCCTAACCCTAACCCTAACCCTAACCCTAACCCTAACCCTAACCCTAACCCTAACCCTACCCTAACCCTAACCCTACCCTATTTCACTGCCTAATTCTTCCCACCGCGCGTGGTCGCTTGATTTTCTGCCTGCTAATTAGCTCACTCGTTATTATTATGACACTGCCTAATTGCTCCCACCGCGCGCGGTCGCTTGATTTTCTGCCTGCTAATTAGCTCACTGGCGAGTTATTTCACTGCCTAATTCTTCCCACCGCGCGTGGTCGCTTGATTTTCTGCCTGCTAATTAGCTCACTCGTTATTATTATGACACTGCCTAATTGCTCCCACCGCGCGCGGTCGCTTGATTTTCTGCCTGCTAATTAGCTCACTGGCTATTATTATTACACTGCCTAATTGCTCCCACCGCGCGCGGTCGCTTGATTTTCTGCCTGCTAATTAGCTCACTGGCTATTATTATTACACTGCCTAATTGCTCCCACCGCGCGCGGTCGCTTGATTTTCTGCCTGCTAATTAGCTCACTGGCTATTATTATTACACTGCCTAATTCTTCCCACCGCGCGCGGTCGCTTGATTTTCTGCCTGCTAATTAGCTCACTGGCTAGTTATTTCACTGCCTAATTCTTCCCACCGCGCGCGGTCGCTTGATTTTCTGCCTGCTAATTAGCTCACTGGCTAGTTATTTCACTGCCTAATTCCTCCCACCGCGCGCGGTCGCTTGATTTTCTGCCTGCAAAATCAGGGCTAACGCGCGCGGTCGCCTGAATTTCCCTACCGCTCATTTTTCTTTCTTTTCACTTTTGAAATTGGGGTGACCCTAACCTGTGTTAACTTTGGGGGGTATAATACATCGGCAAATGGTAGCCGTTCCAGGGGGTCGAGCTCTGGGTCACGTCGCCCTGGTCGAGGAGGGTTTGGCGGACATGCCGCCGCATCCATGAACTAAAACTAGGATCCATAGTATTTCGTTCTTGATAATATACTTTCTGTGCTGGCGTCATGATTCAGAGACGCTCTCTGTCTTGCAACATCGTGTTTTATTCCTGCCTTGCAAACGCGTCTGTGCACCAACTAAACCATCAGTAAAACCACCAATGATTAAAGCATGATGAAAACCACTATGGCCACGAACGCCGGCGTTCGCTCGGCTGATGGTTTTCTCTCATCTCGAAAACCCCTGTGGCCACGAACGCCGGCGGTCGCTCGGCTGATGGTTCTCTCTTATACCATCTTGAAAACCGCAATGGCCACGAATGCTGGCGTTCGCTCGTGTTATGGTTTGTCCTGTTATCAACGTCGAAATCACAATGGCCACAAACGCTGGCGTTTGCTCAGATTATGTTTCTCCTCTTATACCATCTTGGAAACCACTGTGGCCACGAACGCTGGCGTTTGCGCTGATTATGTTTCTCTTCTTATACCATCTTGAAAACCACTGTGGCCACGAACGCTGGCGTTTGCTCAGATTATGTTACTCTTCTTATACCATCTTGAAAACCACTGTGGCCACAAACGCTGGTGTTTGCTCGTATTATGGTTTGCTCCTGTTATCAACGTGGAAACTTCAATGGCCAGGCATGCTGCCGTTCGCTCGTATTATGGTTTGCTCCTGGCAGTTTGGTACTGGCTATCTGCCGCGAGACTGGCTGGAAACTAGACGGAAAACCACAACTGCCGCGAACGCCGGGAATTGATTAGTCCCTGTTTTTAAAATACTCTTAACCCAAACCTGTGTTACTTTTGGCCTATATAATCTTGTGGTTGAGGGACAAAGCTGCTCTGCTGTGCGTGCCAAGAGGCGCGAGAATGGATCGCTCGTGAAGCAGAGCACGACAACGCGTCGAGTTTGGGAGGAGGTGTACGATTGTGTGACTGTGACTTACGGGGTGGGGTCAATGGTCTTTATGTTCATGGGATTGCTGTCTTTTTGTTTTGGTGGCAAGTTCGAGCTCGCCGGGGCGGAGCAGCAGAGGCAGCTTCGCACGACGAAGGTGATCATGCTCGGGACCTCAATGTGAAGATAGGGAGTCCGGCGGAGGTAGAGACTCGGTGCCGGGATGAAATGATCTACAACCAAAAGTACGTCTTCTTACGGTTTGAGCGCGTTGTGGATGGAGGGCGCGATGTTCAGAGGTCAGCACATTGTGGAAGGGAGGACGAGGGGAGGAGGGAGAGCTCAGCTGACCACGTGTAGATGAACGAGCATGAATGTATTTGATCTTGCTCCCAGCAGACTGTCAAGCTTTGTGTTGGGGTTTCTTTCACGGAAGTCGTGTTCACCTCTCTCCTCACCCGCGACCTCCTCCTCAAACTGCCCGTGTTCAGTGTGCAGCTGCAACGTTGACACAAATATCACCCCTTCTCTCTTCACGCCGAGCAAAAGGACGACATCACAACGACGGTGGAAAAGCCTATCCAATGATGCAAACAGCAACAACAAAACAAAAACTGCAGCACGACAACCAAACCCCAAAGTCCGCCCTCCCAGCGCTAAGCCATCCTCTCAACCCTCCGTCTCCTCCGCTCCGCCGCCGACAACTCGTCCTCTCCACCATCGTCTGTTGAGTACTCGTCACTCGAGTCTCCGTACCCATCAGCGCCCTCCAATCGGACCTCCATGTTGATCTTTCTGAGCTTCTCGAGCTTGACCTCGTCAATCGGGAAACTCGTTCCGTCTCCTGGCCTGCAAATTACACAATCAAACTCATAGTCAGCTCTCATTCCCCTCTGACCCCTTCTCTTACTCCAAATCACGAAACACTCACGGCCAGCCCCAAGGCATCGCCCACTCCCACCTCTTCTCCCACCCGCCAAAGATACTCTCCAAATTCCTCCTCGCGCCCAAGTCATAGATGTTGAACTTGTCCGCTGCCTTCCTCAGCTTCCTCGCTTCCAACCTCGTCAACGCGTAATCTGGTTTGTAGCTCCGGTTCGGTGGAGGGGGAGGAAGGGCGTAGGCGGTGGGAGTTTCCATCGCTTCGATCGTCGTCCTGGCGAGAGGTGGGAGCTGGGATGAGAAAGATACGTTTAAAAGAATGAGGTAGGACGGACCGATTTTTGCAAGCGAGATACAGGTGGTAGCCTCCAAACATCGACATCACGAACCTGTACTGAACAGCGTCAGCATCCCGTGGCGCCGCGTGCGTGGAAGAGAGAACGCACCCGAAGATGAATCCAAAGAGCATGATGAGTGCCCAGCTTATCGGTGCCATTTCGTAGTTCTGCAATATCAGGAAACAGAATCAGCGAAACGTTTCGAGCAGAAGAGAAGGTTGACGTCTCACGTCGCCGCCCTCGCCAACAAACGACATGAGCTCCAACAACATCGTCACGCCTGTGTACAAGCCCAGCACGCCGCCGTACCACAGAAAGAGAAGAAAGAACTTGTAGTTCGCCCAGCCTGCTCGAAACGCAGGGCGTCAGCTCACGTGTTGTTGACATGGGACGAGGGCGTAATGGAAACGAACCGATGCAGCCTCCGCCGGTCCAAGGACAGTGGTGGCTACAGTGATGATAATCAGCTTCGTTTATCTTTGATACTCGCACCATGGACCATGGAATGCACTCACTCCATCTTCTTGACACATCTGCGGCAAGTGCTGCAATGATGCGTCCGATCCGGCTTGGTTTGTTGACACTGCGAGCTCGCGAATCTGCTCACCAGCTCTCAAAGAGGATAAAAGGCCGGGCTCACCTTCCTGCAGTACCTCGGTTCACCATTGCTCTTCGCCTGGACGCCTCCACCCACCGCACCCGCCCGCTTCTCTGTACCCTGCGCGACAGGAGCGGCGCCCTCGAGCTCGCGCATAGCCGTCGCAAAGTCCAACCCGTCCGGCCTCGACCTAGCTACAGCTGATCGAGGCAGCAGCTTGCCTCCACCGTCGTCCGCTTCGTCAGCGTTGGACCTCTCGACTGACGAGCGGCGCTCGTCCCTCAACAACGCCGCCTCCTCCCGCGCCTCGTCGTCGTCGTCGTCCGAACCGAGCTCAAAGCCCTCAGCTTGGGCTCTGTACCCTCCATCGCCGTCGCCTTTGCCATCATTCGGGACGTCGCCTCCGCCTCTCCAGTAGGTCTGGGCGATGCTGCCCGTGCACCCTCCCCAAAGCCACAGAAACGCCGCCGCTTCCAGGATCCACCGCCAGTTCTCCTGCTGGATCTGGTGGCAGATCATCGAGCCGTACGCGTAGAACGCGAACGCGAGGACGGCGAAGATGAAGGCGAGCGGGACAAGCGCGAGCGCGACGACGAGGCGCGACCGTCGCTGGATGTACGGCGCTGGGTCGGGGAGGTCGTGGCGAGGTGCTGGGGGTGGGAACGAGAGCAGCGGTGCCTGCCGTGGCCGTGGCGGCATCGTTGCAGAGCGCGTCGAGATTGGCAAACGCTGAGGAGCGATGGAGGTCCGAGGCTGGCGCGCTCTGAGCGGCGCTCCGGGCCCCGCAAGCAGCCTCGTGGTTTCGACGCTGAAGGGCAAATAAGTGTTCATGTTTTTTTTTTTTATTCTACAATTTTCACGGCACACGTAAGCTATTCTGGGAATTGTTCTGTCGCTAGCTCCTTCGACACCGACGTGCCGCAACGTTCGACGACGAACACGTGTGTTACCATGTCTTTTGTCAATGCCAAACGAACCGCGGCCTGTCCAAGATAGTTGATACTTGTGGGATATCGTCACTAATATTTACACATACTTCTGTAGATATGATAGCACGTCTTCAAGGGTCCGAGTCGTTCACCGGCCTGCCCAACCCCAGTCCCAGCGTCTTCTCAGAAATCAACTCCCTCAACCACTGGTTCTCCGATTTGAGCTTGAGAGTCGAGAAGAATTAGCTCAAAGTATCGAAGTCAAAAGAAACAAACTCTCTCACCGAAACAGCTTCCTTCTCGAGCTCGGCCAGTCGCTCACGCAGGACAACGCTGCTCTCCTTGAGCTCCGCGTCGCGGGCCTTCTTCTTCGCGCGGAAGCGTGCTGTGATAAACAGATCTTAGCTTATCTGTTGTAAATAGACACGAAAAAGACCAATGGAAAGATTCTAACCAGAAGCCTCCGTGTTCCTCCTCCTTTTCTCATCCTCCGAGTTCTCGTCGTCCACCGATGGACTCTCCGATCCTCCTCCATTCGACTTGACCCTAAAGCTCCCTCTTCTGCTTCTATCAAGCACCGCTTCTGAAGCCAAAGTAGGCGACGCCAGCGGTGGAGTTCCCACACTAGCACTCAGCACGGATGGCAGTACGGGCGGAGTGGTCAGCTCCGTAGGAGTGACGTGTACCGCCGCTGGAGCTGGCGCGGGGGCATGAGCGTGCGTCGCAGCCGAGTAGAACGGCGTCGGAGCGGGAGGCCAACCAAATCCAAGCGACAATGCTGGGAGCTGAGGCGGCACCACAAACGGGGACTGCGAGAACGTGGGTGCCACGCCTCCAGTCCACGCCGCCAACCTCGCCTGTGCCGCGAGGAGATCCGTCGCCGACACGCTCCCCGAGGTGATGAGGTCCTGAAGTATGGGTGGAAGGTCCGCTGCTTCTTCTCGTGCTCCTCCAACATCCTCTCGCGTAGCGACCGGGGTCGGCGCTGCTTCGTGGCTCCCTACCGCAACGTCCCACACGTCGACGTCGGCAGGCGTCGTTGGCGGCGGCGTGGGCACGGGCGAGGCGGTGTTGGCGGGCGAATGGACATGGTTGGTGTGGAATGTAGAGATATTCGGTATCAAAGGGGACGAAGATACGTGCTGGTACGTCGGGACCGCACGAGACTGGAGGAGCTGTTGTTGGCGCTGGACGAGGCTCTGGAGGAGGAGCAGTCGCTGGACCCCAGGGTCTTGCGGAGGGAATGGAAGAGTAGGTAGTTGTGGAGGTTGATGGCGTGGATGGGATAGAGTCGGATTGAGGAAGTTGAAGGGGAGAGTGACGCCAGAGGGTTGCGCATGAGTTGGCGGTGCGGGGACTTGGGGCGAGCTGTGGTTCGAGTGCTCGTCTTGGGAGTTGGATCGGGAATGATCGTTCGACATCCTCACTGCTTCAGTCGAAAATGTGCAAATGTGGAGGAGCGGGAGAGGAAGAGCTGAAAGGCACTGAATGGGGAGCACCTACGTAGGTGCCATCCGAGCAGCGCTCATCGCAAACACCATCGGCACGCCACTCTCGAACGCGAGTGCGTGATCCGGCGGTCGCCCGAAGGGCAATCAATCGCACAAACACCAATCATCGCAGATTGATTCGACCTTTCTTTGTATTCTGCAAGACGTTCCGCCACCTAGCGGAGCAGAGAAAGGTCTCTCTCCTTGACGTCGTGAAGTTGTCTCCTACGGGAAACGCTGTGCCTGTCTAAATCATGAATGCAGCTGGATGCCAATTTCAGTCCTCGATATCTCCACGAGCTCTCTTCATAGCTCCACTCATTTTTGTTTGCTGTTCGTGAGAAGAAATAACGTCAGGGACCTGCTGTTACGAGTTCCAGCGGGAAAGGGGGACGAACGGCAGCGGGGTGCTTCATGAGTTCCGGCGGGCACCTCGAAACGGGCGACTTTGAGACTTCTTGCTTGAGGTCGTACCTGGAAAAAGGGTTGAAAGATCTAGCGTCAGCCAACAAGAATGAGACACGGGAGGAGTAACGCACATGAGCTCCTCATCCCCATCGCTCAAGAACGTAATAGCGACTCCCGTCTTGCCCGCACGACCCGTACGACCAATCCTGTGAATGTACGCCTCGATGTTGTTCGACATCTGGAAGTTGATGACGAGCGAGACGTCCGGCACGTCGATACCACGACCGGCGAGATCGGTCGCGACGAGAATGTCGCACTCGCCGTTGCGAATCGAGTTGAGCGCGGCCTCTCGCTGCTCCTGGTTCTTGCCGGAGTGAAGGGTGGTAGCGCTCCACTGGAGAAAAAATGGTTAGACAAAATCAAAGCAAAAGCGAGAAGGAATGTGCACGCACGTGAGCTCTCTGGAGGTCCTTCATCAACACGTCGGCGGCCTTCTTCTGGTTGACGAAGACAATCATCGGCGGCTGGAAACCGCCAGTGTTGAGAATCTCCAGCATTCGAGCCCTTCAGAGGAACCACCATCAGCAAAATTTCCAAAATTATTTCCTGAAGGAAAACTACGCGCTTTCGCTTGTCCTCGCCAGGAATAAACTCGATGCGCTGCTCGACCCTGTCGACAGCCTGTCCAGCCACACCGATGGTGACAATAGCGGGTCGCCGGAGGTACTTCTTTGCCAGTCGCTCGACAGCGGGCGGCATTGTGGCGGAGAACATGACCTGCAGAACAACACGTCAGCGCGTGAACAGGAAAGTTCCAAAGGAAGCGGCCTACAGTCTGGCGATACAGCGCAAGCGTTGAAGCAACCACAGCATCATCACCCTCAGCCGGCATAATCTCCATCGTCATCTTCGACGCGTCCTCGGCATCCTCCGTATCGGGCTTGAGGTTCGTGAGCGGCATCGAGTCGAGCAAAAAGTTGATGACCTCCTCGAATCCCAAGCTGACCATCCTATCGGCCTCATCCATGACGACGTACGTGCACTGGCTGAGCACGAGGATACTCCTCTCCACGCAATCCTTGAGACGGCCCGGCGTGGCGATGACGATCTCGGCGCCCTCACGCATGGTGATCTGCTGCTCCTCGATCGCCTTTCCTCCGACGATCGACACACACTTGTAGCCGAGAAGGCGACAAAACTTGTTCGTCTCGGTCTCGATCTGTTGAGCAAGCTCTCGAGTGGGTGCGAGCACGAGCGCGTACGGTCCTTTGCCGCGATTCTCGTCGGTGAGGGGAGGGAGTCGCGAAATGTAGGCGAGCATCGGGACGACGAAAGCGGCAGTCTTTCCGGATCCTGAAGGCGGCGGATGAAGTCAGTCAAAGTTGTTTCAAGAGAGGCGAAGAAACGCACCAGTCTCGGCGATACCGATCTGATCTCGGTTCTGCAAACCAATGGGAATCGCCTGCCTCTGAATAGGACTCGGTTCCTTGTACCCAATCTCGTCGATGGCGTCAAGAAGCTGCTGGGGGATGGAACTCTCCTGCCAAGAGCGGAGGGGCAAAGGAATGGAGCCACCTAAAAAACGGAGAAACACGTGTCAGCACTCAAGTTGCGAAATGAGAGAGCGAGGAGAGATAAACAAACCTCGAGCAGCGATAGAAAAGTCCTCCCTGAAGATCCTCCAGTCACGCTCCCGCATCTCGTCGAGAGTCTTCTCCGACCAGTGACGCTCGTCGATCGCACCCTTGACCTTCTTCTCACTGCATGAAGCGGCGAAAGCGTCAGTACGATATTTCTGGAAATAAGAGTCTTGAGTACGTACCCCTTGCGTCCAGGAATGGTGTCCCTGTCAAACCCAGCCAACATGCCCCTGCCAAAGAGTCCGACCTTGGCGGTGCCTTGAACGAGCGGCATAGCGACCGGCTTCTTCTTTTCTTCGCCACCCCTGGGACCATAGCCACCTTCCGACTTGTTGGAACCGGACGTCGGCTGGATCAACGGCGCGTAAAGCGGGTCGACTTCGGTCAATCCAGTGTCGTCCGTGCCGTCCCAGTCAAAGTTGAATCGCTTGTTGCCCTCCGTCATCTTGGTCCGCTGCAGAAAAAGAAAGCGAGAGGGGGGTCAAAAACGGAGGATGAATCGGAAATGATGAGAACTTGTTGAAAACGCACCTTTCTCTTGTCGGGCGCTCGAGCACCAAGGTATCGAGTCGCGTGCAGCTGGGCGTTCACCGGCCCCGGCGCATAGTTGACATTGGACTGGCTCTGCGCCGCCATCTCGGCCAGTGTGAGCTTTTGAGCAGGAGGTGGTGGGGGAGTCGGGGAACGAGGGGCAGGCGGAGGGGGAGGAGGAGCGTCGACGGGCGGTGGAGGCGGAGCATCGGATGGGGGAGGAGGTGCGTCGCCGGTGGGCGGTGGAGGTGGGACGTCAGATGGTGGTGCTGGGGCTGGAGCGTCGGAGTCGACTTGCATCGTTTCGGAGGTCGAGGTCGGCGCTGGGGATGGAGCGGCGGCGTCTGGAGGAGGTGCGCCATTCGCAGGAGGCGGCGCCTGCACGCCATCGGGGTGACGACCCTCGTCCCTCCTCTCTTCACGATGAGGTGGACGCCCATAGCCGTCGTCACCTCTCCTGTCGTCGTCTCTCCTTCGATCGTCGCTCCTCCCATACTCTCCCCGCTCGTCGCCCCTCCCATACCCGCGCTGGTCGCCACCATGGCGATCGTACCCTCCCCTGCCACCCCTTCCTCCCCTATAATCCCCTCTCGGTCCATTCGGCGCGTTCTCTGGCGGACCTCGCTCCCCGCCCCCGCTGTACCCGAGGCCGCCGCGTCCGCCTCTGCCCCTCCCTCGCTGCTGGTACCCTCCCCTCGCCCTCCCGCCATCCCTCCCATAGTCGAGCCCACCATTCTGGTACCCACCGCCATACCCTCCCTGCTGGTGCTCGCCGTAGCCGTACCCTCCACCGCCGTGCTGCTGCCCATAGCCGAGCGAGGGCGCCTCCTTCCTCGCGAGTTTCTCGAGCTCGTCTCGCTTGCCTTTCGTCGCCAGCTCCTGGTCCTTGGCCGCCTCAACCTCTGCAGCTCGCTTAGCCAACGCGATGGCGGCCCGCTCCTGCTTGGTGAGGAACTTGGGCTGGAAGACGAAGTCACGAAACGCCTGGTGGTCAGCTCTCGGTCCGTTCGACCCTGTAGAGCCCCAGAGAACACAGAAAAGGGAACACACCTTGGACTGAGCTTCCTTCTCTGCTTTCTGCTGAGCGAGGAGCGCCTCGATCGAGATGGGCGTCTTGCCATTGCCACCACCACGCTGAGCGCTACTCATCTCGGATCCACGAGCGACGTTCAGGGCAAGCGAGGCGGAGGGGGAAAAGTTGCTACAGCCGGTGAGGGCTTACCCTAGGAGCTATGTGTAGATATACGGTCGTCCGTGTGCCGGAGCCGAGGATGGGCTGCTCCTGGTGTTGGCGGTGGGAGGAAGCAAACAACCGAGAGCTCTGCGCGCGCCTGAGCCCAAGTCCTCCGCGAGGAGCGGTCTTCTCGCACGTGTTCGGACTTTTTCCTCTGGCGACGGTCACAATCAAACACGACTCAAAGACGAAGAACAATGGAGAGTAAATAGCTTGTTTACACCTCCAGCAACGTGAAGACGTCTTTTTGCTGGTCGCTCAACCATAGCTCACAACTACCGAGACGCCCGAAACTCGTAGCGGGGAGGCCATTCAAGCAGGAAGTGTAGAACTGACTCGACACGGAGGTAGAGTGGGGACAAGGAAAAACATTAGGAATAGGCCGACCAAGATGACCAAGGTGATGAAGAGGGAGACGTACGCAAGAGCCACGTCACCCACCTTAATCCTCCTCGGGCACATTGCTCCTCTTACTGCGCTCCTTCTTCCTCGCACGTATCCGAGTCTTCATCCTTACACACATCCCTACTTTGTGAATGCTTGGCAATGAAGGCTTCGATGCGACTCTCGGGATCCCTTAGCGCGTCCGCTTTCTCGCGACGTGCAATCTCATCGCTGGCGGCGACTGAAGCGACGTCCTTGAGAAGGTGGTTGCAGACCTTCTTTGAGAGATCTAATGTTTTCGACAAGTCGTGGGATGAGATGTCGGAGTCGTCGAAGAAGTCGGAGATGGGGATGGAAAAGAGGGGAGCGTGGAGGTCCTCCTTGATCTCAGAATCGGAGAGGATGATGGGGAAAGACTGGGATTTGTTGACCTGGCTGTTATGCTCGCGGCGGTAAGAATGAAACTTGATGACAAGGGCCTCAGGTGGCCCCGAGATGTCAAGGACGGAAGCGCCAAGAAGCGGCGTACCATTGGCCACGTATGAGCGAGCGCAACACCTCCAACGGAAGAGAGAAACGCACAGTGCTGGCCCCTTTGGATAGACGGCTTCTGACGCGCTCATCCACGTGACTGAAAGCTTGTCCCTTGGCCGCCACCTCGACAAAGTGCGACGGCACGAATTCCCGGCGCCGCGATGCTGGAATGACGAGCACGTCGGGCTCGAGCTCGCCAGTGTCGTCTGATCCTGCATGGACATCCAACTCAGCTTCACTCTATTTTTTAGAGAAAGAATTTAGAGAAAGAATGGAAAGAAAAAAGCAAAGACCCTCACTCCAAGCCGTAATGATAGTTCCCACATCCCGATCCGCGCCAGCCTGCTTTAACGCCTCAAACAAGGCCGTCATCACCCAACCCCTCGCCACCCCAAGCAGCTGTCCTGGATGACTAACAACAACAACAACCACCCCTCCTTCCCTGTCTGGGACCTGAGACCACCCATAAACGCCCATCTCACGCCAGCACAACCAGGCGCACTCCGCGTCGTCGAGCGACAGCGACAGCTCGACCACACGATCGCCATTCTTCTGAGCCACGAGAACTGGTACTACCGCCCTCTCGAAAAAGTCGGGCTCCCCATCGCTTGAGGGTGAGGACATGGGAAGCGGGGTGGGAAGCGGGGGGCTGGGTGGGAACAATGGCGGGGCGGGACGACTTCTGGGTGGGTGAAGAGGGACGCGTGGTGTTAGTGGTAATGGCCCTGGCGTGGCCCTACTTGTGTCGTAGTTTTGGGTGCAAGGACGGTCGTAGTGGAGCTTGATGGTTAGTCAGCGGCGCGCATTTCTGAGCGAGGGGAGGAGCCAACCGTCCCATGTCCGAGCATGCGCTCCCGGAGCATGCGCAACCCAAAAGGTTCGCGGAATCGGGAGCGAGACGTCAACTTGTAGATTTGAAGCTGTCTCGATGGTAACAAACTAACCTTTCCAATCATAGTTTGCGGGAAGGAAGTCGTCAAAGTGACTGCATAGAGCAGAAGCACTCAGCCCAGCAGCCTCCTCAACACTCCCCGCATGAACCAGTTTCACGGAAGAACGCAAGGGGATGAGCGCAACATTGTGAGCAAGTCGACAGCCAGAACAGAAATGAACATGGAAAGGTTTTCGACCCCCTCCGTGGCGAGGTCCGTATTCACGTTGACAAGAAACGGGTCGACCAACGACGCTGAGCTGACGTGGTCCCTCGAATGGCGATGAGCGGAGCCGCATTGCGAAGAGATTGGAGCTTGTCAAGTCAACAAGCCGTCCGTATGTCACCTGGCCCAGCTCACTTTTCATCCTTAGAGAGGTACTTGCGTCTCAAGGCCCCCGTGCGCCAACACACAATCAGGACGTCGTCGCAGACGCTTCGACGCTTGCTCGACCCCTCCACCCTTACACCGCTCGATCGTCGCGACTCCCCACATACAGTCTTGAGGAAACAAGAAACGCTAGTCGAATGTCGGAAAGTGGGGAGTGAGCAGCTCAGCGGAGGAGAACGACGCTGGACGAAACCATTGCGGGGGTTTGAGGGACCGCAGGGCACAAGCACTGCCGGGCGTGAACGAAGGATCCAACCAAGGAAAGGGAAGGGTATAAATGGTGCCAAGGTCTATTGCGATCGTCCCCGCCGCCGCCGTCTACTTCCTTCCCTTCTTCGGTGCTTTCGGTACTCCGCTAGAACAACAAACGCAGGCTGTCAGCACCCATCGCCCCCCACCTTCCCATAAGACAGCCAACGAAAAAGAAAAGGATGGAAGACATACACGATATCCTTCTTGCCCAACGCCTTGTTCGGACTCTGCAACGTCTCGCCCTCCAAAAAGCTCAGATCCGCCTCGGGCGCAAACTGATCCACCTTGACCTCGTCCTTGCCCTGCTCGTCGCTCGCGATCCCCGCCGTCCACCTGCTCGCAAACCTGGCCAGCCTGCCACTCTCGTCCCTCTCGATCGCGCGCGACGCCTTGGCGTCCGCCGCTGGCGGGTTCCACAGCAAGTGGTTCACGGGCGACATGGTCAGCGGGATCGTCGGGCGCGGCGCGGTGGTGTACAGGACTTGTTCGGGGCCAGGGATGGAGGTCGGCCCGGATTCGGACGAGGTTTTCGCGATGAATGGCGGTGGTGGGTGCTGGATGACGGAGCGGAAGACGATCGGGTGGACGGGAGGCAGACGCTTTGCGCGAGGTGGTCGGTACTTTGGGATCGCGGTCGAGAGGGACGGCATCGTTGTGGTAGAAATAGAAAGGTGTAAAAAGTGTGAAAGAGGAGGTGGGGCGACGAAAAGTAGTGCGACAAAAGTTGATGCGAGTTTATGGCGGGAAGCAGAGCCTGGGAGGGGTTGACTTTGAGGCGCGCCGGCTCGCCCTGGCTTGAGCTCACACCACCTCGCCCTCGCCCTCGCCCCTCGCCCCTCCCGTCGTCGTCGTCGAGCGGGTCGCCTCCTCCCGTCCTCCAGCCCGTCATGTTCTTCCTGGTCCATCCTCCCCTCCTCCCATCTTTGACGCCCCCGCATTGACGCTCGCTTTTGAACCAAAACAGACGGAGCTCGAGCGCACGCTGACGCTCTCGCCATCCTACTTCACACCGACGCTCAAAGCGTACCTCCACACCCTGCTGTACCACACCGTAGAAGGAACATGTTCAGGTCAGATCGGGTACATCATCGCGGTCATGGGCGTCACCGAGGTCGGGCAGGGCAAGATCGTGGGAGGCCAGGCAGAGTTCAACATCAAGTACTCGGCGATTGTGTACCGCCCGTTCAAGAACGAGGTCGTCGATGGGGTCGTTGCGAGTGTCAACAAGGTGTGTGCGCTTTCGATTGAGGTGGCGGGTGGGTTGCGCGGGCATGAGGGCGAGCTGACGATGGGTCGTGCGAGCGCAGATGGGCATCTTTGCGGATGTTGGACCTCTCACCTGCTTCGTGTCTACCCATGTTCGTCCCCTCCACCATCCAGTGACCTTCGCTCCAACTCTTGCTCACGTTCTGCTGCTTCTGCGCGACTCCAGCTCATCCCGCCAGACTTCAAGTTCGATCCGAACGCGAACCCGCCGTGCTTCACCTCTACGGAAGATACCGTGCGTGCTGCCCTCCCCTCCGGAGAAGCTCGAGGAGGGCTTTGCTCACATGTTCAATCCACTCTCACAGCTGAAAATCGAGAAAGGATCCAAGTTGCGACTGAAGATTGTGGGGACTCGAGTCGACGCGACGGAGATTGTTTGTCCACGCTCTACCCCACTCGTTCGGCGTGACTGGTGACTGATCAGCTCTCATTAATCCCAGTTCGCTATCGGAACGATCAAGGAGGACTACTTGGGACCGTTGGGCTAAACGTCGGCGCTTAGACGAAGAGTGTGGTTTGGAGGAAGGGAAGGGGTTGATGGACCCCGGGGAAGGAAAGCGGTCGCGAAAAGAGGGAAGGCGAAACCAAAAAGCAAACGTGCCGTTTGGAAAAGTGTTGTATTTCTACACTCTTACACTATTAGTTCGAGCGCGGACTAGGATGGATGAACGTGTGAAGGCTTCGCCTTGCCTGGGCTCCGCGACCTTCGCAAGTTGTCGGTCAATATTGACTCATGACCAATCAATCGATAAGCCTCGCTGATTGAAAAGAGACTGAGCAAAATGTGAAAGGCTGGGGACGCTTTTTCCAGTTCCCTAGCCTCACACTGCACGGCAGGAAACACCGCACCACGTCACTTTGCAGAACGTAGAACAAGGAGTGCTCACAATGCAAAAACATGTAAAAGCTCAAAATAAACCCATCAAAAGCCTGGATACTCGGCAACGGCGTTACGGCCACTTCATCCCACTCGCCACCTCCTTCACCTCCCTCATCTTCGCCACCAAACCTTCCACAACCGACTGCAAATGCGCTTCGACCTCCTTCTTGGTCGGCGGACTCCTACTAGCCTTCGGATACTTCCTCTTCAACGAGGTGGACAGGTTCGACGACGACACGAAGATGGACTCGCGGAGTAGCGTCTCGAAGAGCCTCGCTCTTATCGGGTCCGCTCTCTCGATCAGCTCCACCACCTTGGGCGAGGGATCCTCCTCCGTCTCGAAGGCCCACATTGATCGGCGAGCGCCGACGAGATCTGCGGGCGTGACGACCGGGTCGTTCCACTTCAACGTGCCCAGGTACGTACTCCAAGCCTCAGCGTCTCGCTCGAGCGGCTTGAAGCTCATCGTGAGAGTCTTGACGGCGACGTAGACGGCGGATTCAATGTCGTCGTGAGGGAGACCGAAAGGATCGCCTCTCAGCCGACTAATCGACATGGTGTCGAGCGTACCGGTAACGGTGCCATCGAGCGCTGGTGCGCCGTACCATCGAGCGACTTCCCAGTCGATCAAGCGGAGCTTGCCATCGCTCGTGATGAGAACATTGGCAGACGAGATGTCGCCATGCATGACCCCTCTTTCGAAAGCGTCAAGAATGGCCTCAAAGAGGCTGATGAGAACGTCGACGAACTCGACGGCGGACGAAGCCTTGTGGGAATGGACGGCGTCGGGAGTGGAGTCAAAGACGATGATCCCGAGGTGCCGAGGTACGATAGAGATAACCCTGCTCTCAGCTCTGGGTGAGACATAGCGAAATGGCCCCCGGTTCCCATCAATGCTCGGAGTGGCGCCTGGTGGAAGCTCCGGGAGGCGACGTGGCGACACGTAAGAGTGAATCGCCTCGACGGCGTAAGTCGGGGGGTTGGCGGCATCGCGAAACAAACTCCCCGTCATTTCCGCTTCTCTTCCCACCCTCGTGTCCGCTACCTGAGCGAACTTGACCACTACGTCCTTCTGCGACTCCTCGATCCGGCCTGCGAGGACGAGCGTCGACCGACCGAAGGGGTGCGAACGACGGTAAGACAAGCGTCTATCGGGAAAGAGATTGATGGTGGCTGTGGACGAGCCGGTGGTGTTGGAAGAGGGAGGAAGATGGAGAGCTTTGGGTGTGATCTCGCCGAGCTCGCTGGTGAATGAGTAGTCGACGAGGGGGCAGAGTCCAAGCTGGTAGATCGAAGCCGTGCGTAGGGTCTCGAGAAGAGCGGCCAGTCGATGGATGTTATCACCGAAGCAGTCTTCAATAATAGCGACGTCGACTCGCTCCGAGGTGAGCATGAAGACTTGGAGGAGGACTGGGCTCGACGTCCGATCCGACTCGTCGACATGTCCATTGGGAAACGCTCGACCGTGAAACGACAGAGACAGAACGTGAGAGCGAGTCGATTGGACACTCAGGACGTAGTGAGCGTTCACGATGGTCTGCTGGGACTTGAGGTAGCCGTCGTCTGTGCCGACGCAGGGGTTGTACTGAACATCGGGGGCGTCGGCGGAAGCGTATTCGATGTTGACGAGGCAGTTGGAGATGGTAGAGACTTTTGAGTCGGAAGGACGGAGCATGGCGTCGTATCTTCTGTCGTGCTGGTACTTGCTGTCGTAAGAGAAACCTTCGTCTGGCCCAGCTTGGTAGTCGAGGCGGTAGATTCGAGGTTCGGGTTCCGACGCAGCGCGCTGGTGAGGTGGAGGTAAGTCTCTCATACAGTGAAGAAACATGCAAACGTACAGAGGAAAGTGCAGCAAGCCAGTACATTCCGTTAATCTTGAGATTCGGCGTACGCTTCTCGCTCGCTTCGACCACACTCTCCTCAGCGTACCCATTCTCGACGAGCCTCTTCAGCGCCTTGTCTTCCCTCAACTCCGTCGCTTTCTCCTCCAGGTCCGCAAACTTTCGCACCATATCTTCCCCGCCAGAAACCTGCAACAGAGCCTCGAGGCCAATCGACACAACGCGGCCGGGCATATGCTCACAGCAGAACTCGTGGTCGTAGTATCGCTGAGTCCTAAGGGTCTCGGACAACTGGCCGGGATTTCGAGCGGTCTGGGAAAAGCACATCGAGTCGGGCTGTTCTTCGACTGGCATGAAAGGGAGAATCTTAGGCGGGGAAGACGGGAGGAGAGAGACAATAGTCGCGGGAGCAGAAGGGCTGTGGCCTCGAGCTAGACCCTGCGTACGTGGATGACGAAGTGAGTAAAGCCTCGAACGGTGCATTGGCCGTAGACAAGAGGCTCACTGGATCGTATCCTAGCTTCTTGGCCATCGAAGCCCGAACATTTCGCTGCTCCTCCTCGAAATCGCCGAACGTCGAACTCTGCTCTATGAGCCCCGTGCTCTCGTGCTTGCTCTGCTCTTGAGAATGGCCTAAAACACGCGAGTCAAAACGAGAAGGTGCACAGTGGGACGAGTCGAATTCACAAGTTGCTTGAATCGACTCCATTCCGTAGGGTTCCACGCGACAGAGCGGGCAAAGTTGAGCCAGCCGGAGGACGAGCGCGCGATCCAGAGCAAGAACGAGGACGACGAGCGTTGGGCTGATCTGCACGACACCAACAGCGACTGGTGCTACTTCTGATGTACTTGGAAAGTCGTTTATGCGTCGTCGTCGTCAAGCGAGATCGTGGCGAAAGAAAGAGCGACTTCGTCGGCGGGCGGGGCACAACAAAGCCCCCTATCCTAAGCTTTCCCAAGCCGCCCGCCCGCCCGCGTCGCTCCTGCCACTTTTCGCCCTCTTCCTCCCTCTTTTTTCTCTTACTAAAAAGGCTATCACGAATGAAGCCAACGACGACAGCGACGGCGGGCCAGAGGGAAGCGAGGATCGCGTCGCACAGTCACATCAAGGGACTCGGACTCGACGACGAGGGATTCGCGAAGGAGGACAGGAATGGCTTTGTGGGACAGAGGAGTGCTCGCGAGGTTAGTCTCTATACTTTTATTTGCCCTTTCTGCACTCTACAACATCCCCCGTTCCCACCATGTCGTATGGCATCGCGCTGACCTCTCGTTCCTCCGTTGCTCCACCTCCCACTCCACACGATCCACAGGCATGCGGCCTCGTCCTCTCGCTCATCCAGTCCCGCCGATTCTCCGGGAAAGCTCTCCTCCTGGCTGGTGGCCCTGGAACCGGAAAGACGGCGCTCGCGCTCGCCGTTGCGCAGGAACTCGGTCCCAAAGTTCCCTTCTGCCCCATGGTCGGCAGCGAGGTCTTTTCGAGCGAGGTCAAGAAGACGGAGGTGCTGATGGAGAACTTTAGGCGGGCTATCGGTGCGTTCATTCACCGGAATGTAGTGCGTGAGCCAGGAGCGCGGGTGAGCTGACCGCGCAAGGAACAGGCCTGCGAGTGAAGGAGACGAAGGAGGTGTACGAGGGCGAGGTGACGGAGCTCACGCCAGCAGAGACTGAGAACCCCCTCTCTGGCTACGGCAAGACGATCTCGCACGTCGTCGTCGCGCTCAAGACGGTCAAGGGGACGAAGCAGCTCAGGTTGGACCCGAGCATCTACGAGAGCATCCAGAAGGAGCGAGTGACGATCGGCGATGTCATTTACATCGAGGCCAATACTGGGGCTGTCAAGGTGCGTGTGCTTCTAAGTTTGGTGGATATGCGGATGCGAGGGGGCAGCAGCTGATCCCTCTGTCGAAAACAGCGAGTTGGACGGTCAGACGCCTACGCAACCGAGTTCGACCTTGAGGCGGAGGAGTACGTCCCTCTGCCAAAAGGAGAAGTCCACAAGAAGAAGGAGATTGTCCAGGACGTGACTCTGCACGACCTCGACATGGCGAACGCGCGTCCGCAGGGAGGACAGGACATCATGAGCGTGATGGGCCAGCTCGTGAAGGGGAGGAGAACCGAGGTGACAGACAAGCTGAGGGCGGAGATCAACAAGGTGGTCAACTCGTACATCGAGCAGGGGATTGCCGAGTTAATTCCCGGCGTGTTGTTCATCGACGAGGTGCGTTGGCTCTCATCCTTTTTTGAGGGTGTGTGGTGAAGAGTGGAGGCAAGCAGGGCTGACAAGAGACGTTTTGTTTTAGGTCCACATGCTCGACATTGAATCCTTCACCTACCTCAACCGCGCTCTCGAAACCACCATCTCGCCGCACGTGATCCTCGCTACCAACCGCGGACTCACGACGATTCGAGGAACGGACTACGAGGGTGGAGGATCTGGCGGAGAGGGCATCGTCAGTCCACATGGTATCCCGATCGACTTGTTGGACCGCTGCATGATCGTCCGAACGCTTCCGTACAACCGCGAGGAGATTAAGGAGGTGCTGCAGTTGAGGATGAAGGTGGAGGGACTGTCGGTCAAGGAGGATGCGTTGGAGAAGTTGGCGGATGATGGTGTCAAGACGTCGTTGCGGTGAGAAACCTTCCAATTCCTATTGAAGAGGAGCGGGTCGCTGATGCCAACTCATTCTTGTGACGTTTGCAGATACGCGCTTCAGCTCCTCACGCCAGCATCGATCCTCGCCAAGCTCGCAGGGAGGACAGAGATCACACTGGAGGATGTTGGGGAGACGGACGAGCTGTTCATGGACGCCAAGAGCTCGGCGCGTATGTTGAGTGGACTTGGGGACAGCCAGTACATGAAGTAGCGGCGGTGCGCTGGAAACGAAGTGAAAAGCTGTTTATTACGACGAGCTCTGTTGCGAGCACTTTCGTCTTGAAGGTTCTGGAAGGCTTGAGCGCTGGAGAAATTGTTCGACCCTGGCAGACCGGTCGTTCACCAGAAACCGCGCGTGCACGTGGCCACGCAGACAGGGTCCTCTGGGGCCAGAGCAATGGCTATCGAAATGCGGAGGTGGGAACAAACCAGCTGAACAGCATTCAGAAGCGGATGCCGGGCGTTTAGGATCGTGAATGAAACGGAACAAAGCCCTTCTGCATTCCAATTTTTTTTTTGTATCTATATCGACTCAATTTTTTTGTATCTAATTTTTTTTACGACCAGCCGCCGTGGTGGGGCTGCGACTTTCAAAAGACCATCATATTCAATGTCGCCCGGTTAGCTCAGTCGGTAGAGCACCAGACTCTTAATCTGGTGGTCGTGGGTTCGAGCCCCACATTGGGCGCTTCCCTTTTTTTTTTTGAGGTGATTTGTGTTTCTTCTTTCGTAACGTGACGAAATGGCCCTTATCACCCATCCCTCTCTATTGAGGTCGCTTTTTTGGTTTCAAGTCCTGAAAAAGTTCACAGCAGGCGAGAGTTGTCGATGAAGACAGCGGGGTTCAACGAGAGCAAACAGAGCACGGGAACGGAAAAAGGAGAAATGAGAAAGCCGTTCTCAATGCCTTGACTGCTGAGATGACTCTCACATGCGAGGTAGATGCTGTATTGTTTTGACCAAACAGAGAGAGCAGCGACACAACTCCCTCTGCAAGCGTTTGACCACCGACCTGCTCAACCACGTGTTAGTAGCAAGGGGCAACGGAAAGGTGTAGGGCAGTACGGTGTTGATTATTACATGGCCCCGATTTACCACTCATTCCTGTTAGTCCGTTTGACTCTGGATTTCAGTAAAATCGGTTCAGTGCCTCCAAGTCGACCGCCTGATGGACGCCGGCTGAATCGGGCGCAGGTCAAGACCCAGGGCCGCGCATCCCAGCTTCCTTTCGCTCAAACCACCACCCATCAACTAACATGTCACAAAACACGACCTGGCAACCGCAAATCGACCAAGCGTGCGCCATCCTCTTGAACCTGGACGCTTCCCTCCTCCCTGTCGTCCCCGAAACCCTGCTCGACGCTGGCCCTCTCGCCGCTCTTGCCTTCTCGGAGCACATTTCCATCCCAGACTTCATCGACGCGGCCAACAGCGTCTACGGCGCGAACCCAGGCTCAGATCTCTCAGTGATCAGGCGCGGTCGTTACGGAGTCGGGATGTTGGCGTCGACGCTCAAAAGGGCGGTGGCGACAAGCTCGGAGGAGATTGATCGACTCACCGGTTGGGTCTCGAGGTTTTCACAGTCGTTGGTCGAGTCTGGGTGAGCTTCTTCATATTCCAAACCTCGTAATGGCTTTTCTGATGGGGAACTCCTCCGTCACAGCTTGACTGATAGCGAGCGAGATGAGACGCCGTGCGTGTCGCCGTTCGATCCCCTTTCGGAGCTACCAGAGGATTTGCTTATCCCTTTGATTTTCAGTGCCTTCAGTCACGCTTCAGCTCTCGGACATGGCTCCGTCACCGGACAGTTCAAGCGTCACGGCTCGACGAAGCCTGCGATCCAGTGCGGTAGTCTACCTCAAAAGTACGCCAATACACCTCGTTCACCCTGATTTTCCTCATAATTTGATTCTCCTTATTATAGTACCGATCAAGGCTTCCCATTTGGCCCTCTTTCACCAACTCCGACTGGACCTTCTCTCAGTGCCTCTTCTCCGTCGCCACCCTTGCACAGCCCACCTTTTGCGCAGGGTCGACCTAGTTACAAAGCCCCGTGAGCCTTCACGCTTTTTCTGGCAACCCCTGTTATGGTATAACTTGGCTCTTTCCAGGCTTTTCTCGCCCAAGTCGTCTTCTCCGAGTGAGGATGCTCGCGAGCCAGCGAGCCGTCGCCGCGGACACGTAGGCGATACTATTTTGACACCAAAAGCCAGAAGCACGCGACGTCTAACGTACCGTGCTCCTTAGGTCGTTGCTCCACCAATTATCCCAGCTCCTCCAGGCTCAGACGAGGGGAGCGAGTTCGGTGATCTCACGGGTCGAGGACGCAGGGAGTCTTCGGTTCTCGTGGAGGTCAGTTTCTTCCGTCCGCTTCCTGCTCCTTCGTAGCATCGCGATTCCTGACAACTTTCAACAATATTCAGAATGATGAGGATTTCGAGATGGTTGAGGATGAGGACGACCTCATGGTGCTTCCAGTAAGCTTTCTGCGTCTCTCCAGTCTCGTGTGAGGGTGCTTGCAGTTAGTTGACTTTGTTGCTTTTTTTTTCTTTTTTTTTGGCGGCTTAAGACACCGTCTCAACAGAAAGCCGAAGCGAATGCTGAGGGAAGCAGCTACGAAGAAGAGTCGGACGGGTGCGAGGAGGAGGAGGAGGGCTCGAGTCGCCGAGCGAAGAAGACGGACAGGGCGGTGCGCGAGACGGGTGCGAGCGTGAAGGTCTTTCAGATCCTCTACCGCGAGGTCGCGACGAAGGGCGAGTGGTTCACTTGTGATCGTGAGGAGGCGTTCGCACGAGCCATGGTCATCTTCAAGCAAGAAAGACTCGAGAAGAAGTATTGCGTGTCGTGGAGTAAGAAGATGGGGAATTTGGTGAGTGCTTTTTCTGTCCCTTGATTATAGACGTTGAACTAAATTTTCCCATTTTTGGTGTTTAGATTGCTCAGAGGATCGCCGAATCTCGCTCGCATGTCGGCAAAATCATCTTCAAGCGCGTGGACGAGAAGATCGAGCGTATGTGGGAGCAGGGACACCGTCGCGGCACCAAGAGCCAGTCCGGTCTCGCTACCCTCCTCCTCAAAAACAGAGGTCCACTTTGGTTCAACGGCATCGTGCGTTTTTTCCCATCTACCGCTCGGCACTTGCCTCTTCGTGCGCTGACCCGTACATGACACGTGGCGAACGTCTTTCCGAGCAGGATTTCGACAAGACTGTCGAAGTCAGCAACCAGTTCATGCTTGGGAACCTTCTTCACAGCTGTGCCGTCGACATCCTCAACGTCGTGATCAGGAGGGGAAACTACAAGTTTCCCGCTGAGCTCGACTTCAACGACTTGACGCACCACGAGATTGGGTTCAACCTCCTCGCGTTCGCCTGGGCCGCCGTACATTCTCTTCTCTGCCTCTTGATATCTCCGCAAAAGCTCACCACCTATAAGCAGATCCATCACGGTCTCGAAGTCGCCGAGCACAAGTGCCTCCAAAAGCGTCCGCCCTGCCACCCCTTCGCGGTGACTTACCAAACCTCGTTCGCGGTGTTCAAGGCCCTCCTTCCCAAATGCGACAAGCGCAAGGTTCTTCAAAAGCTTTGGAGGGCGGTAGAGGAGAGCAACAGGCCGGCTTTCAAGTCGCAGAAGGAGGTGTCGGGGAGAAAGAGGAAGTTTGTGGAGACCGCCGAGGCGGAGGACGAGGCGATGGGGTGGTTTGAGGGTTTGATCAACTCCTGAGGGTGTAACTGTTACTTTCCGGATGAGTGAAGCTAAAGAGTGAAACTTGGGCTTCCGTTTCGCTTCTACGGTGACGTGGTCTGGACTTTAAGAGAGTGATGACTTTCCTACCTACGGACAACTGTAGCTTTAGAGAGGGAGACAGTTACTATTCTACACACGCAGCACCATTCGATGTCATACTTCGCACTACTGCCTCACTCATTGCCAGCGGAAAGCATTTTCTTGGTCCTACCACTAGGTCAGGTCAGCAGTTGCGGTTCCGACAATGACCTTGTTTTTGCACCATCTTTCATTCAAGCCATTAGAGTATGTAGCGATATGTGCTGTGAAGCTTGTGATCATGCCAATCGTGGAGTTTCGCACCCTAGAACCCTAGAACGCTCCTTTTCATCTCCACGTCTCGGAACTCAAGCGGCGACGGCACTCGGACTGAATCCGCCTCCGAAGGCGCTTCCTTCACGGTAACTTGCCGTCTACCTTCACTCTTTCACTCAAGTCGGTCTATCAGAACTCTTCCGGAAATCTTACATCAGTCGAAAAGCACAGACCCAAGCTCTTTCTTGGTCGGCCAGCCAGACGCCATGCTCCTCAGCAAGAGCGACAGGAGTGGGAATGCGGGGTGGTTTGCAGCGAGTGGAGCATGCCAGGGGGGTATATATATACATCAAATCGTCCCAAACGTGCCTCTTGCCCAGGCGTCCCTTCTACCTCTTCTTCATTGACGCTCGTCGGCCTTGTCCTGTGCGCGCGAGAGGAAGAGGTGAGCGGGTGGCCGTTGGCGGCGTGAGAGCAGACACGAGAGTTACCCTTCTTCGGTGTGACCTTTCCTCGCTTCCTTCGAGTCTCCAAGTCGATCAACCTGCACCCCACCGCACCCAAAGGTCAGCTTCCCTCCGCACTCGCCCCGAAACAACGCCCGCCCAAAACGCACCTCTGTTCCTCCAACGGGTCCACGAGCGCCAAGTCGGGGATCTGAGCATTCAGGCTTGCGAAGCCGGTCAGTCGAGGTCCGTAGTACTGGAGCATCGACGGGCCCCGGAGGCGCGCCTTGAGGACTTTGGACCCGATCCGGAGGTTCGCCGGGTTGAACGTCGTGCCAAAGATTTGCGTCCGGAGTTTCGTGAGCGCCAAAAGGCGGGAGGTGGGCGTCGCCATGGCTCGTTGGATCGTGCGAGAAGTGAGATCGTGCGAGAAATGGAACGGGGCGGCGAAGGCGAAGGCGAGGAAATTACTGGCCGGGCGGAAAGGGTGACCCCCTATCCGAAATTTCTCTCCGGGGCGCAAGGCGTGAGCGTGAGCGGGCGAGGCCTGGGTTGCGTTTTTTCCTAGTCGTAGGCTCCCTCCTCCACTCCAGCGCTTCTGGCTGCTGCTCCTCGCCCTTCACTTCTTTCACTACTTTTTTCTATCTATACCTATTCCCCAACCATGTGTGAGTCTTGCTCGCCCTTGTCCGTCACCGCGCCCGCGCTCGCTCTCGCGCCCGTCCGATTTTGCCGCCGCGCCACTCGCCGCCCTCATCTTCGCCTTGACTCGTCCCCGACCGCGGCTCGTTACGATCGTGGCTGGTGGCAGAAACGTCCGAGAGGGTCGTAGCTGACTTTTTGCCGTGTCGGATGGCGTGTAGGCGGAGTTTTGGCCATGCTGCTCGCCTCGCAGGCGCACCATGTCGCCCCTGAGCTGGCCGAGGGTCTCCAGCTCCTCCAGCATAGAGGGTGCGCTTCAATCTCTCCCTATAGTCTTCTGTGTATCCAAGCTCACGAAATCCGGGTTGGAACGCAGACAAGACGCGTGTGGAATCGTGACGAACGGGCAGCGCGGGCGCCTGTACCAGCACAAGGCCAACGGCATGGTCCGGGATGTCTTGACCGAGAACGTCCTCGGCGGCATGGTTGGTGCTATGGGTGTCGGTCACGGTGAGCCTCTCTTTTCCTTTCTTTACCAGACGCGCTTCAAGCACGATGTCATGGGTCGCGCGCCCAATCCCTTCGCGTCGAGATGAGCTTTGCTGATGAGAGACCCCTGCCACGAACAGTCCGCTACCCCACCGCTGGATCTTCTGCCCATGCTGAGGCTCAGCCTTTCTACGTTAACAGTCCTTACGGACTCGTCCTCGCCCACGTTCGTTCCTCTTCCCCTCCTCCCACAATCTCAAAAAGCTCACGCGTTCTCGCAATTTTCGTAATTCCAATGTCTCTCAACAACAGAACGGCAACCTCACCAACACGGGCCACCTCCTCTACTACCTCGACCACTACGGCCACCGCCACATCAACACCTCCTCCGACTCCGAAGTCCTTCTCAACATCCTCGCCGACGCGCTCCAAAAGACGGGCAAGTTCCGCATCGACGCCGACGACATCTTCCGCGCCGTCCGTGAAGTCATGCAGACCTCTTCGGGCGCCTACGCGTGCACGATGATGATTCCCGGCTACGGAATCTTCTGCTTCCGGGATCCGAATGGGATCAGGCCGTTGGGTTGGTGCAGGAGGAAGAGTTTGGAGGTCGAGGGCGGGTGGGACTACTTGATGGCGAGTGAGAGTGTCGTCTGCGATGCGCTTGGGTTCCAGGACTGGGAGGACGTTAAGCCTGGTTAGTCATTTGCCCCCCTCTTTTCTCCATTTCCCTCTTCCTTTTCTGAAAACGCGCGACCACGCCTGCTCACGCGACTCGCGACATCTTGCTAACGCCCACTCCCATACACAGGAGAAGCGCTCCTCATCACTCGTGACACCGGTATCCACCGCTCCCAATGCGTCCCCTCCCGCCAGTTCGCCCCCGACATGTTCGAGTACGTCTACTTCGCGCGTCCCGATTCGGTCCTCGACGGGATCAGCGTCTACCGCGCTCGTATGGCTATGGGCGACGCGCTCGCCGCCAACGCCAAGGCCAAGCTCGAGGCTGCGGGCATCAAGGCCGATGTGGTGATTCCGGTGCCGGATACGTCGAGGGTTGCGGCGCTGCAGTTGGCGCAGAACTTGGGGTTGCCGTACAGGGAGGGCTTCGTCAAGAACCGGTATGTGGGCAGGACGTTCATCATGCCTGGTCAGGAGATGAGGTGCGCTTCTTTTCTTCAAGTGGCGTGTTGGTGAGATGAGAAACTGGGGTTGACTTCTTGTGGTCCTGCAGGCGCAAGAACGTTCGTCGCAAGCTCAACGCGATGGCAATGGAGTTCGCCGACAAGGTCGTCCTCCTGGTTGATGGTGAGCCTTTATACTGCTTTGAAACAGGGTGACCGTTACTTACGAGTCTTTGGCAGACTCGATCGTTCGTGGTACGACTTCGAAGGAGATTATTCAGATGGCCCGCGACGCCGGAGCCAAGAAGGTCATCATGGCCTCTTGCGCCCCTCCCATCCGGTTCGTCTCTCCGTTTCTCCTCTTTCCGCAATCAACACTGACTTTTCAACAATCCTCAGTTTCCCCAACGTGTACGGTATCGACATGCCCTCCCGCCACGAGCTCGTCGCGCACCAGCGCACCGAGGAAGAAGTCTCGCAACACATCGGCGCGGACCTCACCATCTTCCAGACCCTCCCGGACCTCATCTCGTCGTGCTCTCAGTTCAACCCTTCGATCACCGAGTACGACTGCTCCGTCTTCACGGGCCAGTACGTCACCGGCGGCGTCGACGAAAAGTACCTCGCCTCGCTCGAGACGGCGAGGAACGACAACGCGAAGCTCAAGAAGATCCCTCTCGCCAATGGCACCACCGCGCACCCCGCTTCCGGTGCACCGGTGAGGGAGGCCAACACGTCGCTCGAGGCGCCCGTGAACCCCGAGGGCGAGGTATCGAAGACTGGCCAGACGGTGGGGTTGCACAACTCTGGAGGAGAGGCCGTTGGCGCGGCGCACGATGTGGGAGTGGGGTTGTCGCAGTCATAGAACTTGTAGTCGCTTTTCTTCCTTCTGCCCAGGAAGAGAAAGACGTGTGTGCTTGTATCAGGTTATTGTTTCTGTTCTGGAACACAAAACAGAGGGAACTAGTAGTTTGAGATTCTGCGTTGGTGTTCGTGAGAGCGCTTCGTTTGTTCGCCGCGACGTGTTTGAATGCGGCAGAAAGTGTATGGCTGCGTACATACGTCTCGGGACGACAATTGGAAACTAGGCAACGAGACCAACCCTGTAAAGTCCTTTGATTGGGCGACGACGTGGCCTATTGTTTGGTGACATGGGGGCAGCGTTAAAGCCCCTGATTGGGCTACCATTTTCTCAAGCGATGCATGATGCTATTTTACGAGAGGATGAGACAATCAAGTGCTCTTATCTTGAGATTGTTGCGCTTCGAAAATCCGTGAGCTTGCCTTCATCGTTGAGAAGTCAGGAAACAGTTCGTGGGCGGGAAAGCCGCGCTTCGCGGCGGTGGATCGCTTGAGCAGAAGAGCGCTGAGCTTCAGGGTTAAGCCAGAGCTCGAGACAAGAAGGATGTTGAAAGTCCCCCTTCAACTTTACGCATCCCGGTCTCCTCAGACGTTAAGGGCCACGTCTCAACCAGGACCAGACCAGTCACGAAACATGGTGGGGCAATGAAATGCCACTTCCAATTCACTACACTCTACTTCAATCCGAATCAGAGCTACTATCCAGGTCCGAGATGATCGCCTGCGCCTCCCTCTTGTACCTCGCCTTCTTCTCGTCCTCCTCCTTCTTCTTCCGCGCCTTCGCCTCCGCGACCTTCGCCCGCTTCGTACCAGGCTTCGCCGCCCTCGTCTTCGGTTCTGGCGACCCAATATCTTCGCTCTGCCGCCGCTCCTTCCTTGAGCCCGAGGCGCTCGCCTTCGACTTTGTGAGCAGGGGTTTCGACGACGTGGCCTTGGTCTTGGGCTGGCGGGACGACGCCGGCGCGGGCGCCTCGTCGCTATCGCTATCCCCGACGACAGTGACGGCCCTAGCCTCCTTCTTCTCCTCCTCCCTCCTCCTCTCCTGCTCAACCTTCTTCCTCTTCCTCCTCCTCTCTTCCTCCTCCCTCTCCTCCCTCCTCTCCTCCGCCCTCCCGAAATCCCTCTCCTCCTCCGAACTCGCAAACATCGCTTTCCCATACGCGCTGCTCTCCTGCCTAACCTTCGTCGCTTCTTCTCTGTCGCAAGAAAGGTCCTGGGCAATGAGCGCGACGGTGACTTCGGGGACAAGGACGCGGCGGAGGTACGCCGAGACTTCGAGCGGTTTCGCGGCGTCGGGAGTCAGGAGGGGGGCGTCGAGGTCGACGAACCGCTTGCGGAGAGACGCCATGAAGACCTCGAAACCTCGAGGACCGTAGCTGTGAGTTTGTGATCTGTTAGTGTCGTGCATCCAGAGGTGGGTGAGAAGAAGAGGGGCACGAACTAGCCAGGCTGCTCGACATCGAAACTGCCCCACTCGGACATGATGTTGCCCATCTTCCTCGCACCTTTCCGCTCCCACTCGGCCTTCGCTTCCTCTTTGAATGCGCTCTCCCTCGTTCCCGTGATTATTCCAATCAGCGCGTCGGATTGCTGCCGAATCCGCCTGTCGAACAACACGCGCGGCGTCAGCGCCGTCCCTCCCCTCGAAAAACTCGAACAACGCGGAAACGCCAACGCACTTATCAAGCTCTTGCCACTTGATCTCCTTTGGCCACCCCTTCCCCTGACCCTCCGGGATGACCGTGTTCTCCTCCTCGTGCCGCCGACAGAAGCTCGCCGTCTCGACGAGCGGCAGTCTCACGCCCTTGGGGTTCTTGTGCGTCGGGTTCGGCTTCGCGTGAGGGAGACTGAGGAGGTACGACTTGAGGTCTAGTAGTCGTTGCGATGGTTTGGGAGGGAGCGCGGCGCTGCAAAACGGGCAGAGGGTCGAGGGGTCGAGAGCTTCCTCTGCCAGGTCGAACCGGGAGAGGTGACGTGTCAATCGTGAACGCGAATGGAAAGGTAAGAGCCAGTGAAGAAAACGCACCATCGCTCGCCAAAAGAGCATCCGGAGTCCCACCCCTCTCAAGCCTCTCCTTCTCGGCAATCTCCAGTCTTCTGAACTCGTCCTCCGAAAAGCCATCGTCGATCTCCACGACGCTCGCGATGCTGCTGACGTCGGAGTCGTCTGCGTCGCTCCCTGAGGACAGACCTTTCCTCCGTTTTTCCTCCCGACGAGCTCGCTTGGCATCTCGAAGCCTCCGCTTTTTTTCGAGTTCCTCCCGGTAGCCCGCTTCGATGAGGTCGCCGCTGAAGATGGTAAAAGGAGGAGAAAGGAATCGCGAGTTCAGCAAATGGCGTCCGGATCAGTAGACTCTGGAGGAAGAATGAAGCTCACACTCCGGTGGAGGCATTGATTTCTGAATTTGAAGGTTGGAGTGCCTTCTTCTTCTTCTTCGTCTGCAAAGATTCGTTGGACGACGTCGACCGCTTTCTCGTCTGAGAGCTTGCTGGCGAGCTGCGGGAAGAACTCATGTCAGCCACGAGAGACAAGGGACAATCAATTTTAAGAAGTAGAGGTCAAGAGAGGGTAACGGACCTGGAATCGCAGTCGCTTGCTAGGTCGACCACGGCCGGGCCCTTCCCCTTGCCGGTCGCGTCCTTCGCCTTTGTGAGGTCGTACACCTTCTTCTTAGTGACCTCCTTCACACCCCCTTCTTCATCACTCGAATCCTCCGCAATCATCCTCCGCTTCGAGTCTTTCTTGACCTTGATCTGGGTCATCGCTTTCGACGTCGACGCCTTGAGCGGGTTCGTGGCCTTGTTCGTCGACGACGACGGCGGCGGAGCGCCATAGAACGACGACGTGGGCGCCTCCTTCTCCGTAAGCTCCTTCTTCCTCTTCTCCTCCTCTTTCTTCTTCTCCTCCGCCTCTCTCTTCTTCTTGTTCTTAGCCATCCTCTCCTCCCTCTCCTCTCTGTCCCTCCTCTTCTTCGCCTCGTAATCCGGCGCCTGCGTCTGGGACCACCCCAACCCCTCCTCCGCCGCGACGATCAACTTCTTGTCCCTCTCAGCAGCAGCCGCTTCCTCCTTCTTCTGCTCCGCGTAATCCCTCAGCCTCTTCTCTGGCGGCTGCCACCGCGATTGCCCGTCCTTCTCGAAATCGTCCTGCATCGCGAACTGCGACTTCGCTCGCCCTCTCCCATCCCCACCACCGTATTCGTGGAACCCTGCTCTCCCACCGTCGCCCCAAGAGTTCGTTCGCTTGATCTGGCTCCCCCCGCCGCCGTTCCCGCTTGCGTACGAGCTCGCGCGAGGATGGTTGTTGCTCGACGACGAAGAGGCGGCCGACGACGCCTGCCTCGCACCACCCCCAGCATCATACCCACCTCTCCCAGCGCCATAGCCTCCGCTCCCTCTGGCATAGCCTCCGTTCCACCCCGAACCATCCCTGTGCTCGTTGTGAGGGCTCGAAGCGTACTCGCGGTCTTGCTGGCTCGCGCCGTTCTCGCGTGGGACGGAGAGAGGGAGAGCGACCGACGGCGGCTTGAATGGTTTGCTCGAGTTGCCGGACCGGGGGTTGTAGTACACGTTTGAGGACATGGCGGGTCGAAGGGGAGGAAGGCGCGTGGGATGGTGGGTCGCGTCGAGAGGAGGTCGCGAAGGACGACGACACGACGACGAGGGCTCAGGCGCGTCGAGCGGAAACGCGAGCGAGGACGACGAGTTGTAGAAGTTTGTATAGTAAAGAAAATGGTCCAAAGTCGTGCGAGAAGTGTCGACGAGAGCGTAGCAGGATGGAGGGAGGAGGCCAAGTCCGGTCCGGGCGGTGGGGGCGCGCGCGCGTCGTTCGCCAAGTTTCGACCAGCGCGCTTCTCTTCGTACCGTCAACAACTCTCCACACCTGAAATTCAATCACGATGCTCCACACTTACGGCCACCGTGCCTACGCGTTCTGCTCGCCCATCTCTCGCCTCGCTTTCTCGCCTGCGCTGTCCTCGCGTTCGACGCCCCCCAAGACGCATGCCTCGCCTTCGTCGCTCCCGCTTCCGACGCCGACTCGCTCGCTTTTCACGTGGAGTTCCAAGGTCTACACGAAGGAGGAGTACGGCATTGAGATTGAGAAGCGAATGGCGCTCAAGGATGAGCACTTGCGACAGGTGTTGCAGATGCGGGAGGATTACTCGCTCGTGCGATCCACATTCCCGTCCGGCCACACCCGCACCATCAACAATCTCACAAATCTTCTGCATACTATGTGTGAACAGCTTAAATGCAGGGTCATCAGCGTCGAGAGACAGTTGTTGTCGACGACAGGTCGAATGAACTTGCGTGGCGCGTTGGGTGCGTCTGTTTATTTCGAGCCGCGTCTGCTTCCCTCTGTTTTCCTATTTCTGGTCCTCTACCCCCTATAGTCTTGACCGCATACTGACTGCGTTCTGGACACATGCACAGAAACGTCGCTCGACTGGCTCGCGAGCGTAGACCTCCGCATTTCGCACCCTTCGCCGTCAGCCCGCGTCGCCCAATTAATCGAGCTTGCCGACTTCAAGCACTTTGTCCATGGACAGATGAACAGCTTTGGTCCGGTCTCTGAGGAGAACATTGAGTTTGGTCTCCGCTTGGTCCACAGTCACCTCTCGCGATCCTACGCTCACGGCGTCGTCGCGCCCCTCAAGCTCTCACCCGACGACCCGCCCGCCATCAACGCCGCGATAATCGTCCTCTTCCGTTATTTTGCTCTCCGCAAATGCACCACATTTGAGCTTGACACCTCGGCCATTGACTTTGGGAAGAGCCACGTCACGGCTGGGAGTATTGAGGAGATGGGGTAGCGAGGCGGCTTGAGCAGGATGGTGCGGGAGATTGGACACCTGTGCAGCTTTACTTCATACCTTCGGAGAACTGTGGCTGTGCCTGATCGTTTGGACGCTGCTGGACGACGCCAAGAGAGGAGGGAGCGGCTGCAGTCGACAGAGGTTGAGGGGCTGTCGGTCAAGGAGGATGTGTTAATCAAGTTGGTTAACGAATGTGTCGAGTTGTCGCTGCCGTCAGTCCCCTCCTTTTTCATCTTCTCGTTCTTGATTGAACGGGAGCGAGGTTGCTGATGGCCGACCCATTCGTAGATGGGCTCTTCAGCTCACGCCAGCATCGATTGTGCGCGTCGAAGCAAACATAGAGCTAGTAGGCGTACAAACCACCATAGAGTGGCCCAGTAATGCTGAATGCTATGACCTGTGCACGGCCTTCTGCTCAACCTGCTTGAGAGGGTTCGCCGGATTCGTCACCTGGACTTGAGATGACACGTGTTTTTGCAACTTGCTGCAAACGGGTCCAAAACCGACGTTGTCCTCACTGGTAGTTCTAAAAGCCCCTCAGGGAGATTGATCGAGTACAAAGGCGCAAGCGAGGGAGCGGCCCTGCTCAATGGTCAGGGTTAGCCAGCGGCGTGCTCTCGAAACCTGGGCGCCCGGGTCGGTCAACACGCGCCGGGCCACCGCTGGCTTCTCTTTGATCCACACTTTTGTGTCTACACTCATTTCCCTACACACAGTCTCTGTCTCTTGAGTGTGTTGGCACGAAAGAGAGAGGTAGTTTGAAGGCCGGAACTATGGACCCTCACGACCCCTCCGCCACGCCCGCCCTGATCGGCGTGGACGTGCCATCGTCGTCCCTCTCGCCTCCCCAGCACCCTTCAAACTCTGGGCCATCAGCACCATCAGCACCATCAGCACCATCACTCCTCGACGGCCCGCAAGACGAGCCGCTCTCCGTCCCCGCCCCCGCTCCGTCCACCTCCATCGCATCGTCCACGACGCCCGTCATCCCTCCTCCTCCCGAACCTCTCGTCCCTTCGACGAACCTCGCCGCTCTGTTCGGACACGTAGAAGGGCCCGTCGAGCCCGCGTTCCTCCCGCGACGAGCGAGTGCCAGTGCTGGAGGAGGTCCGAGTGGACTGTACGAGGGGCAGCAAGGCGTGAACCCTGGACTGGGCCTGGCGGATGAGGTTCGGATGGGTGGAGGTGAAGGAGGGGAGGATGCAGAGCTGTATATCCCTGGATTGATGCAGCCGACGCTGTTCCTCCCGCTGCCGACGGTGCGTTCTCGTTTTCGAAGCGCGCACCAAGGAGAGAAAGCTGACGACTGTGGAGAGGACAGACGGACGGGTTGACAGCTCTAGTCGAGAAGTATATTCGGCCAGAGCAGAGACCAAAGAGGGACCTGTCGGGCGAATGGAGGGGCACGAGTGTGGACGAGCTGATCGTACGTGTGTTCCTCTCCTTCGCTCTCGTCACGGGCTGACGAGTGATCACATTTCAGGCTACAAGGAGATGGCACGCCGTAGCACGGTACTGCCACGAAATCATCCTCGCCCGCTCAGCGGAAGAAACCTCGTTCCTCCTACGCGTGAGCCCGTTCCTCGCCTCCTCCCTCTCCTCAGTAGCCTAATCCCCAACCACCAGCACTGGACGCTCCGTCTCCACGCCCTCCTCCGCCTCTCCCTCCACACCCACTTCGCGACCGAGCTCTCGTCCCTCTACTCTATCCTCCCTCCCTCCTCGTTCCTCTCCAACGCTTCCACCTCGCCAACTCTCGACCCCTCCGCACCGCTCTTCCACCCCGCCGTGCCATTCGAGATCCACGTCATGCTCGCGACTCTGCCTGGTCTTAGAGGCGACAGGGAGAGAAGTGTAGAGGTTCTAGGGGATGTGGTGAGGGGCGCGAAGAGGGAGTATTGGGCTGCGAAGAGGGAGGGTGACGTGGTGAAGGAGGGGTTGTGGAAGACGAGAGTCGAAAGGGTCGGCGCGTTGCTGGGTGGAGTGTTGGAGGAACTGAATGTGAGCAGACTCTTGTTCTTCTTGGGGCTTTGCTAGGCCTTTGGAATCGCTAACCCCAGCCCCCCTTTACAGGCTTACCCCTCCGTCTCGACGCTCTTCTCCTCCCTCCCCTCACCGACCATCATCAACTCTCTCACACGACTACACCTCGCATCGGGCAACATGGGAGCTTTTGATACGGCTGCATCAACGCTCCCGACTGATGAGGGGAACTCGAGAGGGATGAGGAAAGCGAGGGCGTTGGAGAAAGTCGGCAAGGCGATGTGGGCCGAGGCGGAGGCCGAGTGGAAGACGTTGGTCGAAGAGGATCCTACGGACGCTGAGGTGCGTGCTCATTCCTCCCTTTATGTTTCTCCAAAGGCAGCAGGTCGCCAATCACCCCTCCTCTCACCGCAGGCAATCAACAACCTCGCCGTCATCCTCCTCTTCAACGCCAAACTCCCCGAAGCCATCACCTTCCTCCAAGCGTTTCTCAAGAAGTACCCCACCATCGGCTACTCCTCCGAACCGGCCATCTTTAACCTCGCTACGCTCTTGGAGTTGCGGACGGAGCAATCGCTCTCTGCCAAGATCGGGCTGTTGCGTGGGGTCGCCGAGTGGGGTGGAGAGGAACTGAGGCCTGGGGCCGTCAAGTTGGCGATGTAGTTCTCAGCATTGAAGCATTCAATGGAAGTCATGTTGTATTTTTTCGCATTCTCTCGATTAACCCCGTCAAAGACCCATGCCCACGTAACTCCCCACCACCGCACTCCATCACTTGGCCGGCGCCGGCCCCGGTGGGATCCTATACTGATCGACCAAACACTCGACCATCTCCGGCTTCAGATCCTTGAGCGTCCTCGCCCCCACAAACCTCATAGTCGTGACAATCTCGTCCTCCAAGATCCTCACCGCTCTGATCACGCCTTGTTCCCCGAACGCCGTCTGGGCGTACAAGAAAGGGCGACCGAGGCCGACGCCTTTAGCGCCGAGACAGAGGGCTTTGACGACGTCCGTGCCGCGACGGACGCCGCCGTCGAGGTAGATCTCGAGGTCTCGCGCGAGGGTCGGGTCGCGGGCGTTGATCTCCATGAGGGAGTCGAGCGGGGAGCGGGAGTAGTCGAGTCTGTGTGCCGGGGGAAGGCATGGTCAGTGAGGATGGAGGTAGATGAGGAAAGGGAGGGACGAGACGTACTGGCGGCCACCGTGGTTACTCAGAATGACACCAGCCGCGCCGTGCTCCCTCGCCAATGCCACGTCCTGCCACACCACACGAATCAGCACGCGCCCGCATGCAACTCATCGCAGAAACAGGATCGACGCACCTCAGCAGTGACGACACCTTTGATCCACACCGGCAAGCCTTGGGCATGCTTCTTGATCCACGCAAAGTCCTTCCAGTTGACCGAGGTGTCGTAGTACCCAAACACGTCAGTGTTGGGATGGTTGTGCGGCTTGTCGTCCATCTGTTGTCAAGACGAAAGTGAGTCAAATGTTTTTATGGAAGAAACAGGTTTGAGGCAAGGCTGTGGAGAGAGGGAAGGGGAGGACGTACGCTTCCTGCCAGCTCCTGGACTCGGAAATCGTCCTCTCGGTTGCCGAGCGTCGGCGAGTCGACAGTGAGGAAGAAGCCTTTGCACCCTCCATCAATCGCCTTCTTCATCAGCGCCTCGGTCTTTGGCCTATCTCGGTTGATGTAGATCTGCAATCCCCAACAGGACAATCAGTCAGCGCTTCATCATCCTAGCCGGTCCCAAAGAAAAAGAAAGCCGCAAAAAGACGCACCTGATAAGCCAACCCAACGTCCGGCTGTCCCTGCCCCACCAAATCCTTCTTCTCCTGACAAATATCGTCCAAACTAACGCTCGAGTTGGCACTGATGCCTTGCACGATGCCCGTCTTGGCCGCGCCCCTCGTGATGTTGATCTCGCCCAACTCGTGTCCCAACCTCGCGTGCGCGGCGGGGGCGACGTAGATCGGGAGGGTCGAAGGCGAGCCGAGGATGGTCGTGCGCGGGTCCACTTCCTTGACGTCTACTAGGACGCGGGGGCGGAAGCGGCAGCGCTGGAAGGAGGCGAAGGAGTCTCGGAGGGCTGGGTGGGGAGGGGGGATAGACCACGTCAGTGCGTGCATGGGCGGAGGAGAGAAGGAGAGGACGGGACGGACACTGCTCGTCGTCGGAGCCACCGCGGTAGTAGATTTGTGCTCGGTTGGCGAGAACGGTTTGCGCGAGCGCCTGTTGAGCCATGGGAGTGTCAGTGAGCGCACTCCGGGAGCAGGACAGAAGGCGCACCTCGATCTGCTTGATGCCTCGTACTTGTTCCACAGGTGGCAGCAGGGCTCGATTCGCCTGTAAGTAGTTTCTGTAAGGGTAAGTATTCCCAGTTTATTCTCCAGAATGAAACGGGGACGCGCCTCGATGTTGGCTTTCTCGACGGCGGAGAAGGACGGCACCCTCGACACGGTTGTCGGGTCGACGATCCCGAGCTTCTTGACGCCCGCTTCGAGGTTGTTCTCCAGTGTTCCTGGTGGGTGGATCGGCTTAAACAGCTCCCTGCGAGCGAAACCGGTGATCAGCTACGGCTTCTGCCGCACACTGAGTGCAGGAAGATGGCCCACGTGACGTCGCTTCCGGCGTGTTTGAGGATCACGCTCTGTCCACCGGGCTGTAGCATGTACTATTAGTAGGACTTTTGAGTAATCAAGAAGGGACAACAACTCACGTGAGCCTCCAAGAACTCGGTCACACTAAAGCCGCTCGCACAGGTCAGCACGGTCCGAACCCTCAGCCGCACAAGCGGGTCGCACTCACTCCCACACGGCGCCATCAAGGACGACCCAACAGCTATCCTTCGATTTGTGCCTCGTGACTTCCATCATGCTGATCTCCTCCGGGACGCCCTCGCGCGTGTCGACGGTGAGCGTGTGGATCGGGTTCGGGTCCGACGCCTCGAGCAGAAGGTGTTTCGAGTTGGCATTGTAGAGATACAGTCCCTACAGTCCTTTCCATGTCAGCCAGAGAGTATCGGAATGCAGTGGAAAAAAAGAACGCACCAGAGTCCCAACAGTCGCGGCGGCCCCAAACGCAACGGCGCCACTCCGAGACGCGGCGACCGTTCGTGCTGCCGACGACGAGAGCTGGCGGGCCTGGCTCGCGAGCAGCCTCCTCCGGATCGTGCTAGAAAACATTGGTGTAAAGTGTGGGTGCAGATGGCAGGAAAGAGACAGGGGGCCGCGCCCCGCCCAATCGCGTACCCCACGTTACCTCAGGGCGTAGGCTTTGCCCACTCGGCCCGCGGTGCGGTGTGGATCCCCTGCTCCGACCCGTGGGCGCATCAGGGGTTTTCCAGGGTTCGAGGCTTGTAGTTGTGGATCATTCGTTTTAGCTATTACTTTGATGTTATTTTTTAGGATGGTTGTGGTAGAAATGAATGGGCAAGCGGGATACAGGCGAGCTACGGCGAACGCGTTGTCCTCCGAGTCGAGCGTCGTGCCCCCACGCGTGCGGACTTACAAGTCCTTTGGGCCGGACCGCGACTATGGTAGCTAGTACTGCACGATGAGAAACTCCATGGATGGATCCACCGTTGTGTCGATGCTCTACTTCACTTCGCTACCTTTGCTCAGCGGGCGGGCTGCTGACTCCACACCGCGTGTCAGCTCAAACTTCTCCCAAGAATCACAGCAGCGACGCCAGCCCACAGCCACTTGATAGAAGGTTGAAAAGAGGCTATTCTGAAGCCGGCAAATCCCTTGCCATCACCCTTGCAAGGCACGTTCCGGCCACGCGTTCGCATTTGGACCGACCCTTGCACGCGTCCTTGGAGTCCTGAATGGCCGGGTGCCTGCCATCCCGAACGGGTCACTCTGTATAAATAGTGCCAAAACATCAACTCGTCTCCTCTTTCTCTCACCCTTCGATCGAGCTTTGCTAGTCGAGCCAGACCACATCCTCTTCAGCTTACAACGACCCCGTCCCTGCTGTTCAGCTTCGGATTTCCAACCACACACCTGAACCGCCACTATGCATCACACCACTTTCATCACTCTTTTGATCAGCCTCCAGGGCGTATTCGCCCTCCCCGCGTCCCCACGCTCCACCACCCTACGCAGCGACAGCACCGCCCCATTCGACTCCAGCACCACCCTCACGGCACCCTCCCTCGCGGCCGTCAACACCTCCGCAAACTCCACCGCCATTTCAATCCCTTTCTCATCCTGCCCCATCCCACCCTCCAGCTCCTCCGCCGCCGGGATCGTGCACTCCGTCTCAATCACGCCTTGCGAGCGCGCATCTGATGACGAACCCTGCCGATTCCGCCACGGCAACAACTACACCCTCAGCGTCAACTTCACTTCATATCTTGCAGCTGAATCTCCTCGGAGTACGTTGTTGGCGAGGGACGACACGATGGTGCCGAGCTTGAGGTACCCGTACAGTGGACAGACGTTTGGCGGGTGTGCGGTGCGTGCTTGAAAAGATCCTCACAAGCTTGACTCTGCTGTTTGAATAAAGCTGACGAGCCACTTGATGACTGATCTCAGTACACAAGCTGTCCTGTCCTGGCTGGCGTTCCGACGGTGTACGAGTACGAGTTGGTCACGCTGGAATCCGTTCGTCGGCCCCTCCCTCCTACTCCTGCCTACTTGAACTAACAATGCCTTTCGTTCCCACAGCCATTCAACTTCCTTATGATCAACCTCACCCAGTCTTTCGATGGCCCTTCGATCCTCTGCACTGGATTCTACGCCCAATACCTTCCCTCAGACAGCGTCGACTCGAGCGACGCACCGCCTTCGTGAGAGCGCGGGTCAAGAGTTTCCAGCAAGGCCGTGTTTTGTGAGGGGGTCTCGAGGGCACATTTTGACTAGTAAAAGAGGGTATAATAATCTAGCTTGCTCATGCACAATGTACATCACTTTCCTTCTGTCCTGGGATGCCTTCCCTCCCGCGCTTCCGCCCTGCCCGGAACCACGTCATCTCCCCCCCTCCCTTTTCTACCCGCCCACCCCTCCTACCGGGTCTTCCAAAACTCCCGATGGCTCTCCAAGATCCTCTCCTCCAACTCCGCGACTGGCCCTATGACGTCGACGTCTTTGACGCCTTTCGAGAGCGTCTCGCGACAGGTTTGCGACATGGTCGGGTTCTCGGGGTGACTCCCGGTGAGGGCGAGGAGGGAGGTTTCGGGGGCGCCGTAGATGATGTGACCTATGTTGGCCCTGTTCAAGGTTTGTCAGGTTGGAAATGGGGGGTGAGGGAAGGAAGAGGGCTGGGAAAGGCGGACCAATAAATCGCGCCGGTGCACCTGGGGTATTAACGAGATCAGGATCGATTCAGTTTTTGGCAGAAGAAGAACAATCAGGCAGCAACATACATAACACAAGGCTCAAAGTTGGTGTACAGCGTCATCTTCCACAGTTCCTCCGGCTTGTACTCCGCGACTGCAACCAACCATAACCCACAATCACCCTCTCAATCATCTCGTCTCCCGCACCGAAAAACCCAAAACCCAACACTCACAAGCTCTCCCAACTAGCGTCATCTCGGCATGATTCAACCCATCGACATTGCCCTGCTGCATCACGACCTCCCCCTCCTCATCCACCAAGACGGCACCAAACGGGTGCTTGCCCTCCGCTGCTGCTTGCTCGGCCACGACGACGGTTTTCAGGAGGTTCGTGTGGATTGTCGAAGTGGATGGAGGGGGCGGTCGAGGTGGGTACATGTTGAGGGGTGGGTTTGGAGGGAGGGATGCAGAGCGCGAACCGCGGTGGAGAGATAAGCGCCGGACTTGGGGGGAGGGTTCGGCCGACGTCGTGCGCCGTGTAGGCAATTTTGTTCCAGCGGCTCTGGAGGGTTCCCTTTTCTAATAGCTTCTGTAACCGTAATCCTCCATGTACCCATCATGAAAGACATCATCCACGCAGCGCAAATTTTTTTGTATCTATCGACTTAATTGCAGCGGACTACGATCAAGAAGTGGAGCACAAGGCTAAATGCAGTTTACGCACGACGAGCAGGAGGAGCTCGACAGTGTGGGACTCAGGCGGACAGCCAGTACCCACTAAACAGCAAATTTTTGTATCTATCGACTTAATTGCAGCGGACTACGATCAAGAAGTGGAGCACTTTTGTATCTAACGACTCTTATTGCAGGAGCTACTCGACTACAGCAAGAGAAGAAGGAGATAAAGGAAGAAATGCTTTACGCACACCAATAGAGTGATTGGTAGTGTGGGACTCAGCTTAAGCTGTTACCCACTAAAACTCCCGGCACTTTTTTGTATCTAACATCTCGATTACAGAAGAGCTCCATAAGGGAGAAGAAGGAGTACAGGGTTAAATGCCTTTACGCACACCAAGCTATCTTGGTAGTGTGGGACTCCATCTAGTGTCGATAATACCCACTAAAACCGGGAGAAGGGAAGAGAGGAGGGAGGAGGGAGTTAAGGTGAGGGGGTTAGTTTTTGTCGTCATCACCGCACTGATCTGACGGTTAGTTTGGACCAAGCAGACATCTAAACAATTCTCGGTCGTATAACGGTCAGTATACAAGCTTGTCATTTCTCTTCGAGTTTCGATTCGCTTGTGATCCGGGTTCGATTCCCGGCCGGGAAGAATCTCTTTTTTTCGTGCTCTTGGACGCTGAGCTTTGCTTTTTGCTTTGTGTCCAAGTTCAAGAGTTTTGCGGGGAGGAAGGAAACGCCAAGTTACCGAAAGCTCTTCCGTTGCTGCCGCGTTGTGGTTGGGTGCAGCACCAACGGGCGTCGCCAGAGAAAACACACGTGGCCTTTCATGGTTTGGAGTTGCCTTCACTCAAGCGCCGGTACAGTCCAGCAATTCGAACGGCGTACTGCTTCCACTACCTTGTGCAATCTTGACCAACCAAAAAAGACACCACACTCGAATCAAGTGAGCCCTTCTGAGCCATTCGTGTGGAGGCAGCAGGCCCGCCAGGTGGACGCCACTGAAAAGTCGCTCGCCTCGCCCGGGCCAGACTTGGGCGGACCGCGCCGCTCTGCCTGACGCCTCACCCCTTCCGACTGCACGAACAATCTCACACTACTTTTAGAGCTACCTATACTTTCGAAGACAGCTCAGCGAGACTCCAGCTTCTACCACGACCAACCCCCAGCTCGCGGCGCGCTTTCTTCTGCCTTCGCCATGAAGTTGGATCCCACTGACATCCGGTACGCCCGTTCCACTTCCTCCCATTGTCTCCATTGCTCACTTGAAGGCCCCATGCACCTCTAGCTACATCTCAGCGGACGCGTACCGCGTTCTCTCTGCCGTTGCGTCCCTCCTCGTCCCGCTCTCGAGCGCAACGCGCACTAACCCCGTCTATCCCGCCACGGCCACAGGTCGAGCAAGGCAGCAAGAACCACGAACTCGTTCCACTCTCCCTCATCGCCCAGATCTCCGGCGCTAGGTCCGGCGGCGTCAACAAAGCGCTCGGCGAACTCGCGAAGAGGAAGCTCGTCGGCAAGATCCAGAACGCCAAGTGTGAGCCCCCCCTTCTGTCTACTTCAGAGAGGAGGATATATGAAAGAGAGATTGTGGAGCTGATAGCAGGAAACGTGCGTGCAGACGACGGGTACAGGCTCACGTATGGCGGGTACGACTTTTTGGCGTGCCGGACGTTCGGGAAGCGCGATACGGTGCATTCGATCGGGAACCAGATTGGAACGGGCAAGGAGAGTGGTTAGTCTCAAAGTCGAGTTCTTGTGGGTGGGAAGTATGGGTGCTGATCTGCGGGGACGACTGGGTAGATATCTACGTCGTGGCAGATGTCGACGGCGTGCAGTCCGTCATGAAGATTCATCGGTGCGGTCCCTCGTCCTCTCTCTTTCCCCAGCTCTCTGACTGATTATGTGGATGGACGAAAACAGACTGGGAAGGATCTCGTTCAGGGCGATCAAGTCGAAGCGAGACTACTTGAGGAAAGGACAGTCGGCGAGTTGGATGTACATGTCGAGGTTGGCCGCGATCAAGGAGTTTGCGTTCATGAAGGTGCGTTTGTTTGGATATTTTGGACCCAAGTCTTCAGGGAAGGACGCTTGACGAGTTGTGGTTCTCTAGGTCCTGTACGACCACGGCTTCCCCGTCCCGAAACCGATCGACCAGTCTCGACACTGCCTCATCATGGAGCTCATCGACGCTTTCCCTCTGTTCGTCTCGTCTCCCCACTTCTCACCTCTAGTGTCACATATCACTTACTCAAACATCAATACAGCCGACAAATCGCGCACGTCCCCTCCCCCGGCTCGCTTTACTCCTCCCTCATGGACCTTATCGTCCGGCTCGCGCGTTCGGGCCTGATCCACGGCGACTTCAACGAGTTCAACATCCTCATCCGGGACCACCGTTCCGACGCCGAGAAGGACCGAGATGAGGAGAACGACGAAGAGCGGGAAGAGAGGATCGCTGCTGAGGGGGGAGACTTTCCGGTGGAGGTGTCGGAAGAGGATCTGAAGAGGAGGAGGGAGAAGGGCGTGTTGGAACCCGTTTTGATCGATTTCCCGCAGATGGTGAGCACGGATCACGTCGATGCCGAGTAGTGAGTTCTTCCTCCCCTCTTTTTGCTTCCACGGCTACTCTCGGAAGCAATTCCTGCTGACGAGATGCCACGTGTCCTTTTGTTTTTGCCCAGCTACTTCAACCGCGACGTCCAATGCATCCGCACGTTCTTCTCCCGGCGGTTCAAGTACGAGTCGTCGATGTACCCGAGGTTTTCTTCGACCGTCAAGGATGGTGTCAAGGAGTTTGATCTGGACGTCGAGGTCGCCGCGAGTGGGTTCACCAAGGGCGAGAGGAAGGCGCTCGAGGAGGTGAGTTCTCGATTTTTTCTTGTTTTGTGTTCCTCTTTCTCTTTTGTTCGGGTGGAAGTTGATGTCGTTTTTTGTTGGGGTTCTTGATAGTACATGGAGGAGGTTGGGGCTAGCGGGATGGGTGGGGAGAGTGGCAGTGAGGAGGAGGAGGAGCACAGCGATGTGAGCGACGAAGAGGAAGAGGAGGAGGAAGGAGAGGACGTCGAGGAGGAGGTCGAGGACGAAGAGATGGAGGAAGAGGAGGAACCACCATCGCTCGACAACCTCAAGCTCGACGCGCCAGCTGGATCGGACGAGGAGGATGAAGACGAGGACGATTCCGACGACGACGGTTCAGACACCGAAGGCGAAGGCGGAAGGACCGATGACGACCTCGAAACCCTCCCGGACCAACCCTCGCGCCGCAAGATGCGGTCAACAAAGAAGAAGGACGTTGAGAGCAGTGCGTCTCCTCCCTCTCCCTCTTTCCATCTCGCACTGACCAAAGTTCCCCCTCTATTTTTTTGGTGACGCCACAGTCGTAGCAGACAAGCTCGCGCGACTGAAAAAGTCGACCGAGAAGCGGCATCACGGCAAGAAGGCGGGGACGTCGGGCGTGTTGGGGAGGAGTAAAGGGAGCAAGCAGAAGAGTGATTCGAGGAGAGCGGTCAAGGATAGTCAGGGGTGGTAGGTTTTTTGAGTCGTGGTCAACTTTCGTTGAAAACAGTCGGTTGTCCCGTCCGCCCTCGTGCTGCAAAAGAGAGGAGCAGGAAGCGAGCTAAGCGCAGAACCTGACGAAGAAGGGCAAGAGGGTGGAAGGGAGGGAGAAGCTGCAGACGCTCTTGGAGCAGCAGGAGGCGGAGAAGAAGGCTGCTGGGGTGGACAAGTGAGGGTGCACAGAGACGAGTAACAGAAAATGCCCACGTGTCATTTTGGCGCCATCCTCATGCTCCTCCCGGTTCGTGACACAAGACGAGAGACGAAAACGCTGGCGATGGAGAGGAAGTTGCAAAACAAAAATCAAAATACAAAACACTGCGACTGAACCAGTCCACGCTACTTGCTCTGCGTCAGAGCGACTCCGTCCCATCCCTTCCCGTCGTAACTCTCCCTCGCCTCGTTCAAGATGCGCCTGAACTCATCAATTGCGTCCTTCAACGCTTCCTCAGTGAAGCGTGCTTCCACCTTCTTTTGGGCCTTCTGCTCCTCCTTCTCCTTCTCCTCCTCCTCCTTCTCCTCCTCCTCCTCCTCCTCCTCCTCCTCCTCGCTAGCCTCCCTCCAGGCGATACGACGAAGTGGCTCTGCGTGCAGGATCTTGCGAAGAGCCTTCTTGATCGTCTTGTTCTTCATGACTTTGAGAAACTCTACTGCCGGAGTGCCCGGTAAGGTGCTCCAGAGGTTGATGCGCGCCATCCTCGCTAGCCTCGGGTTGCCCTCGTCCCATGCAAACATGCGCAAGATGTCCACCGCCGTCGTCTCGTCCTCGGCACGGAAAGTCGAGGCCTTGGCAGCATTCGTCTTGGTAACCTCCTCGAACTTCATCTCCTTCTTGACCTTGGACGCCTGCGACTGACTCGTCGAAGTCGCCGGGAGCGTGTTAAGTCGCGCGAGGGCAAAAGCTTCCCACTCGGCTTTGAAGACGCGCTTCGAGACCGAGTACCAGAAGAGGTTCACGAGGGAGATGACGTCGTGGTGTGGGCGGTGGTAGAAGTCTTCGAGCGGCCTCGCCATGGCCGATAGCACGTTGGGCGCCATCGTGGCCATCGTCCCCGTCCACCCCGACTTCCTCGCCTCGCCACGTCTGCCGTCGGTATCTCGACGCAACATCGCCCCTGCTCCAAAGTCGAAGAGGGTCGCCCTGCCGTCCTCCTTCGCTCGCGCATTGTCTGGTGATACGTCGCGGTGGCCAACTCCGGCATCGGTGATGACTTCGATGATCTCGAGGTGGCCGAGCATGGCGTTGAGGGGGGGGAGGGGTTCGAGTTCGGAGAGGTGTTTGAGACCGACCGGTGATGAGGATCTCAGTCGCTCGCGGGATGACGTTCTCGTACTTGTCGGCGAGCTTCTTGGCGAACCTCCACACTGACCGCAAAGCGGGGTCCTCCAAAAACGAACCCACCAACTCAGGAATCTCGTGGCCGAGGTAACTTGGGTCGACCTGTTCGTGGAGCTTTGTGAGGACCGTCGGTTCCGCTTCAATTTGACCTTTAGGCGGGCTAGAGATTTTGACAAAGAGTCCCTTTCCATTGCCGCCGACCCACGTAGCGCTCGCGAACGGTCCTGTGTTGCGGGTCGAAGACACGACGCGGAGCAAAATGATGGTTGGCACACTGTTGAAGTTGAGAGGAGGGTTCGCGGGCAGAGAGGAAGGAGAAGGGTTGCTAGGCGAAGGGTTCGTAGGAGGAGAAGGGTCGTTGGGCGAATGAGTAGACGGCTTCTTGTTCGGAGGGAGAGGCGGGAACGTGGTAGTCTTCGAGGTCGATTCGATCGTCGAGGAGTGGTGTTCTGAGAGTTTGGCAAGGAGACCGAGGTCGATGGACGTGGGCTCGTTGGTCTTTTCGTCGATGGTGAGGTAGGGAGGGAAGCCGAGTTGAGAGTGTCTGGCGTGCTCGAGGGTGTGGACGAGCGCACAGCTCGTGAGAAATCCATGACCGTCCTTCCACCTGCTGATCGTCGCCACCTGGACCCGCTCTCGGTCGAGCAGGAAGACGAAGAGGTCGTGTTTGGTGAACGAGAGGACGAGGACGTAGTGCCGGTAGCTCTGGGCGTTGAACACGAGGGTACCGTTCATGACGGCCTGAAGGTTCTTGAGGTGGAGCTTGTTGCCTTCCTTAAGCGTTACCTCCATGTTCGTGAACTCGGCGAAGACGAGGACGGCGCGCAACCTGAGCTCCTTGCAGCCCTCGTGCGTCTTGGCGACGAGGACGGAATCGGGCTTCCAATCAACGTTGATGGTAATTTCTTCCTTGAGCAGCGGCTCCGCGTGTCGGTCCACCCACTCGAACTTTGTCCCTCGATCTCCGACCTGGTGGTTTGACGGTCAGCTGCATTCCGGTGGCCCTAGCTTCGCGGCGCCGAACTCACGCATTCGCTCATCTCGCCCATCCATTCGGTGACATCTTTCTTGTTCTTACTAGAACCTCCCCTGCCAGCTTCAGCCTCGAACTGCCTGACGATTCCTTCCCTCTGACTATCGGCCTTGCCCGCGCCCTTTACCTCCGTCTCCGCCCGATCGAACGCATCTTGTAGGCCCATGCCTTTCAGGAGGTCCAACAGTTCCACCTTGACAACACGACCATCAAACCAGTCTAGGCCGCGTTCGGCGAGTCGCTTCAGCTTTCCGACCTCATTGCCACTGCTAGGTCTGGCGGGGGTAATGCTGGCGCGAGAAAGGCGCTGCTCAAGAGAGGTCATCTCGGGGGTCGAGGGACGCTCTGCAGAGCTCGGCTCAGGAGGGGGTGTTGAGGCATCCTTGGGGCTTGGGAGGGTAGTGCTCGGAGGAAGGGAAGAGGGCAAAGAGGGCGAAGGGGTTGGGTCGTGTGTCGCGTCTGGGGACGCGTCTTCGGCCTGCGCTAGACGTGCTTGCTCGGCCTCGATTTTCTAGCCCAACAAAGAAACATATTCAGGTTGGTGGATGCAACAAAGAAAGGTTGGTGCGGCGTACCTTGAGCGCTTGCGCTGGATCAAACACGCGGAACTTGAGGTTGAGTGATTCGGCGTCCTTGAGGTCCTCGTCGCCTGAGGACAGCAAGCAGAGGGCGTTAGTGGAGCCAGAGCAGTGAGAAAATTAGATGTAGAACCGCACGCTTCTCGTCTGACTTCTCGTCCATCGGACCCAGCTTCGCTTTGACCGGAGGCTTCGAGTCCTGGCCCGAGACTACGGCCTGGACGTCGTCCGCCTTGCTCCTCTGAAGCTCCTTTGCCCTCATCTGCCCTCGCGTTTCGACCACCATCGGATTGCAAAGTGATGGAACGGGTCGTAAAGTGATGGAATGAGAGGCAAGGAGCGGGCGCGGCCTCTGGCGCGCTCAAGCGCAAATTAATTACTTTTCCCCAAATATTCAAGCAAAATCAGCGGTGCCGCATACACGTCGTTTGCAGGTACCCAAGCACTTGGCTGAACGTGAACTCTATTGTCATGCAAAAAGTATAGACCCTCCTTCTTGAGAACAAAGTCTCGACAGCCTCAAACGCCACGTGTTTTTTTTTTTTTGGCTCGCGATCCATCCATGGTACCGGTAGTCCTGGTGGCCAACTACACATTTTGTGTTGAGCCATGTTCCTTCAGCCGACTGTTCGACTCAATAATCACCGTGTCGCCTTGGCAGCAGATCGTCCAGGCTTTGCCACCTATCTTTCTCGGCACCGACGTCGACGTTGACCCAGAGGACAATGAAGCGAAGCAAAAACCCAAAGAGGAAAGTTAGGAGAAGAATGGATTAGGGGCGTGGTTGGCTGTCGCCTGGCGCAAGCTGAGCGCTAAATCGATCCTGAATGTGCACCTGTGTTGTCGGAGAGAACGGAACGATTGGAAGAGCTCATGAGGTAGTTCACGAGCCTGGATGAGTGCAACAGAATGTCAAATACAAAAACTTCGCTGGAGAGCACCTACAGGAGCTTGAATGCGAAGGTCCAGCAATAAGAGCGATCGTTCAGAACTGAAAAACAACCTTGCCACGTGTGTGGAGAGCCCACAAAAGCACTCAAGAAGCTTTTGTCAGTAGGTTCATCATTGATAGGCTCGAAATCTGGCTGGCACCATCTCAAACCTTCACCTACTTGCGGTGGTCGAACATCGCCTTTCGCTCCCTACCGTACCTCCATTCGCATTCCCTCGACTTCCAACAATGCGGTTCCTTGCTCTCGCCGTGCCCTCGCTGCTTTATTTCGCTTCTGCGTAAGCCGCCTTTAACCAGGTCTCGTTTCCTCCTCATCTAATCATACATTGCCTCTTCGTGGACCAGGCGCCAAGTGACAGGCCGAACGGAGGCCGACCTCCTCCTTGAGTCGTGATCAACTTTTGTTGAAAACAGTCGGTTGTCCGTCCGTAGAGGTCCCACCAACCCACGTTCGTCAGTGACGTTCCCCTCGCCCTCGCGCTGAAGAAGAGAGGAGCAACGGAGGAGGGCTGAGCGCAGAAGCTGACGAAGAAGGGCAAGAAATTCGATGGAAAGGAAAGGCTGCAGACGTTGTTGGAGCAGCAGGAAGGGGGGGAGGGGGGGAGGAGACGAGTAACAGAACAAATACACGTGGCCCTTTGCCGCCATCCTCATGCTCCTCCCGGTTCGAGATACAAGACGAGAAACGAAAACGCTAGCAATGGAGAGGAAGTTGCAAAACAAAAGATCGAAATACAAAACACTGCGACTGCACCAGTCCACGCTACTTGCTCTGCGTCAGAGTGACTCCGTCCCATCCCTTGCCATCGTAACTACCGTCAATGCTCCCCATCCTGATGAGAAATCTTGGTGATTTTACGTGGCCTTGATAAGCGCTTTTTGAGGCGTCCAAGAGTGCAGAATGCTTCATACAAATGATATATATATATAGAAAAATCACAGGCAAGTTTGCGAGAGATATGAGAGATGCGGTTTTAGACCACGTTGCCTTGTGCTCCCCATCCTGGTACCGCGCCGTTGGGGGCAAACGAGCTGAGTCAAGAGGCCGAGCTCTTGCCCCAACCATTCTTGACCTCTTACCATTCACTCCACCAAGTCGCGCATCCCGCCGTTGCGTAATGACGAAGACATCGCTTTCTTTAACTTGTGAGAACCCTCATGGCCGACTTGGAGGCGATGCGACTCGATTCTGGACGAAGCTGCAGTGGGATCAGGCCGAGGCTCGGTTCAAGGCTTTGAAAGAGGCTCGGATAGCCGAAGCCGTTTGTATGGTGCGAGAAGATGGAGCTACGCAGGAGGAAGCGGCAGCAGCAACTGGTCGCTCCCAGTCGACAATCTCGACTCGACTCGCTGGAATCCCGTCGCGCGCCGAAGCGTTCAAGCACCTCCAAGTGCTCTTCCCGGAGGAGGAACGGCAAATAGAGAAAGATATTCTCCTTGCTGCGAAGCTCGGCCTTCCCTACAACAAGAAGTGGGTTGTCAAGGCGATGACCAGGATCTTGGAGCGACGTGGCGATTTCCGCAAGATTGGGCGCAAGCTGGTGGAGGGATTCGAGAAGAGGTCGCGCAGTATCTTTCTTACATCCAGTAAGAAGATCGATCAAGTTCGGGTGTTTGCTCAGGACCCATTGATTGCGCTGGACCACTTCGAGAAGGTGCGTCCTTTCCTCCGCTCCGACTTGCTCTGCAGTGCTGACATGTGAGCTTCAGCTTGAAGCTGCTATCCAGGAGTTCGAGATAACGCCCGAGAGACTCTTCAGCTTCGATGAAAAGGGCTTTCTCTTTGGTGTCCAGGGCCGGGAGAAGGTCTACGCTCCTGTTGATGTTCCAAAAAGGGGCCGCGCGGGTGGGATGCGCCAGAGTGGGTTTCACTGCTCACTACTCTGCTCTTGTTGTACTGACTGCTACTCAGACGGAAATAGGGAGACTATCACTGTCATTGAATGCTTCTCCGCCTCCGGCACTGTCCTCCAGCCTTTCGTCATCTTCAAGGGGAAGTCCGTACAGAAGCAGTGGGTGCGCGGAGAGGCCAGCGTTCCCGATGGGACAAGAATCTTCGCAACCCCTAATGGATGGACCGACGACGCGGTTGGAATGGAGTACCTGGAGCATATTTGGAACCAGACTCGTCACTTGTGGTACATTTCTAGGCTTTGAAAGACACAGACATGGAAACTGACTTGCGCTTACATGGCAGTCCCAACGGCGAATTCATCCTCATTGCCTTTGATGGACACCACTCCCACCTCACCCACGACTTCATCTACGCTGCTATCACCAACCGCATTATCGCCTTTGTCCTCCCTCCTCATTCTACCGACCATTTGCAACCCCCAGATGTTGGGATCTTCGGGCCCCTCTTGGGAGCGTACAAGGACCTCCTTGCTGAGCTCCAGCGAGATGGAGAGGTAATGTCGAAGGATAGATTTCTAGAGTGAGTTTCTTTTTATCCTGGTACTTTTCAGAGCTGAGTATTAGAGTTGTAGGATCTTTGGGCTGGCGCGGGACAAAGCTTACAAGAGCACGACGATTGTCAACGCCTTCGCAGCGGCCGGGATGTGGCCAGTGGAGCCTCGTCGGATCGGCTTTGTTGCCGAGTACCTGGACAAGCAGGAGGCAGAGCCCCGAGAGGCCACTCCGGGCTCTGAGAGCGCAGACCTTCCTTGTACGCGAGTTCCGCTTTAACTTTCCCATCCGTCCTTTTTAGCGTATCTAACAACACTGTCAATTACAGCTCCACCTCCTCAGCCTCCAGCACACCTCACCAGTCCTGAGCGCCTCCACCACACCCTCCACTCCGCCGAATCATTCCTTTCCAACGTCAGCTCAGACCCTGTGGAAGCGTCAGCGGAACTCGCGCGGTCGACCACGCTCCTCAAGGAGCTTCGATCGGCGCTGATTGCGGAGTCCGCCAGCAACGCCAGCCTCACAGGGAAGGCTGAAAGCCTTACCAAGGCCCTCAAGAGCCGTCAGAAGAAGGGGAAGCAGGGCCCGGTTGACACGGTGAAGCAACCGGGAGGGCGGGCGCAGAGTTTCTCGTACAAGGACGCCCGCGAGCGGACATTGGCGCGAGACGAGGCGAATAGGGTGGTAGAGGAGAAGAAGGAGCGAAGCAGGAAGGCTCGGGAGGCCAAGGCCGCGAAGAACGCGGCTCTTCTGCCTGTTGTGCCAGCGCCGCGCAAGAAGAGGACGGCAGCAAGGAGGGCTAGGGAAGCCAGTGACACGGAGAGCGAAGCAGAGGCAACTGAGGTGGAGGGATATGATTTAGAAATGGAGGTGGACAATGGGGAGCGATTTGAAGATGAGGAATATGAGGATTAGCTTGACGATAGATGGAACACGTGTCGCGTTAGCTGAACCTGGTCAACGGGGCTCTCTGGGTGGTGTCTTATCTATCAAAAGTCGTTATAATTTATTCTCGTTACAACCAGTCTTTACTTGAGGCCATTGAAGGCCTGCTGAACCCCGAAGCTGTTTTATCAGCATGGGGAGCACATCAGGATGGGGAGCATTGACGGTAGCCCTCGCCTCGTTCAAGATGCGCCTGAACTCATCAATCGCCTCCTTCAACGCTTCCTTACTGAAGCGGGTCTCCACCTTCTTCTGGGCCTTCTGCTCCTTCTCCTTCTCCTCCTCCTCCTCCTCCTCCTCCTCTTCCTCCTCCTCGCTAGCCTCCCTCCAGGCGATACGACGAAGCGGCTCTGCGCGCATGATCTTGCGAAGAGCGTTTTTGATCATCTTATTCTTCATGCCGTTGACGAGTCCTGCCGTCGCGGAATTTGATGCGCTGTTCCAGAGATTCGTCCGCGCGATCGACGCATTGCCCGGGTCGCCCTTGTCCCATGCAAACTGGTCCAAGATGACCTTCGCCGTCATCGCGCCCTTGGTATGGAAAGTCGAGGACTCAGCAGCCTCCTTCTCGGCAGCCTCCTCAAACTTCCTCTTCTTGGTTGCCTGCGACTGGCTCGTTGAAGTCGCCGGGAGCGAGTTGAAGCGCGTGAGGGCTCGATATTCCCACTCGGCTTTGAGGACGCGCTTCGAGACCGAGTACCAGAAGAGGTTCACAAGGGAGATGACATCGTGGTGCGGGCGGTGGAAGAAGTCTGGAGGCGAGGTTGCCATGGCCTCGAGCACGTCGGGGGCCATCGTGGCCATCGTCCCCGTCCACCCCGACTTCCTCGCCTCGCCACGTCTGCCGTCGGTATCTCGACGCAACATCGCCCCTGCTCCAAAGTCGAAGAGGGTCGCCCTGCCGTCCTCCTTCGCTCGCGCATTGTCTGGTGATACGTCGCGGTGGCCAACTCCGGCATCGGTGATGACTTCGATGATCTCGAGGTGGCCGAGCATGGCGTTGAGGAGGGGGAGGGGTTCGAGTTCGGAGAGGTGTTTGAGGCCGACTGGGGTGCGAGTGATGAGGATCTGAGTCGCTCGCGGGATGACGTTCTCGTAGTTGTCGGTAAGCTTCTCGTCGAACCTCCACTCTGACGGCAACACGGGGTCCTCCGAAAACGAACCCACCAACTTGGGAATCTCGTGGCCAAGGTAACGTGGGTCAGCTGCTCGTGGAGCTTCGTGAGGTTCGTCGGTTCCGTTTCGCTTTGGTCTCGAGGCTCGCTAGAGATTTTCGCGAAGAGTCCTTCTCCGTTGCCGCCGACCCATGTGGCGCCTTCGAACGGTCCGGTGTTGCGGGTAGGGGAGACAACGGTGAGCGGAATGATCATCGGTAGACTGTTGGAGTTGAGAGGAGGGTTCGCGGGCGGAGAGGAAGGAGAAGGGTCGCTAGTCGAAGGGTTCGTAGGCGAAGGACTTGTAGGCGGAAGGGAAGGAGAAGGGTCGTTGGGCGAATGAGTAGGCGGCTTCTGGTTTGTAGGAAGAGGAGGGAATGTGATAGTCTCCGAGTCGAACTTTATTGCTGAAGAGTGGTGATTCGAGAGTCTGGCAAGGAGACCGAGGTCGATGGACGTGGGCTCGTTGGTCGCTTCGTTGATGGTGAGGTAGGGAGGGAAGCCGAGTTGAGAGTGTTTGGCGTGCTCGAGGACGTGGATGAGAGCGCAACTATCTAGAAATCCATCCCCCTCCTTCCACCCGCTGATCGTCGCGGCTTGGACCCGCTCTCGGTCGAGCAGGAGGACGAAGAGGTCGTGCTTGGTAAACGAGAGGACGAGGACGTAGTTCCGGTAGCTTTGGGCGTTGAACACGAGGGTACCGTTCATGACGGCCTGGAGGTTCTTGAGGTGGAGCTTGTTGCCTTCCTCAAGCGTCACCGTCTCGTTCGTGAACTCGGCAAAGACGAGGATGCTGCTCCACGTGAGCGTGTCGCCCCCCACGTGCTGCTTGCTGACGAGGATGGTGTCGGGCTTCCGGTCGACGTTGATCTTGTGTTCTACCCTGAAAAGCGGCGTCGCGTGTCGGTCCACCCACTCAAATTTCGCTCCTCGATCTCCGACCTGTTGAATTGACAATCAGCTGCATTCCGGTGGCCCGATCTTCGCAGTACCGAACTCACGCATTCGCTCATCTCGCCCATCCATTTGGTGGCTTCGTTCTCTCCACCCTGACCTCTCCTGCCGGATTCAGCCGTGAACTGCTTGACGATTCGTGCCCTCTTTTTAACGGCCTTGCCCGCTTTCTTCGCCACCTCCTTCGCCGAAACGAACGCATCTTCCAGGCCCATGCCCCGCAGGAGGTCCAACAGTTCCACCTTCATAACTCGACCATCAAACCAGTCAAGTCCGCGTTTGGCGAGTCGTTGCAAATTGCCGGCGTCCATGGTACTGCCAGGTCTGGAGGGGGTAACGCCAGCCGTGAGGTATGAAGAGTCGCGCTTGAGGGGGGTCGTCTTGGGGGTCGAGGGACGCTCTGCAGAGCTCGGCTCAGGAGGGGGTGTCGAGGCATCCTTGGGGCTTGGGAGGGTAGTGCTCGGAGGAAGGGAAGAGGGCGAAGAGGGCGAAGGGGTTGGGTCGTGTGTCGCGTCTGGGGACGCGTCTTCGGCCTGCGCTAGACATGCTTGCTCGGCCTCGATTTTCTAGCCCAACAAAAAAACATATTCAGGTTGGTGGATGCAACAAAGAAAGGTTGGTGCGGCGTACCTTGAGCGCTTGCGCTGGATCAAACACGCGGAACTTGAGGTTGAGTGATTCGGCGTCCTTGAGGTCCTCGTCGCCTGAGGACAGCAAGCAGAGGGCGTTAGTGGAGCCAGAGCAGTGAGAAAATTAGATGTAGAACCGCACGCTTCTCGTCTGACTTCTCGTCCATCGGACCCAGCTTCGCTTTGACCGGAGGCTTCGAGTCCTGGCCCGAGACTACGGCCTGGACGTCGTCCGCCTTGCTCCTCTGAAGCTCCTTTGCCCTCATCTGCCCTCGCGTTTCGATCACCATCGATTCGCAGAGTGTCGGAACGGGTCGTAAAGTGATGGAATGAGAGGCAAGGAGCGGGCGCGGCCTCTGGCGCGCTCAAGCGCAAATTAATTACTTTTCCCCAAATATTCAAGCAAAATCAGCGGTGCCGCATACACGTCGTTTGCAGGTACCCAAGCACTTGGCTGAACGTGAACTCTATTGTCATGCAAAAAGTATAGACCCTCCTTCTTGAGAACAAAGTCTCGACAGCCTCAAACGCCACGTGTTTTTTTTTTTTGGCTCGCGATCCATCCATGGTACCGGTAGTCCTGGTGGCCAACTACACATTTTGTGTTGAGCCATGTTCCTTCAGCCGACTGTTCGACTCAATAATCACCGTGTCGCCTTGGCAGCAGATCGTCCAGGCTTTGCCACCTATCTTTCTCGGCACCGACGTCGACGTTGACCCAGAGGACAATGAAGCGAAGCAAAAACCCAAAGAGGAAAGTTAGGAGAAGAATGGATTAGGGGCGTGGTTGGCTGTCGCCTGGCGCAAGCTGAGCGCTAAATCGATCCTGAATGTGCACCTGTGTTGTCGGAGAGAACGGAACGATTGGAAGAGCTCATGAGGTAGTTCACGAGCCTGGATGAGTGCAACAGAATGTCAAATACAAAAAATTCGCTGGAGAGCACCTACAGGAGCTTGCATGCGAAGGTCCAGCGATAAGAGCGATCGTTCAGAACTGAAAAACGACCTTGCCACGTGTGTGGAGAGCCCACAAAAGCACTCAAGAAGCTTTTGTCAGTAGGTTCATCATTGATAGGCTCGAAATCTGGCTGGCACCATCTCAAACCTTCACCTACTTGCGGTGGTCGAACATCGCCTTACGCTCCCTCCCGTACCTCCTCAGTCGCGTTCGCTCGACTTTGAACGATGCGGTTCCTTGCTCTCGCCGTGCCCTCGCTGCTTTATTTCGCTTCTGCGTAAGCCGCCTTTAACCAGGTCTCGTTTCCTCCTCATATAATCATACATTGCCTCTTCGTGGACCAGGCGCCAAGTGACAGGCCGAACGGATGCCGACCTCCTCCGGCGCGCCGATGCCGAAGCTGAAGCCGTCGTCAAGCGTTCCCCAGGCACGCCCGTCCTTCGCTACAGCGGGGATGGTCATGCGTGATGCCGGTGAGATGAATGTGCGTAGCTCCTGATAATTGATGAGTAAATGGGAAGCTGAAGGGGAGAGAAAGCAGCAAGAGAAAAGGCAGAACGTCGCTGTCGACATGAACAACCGTCAACCTCATCGACGCGGCGATCCCGGTGAAGGGACAGAATGGGGCAATTACGCCTATCAAGAATGTTCGTATCGCCTCTCACAGACGAGAAAAGCAGAAAAAAGAAGGTCACCGACCAGCCCGTTGATGCGAACTCGCAGCGCCAGAACATCGACGTCGACCCCAGCCAGGTCAACACGATCCCGAGAACGTCCCGACTTTGATGCAGGACGGTATGTCACACTCTCCCAACCATCTCTCACATTCTCATTACTCACTCACTTGCTCCCTCATTCATTGACAGGCGAGCTCTTCGTCATCGCCCGTCATGCGTCGCACGAGCACCACGTCGACGTGTCGCGGAGGAAGAACGTCCCGGTCAACCCGAGGGACGTCAACTGGATCAGCCGTACGTCCTTCCCCTTCTCTGACACCTCTCGCTGGCAGTTTTTGATCATTTATTGATCCCATCCCGATTGGTGGTGACTCGTGGACAGACAACCTTCCGACGAGGATGACGAACGGTGTTCTGGAGGTCATCGAGTGAGAAATGAGTGGAAGATAAAGGGGAGGTGGAAGGAAATGAGGAGGGAGAGGCGGGCCCTCTTTCTGTCAAGGTGTAGGTCGGTGGAGGTGTGGTGCCAACGCAAGCCTTTACTTTCGTTGACGACGTTCCTGAGAACCACGCAAGCGACGCTGTCTGGACCAGAACGGACCGACAGAGAGCCCAGTAGAAGAGAACTTTTACACAAGCAGGAGAAGAAACTGTCGTCGAAGCGTGGCAGAGTCGCCAACAGAGCGGCGTGTAGGCAGAGAGCTCGGAGTCAAGAAGAAAGTCGGCGCACGGCGGGTCGAGTATCGCTGTCGCAGGTCCCAAGCCCAAGCAGTCGTCCTCTTGAGCTTCTGCTACTCATCACCGTCTCTCTTTCCCTTCGCTCTGGCGTCCTTCCAGCGAGACCTCCAGTCGATCTTCGTTCCCTCCGCCGCGCGTCTCTTTCGAGCCGTCGGGTCCCAACAAGACCCCAAACCCTCCCACCAGATCGTCTCCTTCGTCTGTGTTCTCCTAAGCAGCACGAACCCACGAACCCACACCCGCGTCCCCTCCTGCTTTCGCTCTGGGGCCAACAAAAAGGAAGGAGACACACCAAAGGAAAACAACTCTGTTCAATACAATGCCACTCCCTCCCTTTCCTCCCTCCTCCCTTTCCTCCCTCCTCCCTTTCCTCCCTCCTCCCCATGCCACTCTTCCCTCTAACCGCTCGCCGTTCGGCTCGTCTAGTGGTGGTGAGCGTCTCCTCCGGCGTTCTGCTTGAGCTCGTCGAGGTGGGCCTCGCGCTCCCTCATGCGCAACAGCTGGTCCTTCTTGTCCGCGAGCTGGGCGAGTTGTGACTCCCTATAGTGCAAAGTATGATTGGTGAGTGGAAGGGACAAGGAGGAGGACGGAGGGAGAGGTACTTGAGGTTGTAGCAGTAGTAGCCCAATCCCGTGAACGCTCCCATCGAGAGGGCGTGGCCGCCGAGGTCTGTTCACCGTTGCACCGTTAGGAAGTGAGATTAGTGAAAGGAAGAAGATAGTGAGAGAAGTGGAGGGGAGGGACGGACTGGAGAAGATGTTGCGCTTGAGGATCGCGAGCTGGTAGACGCGGACGCCGAAGCCGAGCGCGGCGAACGACGAGAGATAGCCGATCACTAGTGGAGCGTGTTAGTTGCTAGGAGTATGTGTAGATTTGGAAGTTATGACATACTTTGCACGAATGGATGGGGGAGCTGAGGTACCTGTCTGCGCCTGGCTCAGCGAAGTCTGCGTTAGGATTTATTTTTCGAGCGACTTTGCGAGGACGTAAGCCTCGCCTCCCCTCCTTCGCCGTCGTTTCTCTGGCAGCGACGACGACGGCGACGACGACGACGACGACGAGTTACGAATAGAAATGCCAAAAGAGGACGCCTCCTCCTCACGACCCTCGCCAGCCCATTCGGCGTCGCGCTCTGCCCGCCGCGTCGCATCGGCGCCTTACTCGCCCTCTCGTCCAACCCCTCAGAGTAAACACCAGCCCGACACCCCTGTGCGTCCTGCTCTGCCTACTCTTTCTATCATCACAGATGGATCCTAATCAATGAGAATATAGTCGAGACTGGGAGGACTGTTCGCGGCGATTCTCTCGCCTTTCCGCGCAAGGACGCCAGCTCCTGTTGTTGATCACCAGGACGACGACGACCAGGATGAAGCACAGGGCGATTCGGAGATGGAGGACAGCGCGCAGATGATGGTTCAGGATGATTCCGTTCGTCTTCTTTCCCTCTCTATCCTCCAACCCACCGTCGCAGCAGACGAACGCGACTGACTCCGTGACGCGCGCTTAGGACCACGAAGCGCCTCCATCGCCCGTCTACGTCCCTGGCCGGATCGACTTCAGTCAGGCTCAGCAGGAGTACAGACAACAGCAGAAAGGACTCTACCACTCGCCGTCGTTCCCGAACCTCCCGACGGCCTTCACGCCAAACTTCGCGCCGAGGGAAGAGAGCGCTCCTGTGAGTCTCGTTCTGGTCTCTGTTTTTTGCGATTTCATAATGCTGACGCTCTTTCACGTTGTCATCCATCATAGCCTTCTCCCGTCGTAGCATCAAAAGCGAAGCCCATTCCGTCGTTCTTCTCCCCCTCTCGCTACTCCTCCCCCGCTCCTGCCGCCTCCGCCTCCGGTTCTGGCTCCATCGCTCCCGCCTCCCCATCCGTCACTTCCACCACTGCCGCCACCAACTCCACCTCAGCTCCCTTCCGTCGCAGACGACCAATCTACGTCGGTGCGGGATACTCTGCGCGGAGGCGAAAGCCCGCTGGAGAGGGGTTGGTCAAGAGTCAGAGTGAGAGTGGGCTGTCAGGGTTAGGTGAGGGCAAGAGGAGGAAGATGGGTGGTGACGAGGAAGAGGAGGCCCCGCCGACGGTGGGGTTGGGCGAGAGGGAGAGGGACGAGGGTGGGAAGAAGGCAGAGGGAGGGTTGACGAAGAGCAAGAGTATGTTCAATGTGTCGAGTTTGGCGGCGAAGCAGACCAGCACGCCAGTTAGGAAGAGTCCGTTGTGGCAGGTCGAGAAGGCTGGTGAGTGGGGTTTCTCTCGTTCTTGCTTGGTCGGAACTGGCGCTGTGCGAGGTGGTGGGGAAGGGAGTGCGCGAGGAGTCAAGTTGGAAGAGCGTCGCTGACGGTAGCTCTTTACTTGTGGGTGTTTGTAGCTACGCCGTCTCCTTCTCCTCCCAAGAAGTCGACTATCCCGGCTTCAACCGCGGCGGAGATCATGCTCGACATCATCCGTGCTTCCCCTTCCTCTGCTCCCGAAGTTCCCGTGAGTAGCGTTTTCGCTGTCCCTTTTCAATCGCAAAGCATCGGTGACTCACGAATTGAATGTTGGGTTTGATCGGAAGCAGAAGAACGACAAGGACAGCGTGTTGAACCCATATGAGACGAACGACGACCCGATCGCGAGGGTGCCGAGGACGAGGGCTGCGAGGGCTGTGAGTTTTCCTCAAATTTCGTTGCTGCTCCCGTGTCTCACGAGTAAGATGCTGACGATCAACCTTTTCAGGCCAAGACGGAGAAAGCCAAGGCCGCGCCTGCGCCGGAGAAGCCTAAAGAGAAAGAGCTGACGCAGCGGGAGATTCTGGAGAGGAGCATGCCTGTCGTTCGTTTTTTCCCGCTTTCGATCTGTCTTCCGCAAGATTGTTGACCCTCGTTACTCTCAGGAGTACCGCAAGGACACGGCAGCATCTTCCAAGCGTTCAACTGCCCCTACTCCTTCCCCAGCTCCCCCAAAGCCAGCAGCACCAGCTTTCTCCTTCGGCTCCTCCTCCGCCTCCACCACTTCCCCATCCGGCACTACATCTTCTGCACCTGCTCCCGCATCGCCATTCACTTTCGGCGCGTCAGCTTCGGCCTCGTCGTCGACCCCGGCCGCGCCGTTCTCGTTCGGTGCCAATGCGAAGCCGACGACCCCGGCCGCGCCGTTCTCGTTTGGAGCAAGTGCCAGCCCTCCTACTGCTACACGAGCTGCTGCTTCTCCGTTCTCGTTTGGCGCTAAGCCTGCAGCCGCGCCTGCACCTGCTCCTGGACCCGCGAAGTCGTCAGCGGCGTCGTTGAAGCCTAAGGAGAAAGCGAAGAAGGAGATCGAGGTGATCGAGTTGAGTGATGATGATGATGAGGAGGAGGAGGGTGGTGATAAGGAGGACGATGAAGCGGAGGAGGAGGAGGATGAGATTAGTGCGTTTCTTTTGTTTGCTCTATTTTGCGAGGTGGGTGACGTGGCGCTGATGCGGGCTGTTGATTTTAATTGTGCAGATGAGGACGGAGAAGGCGAGGAGGAAGCACAGGAGGAGGAGGAGGACCTTTACGCGCTTCCTGAGCCTACGGCATCGAAAGTCAAGGCGAAGGAGCAGGCCAAGGTCGCCCCTCCACCACCAGCGCCCTTCGCGTTCGGCACGACCACCACTCCCTCCCTTCCCGCTGCTCCCTCTACGCCATTCTCTTTCGGCGCCGCCAAAGTCCCCTCATCGACCCCTGCGCCTGTTGCAGCTCCCGCCTCGGCACCAGGCTTCGTCTTCACGCCCACCTCCGCCGCCGCCGCCGCTCCCGCGACTTCGACACCAGCAAAGAAAGGCATCCAGCTATCGAGCGACGAGGCCAAGGCTCTGGCGATCGAGACGCCCAAGTTTAGCTTGCCCAAGTTTACTTTCCCGGGACTTGTGTTGAGCAAGAAGAGTGGAGTTGAGGAGGACGCGGCGATGTTGGCTGCTAAGGAGGCGGTGAAGGGCATGGGGGTGGCCGAGTTGAAGGTCATTGTGCTTTGAATGTGTAGATGGTTTGAGTGGGAGTGGAATGAGATGAAGTGCATATACATGCTGTCTGTCTGTCAGGTGAAGATGGCGTACTGGCGTGGCTTGGGAGTGAGAGCGAGTTGGCTGTTTGCGCGGCGGAAGGGCGAGACCACGTATTGCTCTTCGCGCCCGTCCTTGTAGCTCTTGTCCACTTCGCAAACCAATGACAAAACGTCTTTGTTGAAAATTCTTTGATGTCCTACTGTCACCAGAAGACGCACGTCGGAGCGCAAGAGCAAAGGTCAGCCAGCAAGGGGGCGGCAAAAAGAAGAGGTCCACCGTGGAGAAGATTTTATTAATAGACACCAAAAACAAAAAGAAGAGGTCCACCGTGGAGAAGATTTTATTAATAGACACCAAAAAGGTATCCGACTTCACTCACTTCCCGGCCGGGAATCGAACCCGGATCACAAGCGTGACAAGCTTGTATACTGACCGTTATACGACCGAGAAAGGTAAAGAAAAGAGAAGAGAGGATAAACCTTCCCGGCCGGGAATCGAACCCGGATCACAAGCGCACATTCGGAAAATGACAAGCTTGTATACTGACCGTTATACGACCGAGAAGTGTTTAGATGTCAGGAGGTCCCCAAATGGCAACCCCGGGACAGCGGGTTAAATTTGGGCGACACGTGTACCAATTCCAAGTCGCTGCGGGCTGTTTTTGTCCAATCTTTGCAGCAGAAGTAGTTGATGATACGTTCAATTGACCAGCTTTGGCCGGGAAGATCAATTGCACGAGTCCTGACGTCGGCGTAGACCCCTCCCGCCCTGCTGCCCTCGTGAGTTCGGTGGACGACGCGAAAAAGGTGGAGCTTGGGGGATACACGAGCTCAGCAACAGACAAGATAGCTTCTCGATTTCATATACAACTGATTTGATACAGTGGAGGCTGTCCCGCCTGTCAATACTGATTGAATGTACACCCGTTTCCTGAAATGAGGCGTGTCAGTGTCAGGCTGTAATATGAAGGAACGTCTCAAGAAATCCACAATGATGCTCACCTTTTCTACTTCAGTAGACGTAAACAAACTCGTCGTTCTCCTTGTCCGTAAGGTCCAAGAACGCCTTCTCTCCCGTCCCATCATTCTCACCCGCCACGTAAGTCTTCTCCATACTCAAGTCCTCAAGCTTCGCCTTCTTGCCGTTCCTGACGCGCAACTTCTCCTTTTTCTTGTTGAGGTACCTGAGGTTGAGGACCTGGACGCCGACGAGGGCGAGGAGAACGCAGAAGATGCACATGGTCGCTTTGAGGCCTTCGAGGTACTGAGGCGCTTGGGAGGCTTTGAAGAGTTGCTGAGTGGATGAGAGAGAGTCAGTAGGGGTTTCTGGATCGGGTAACAAATGTTGGACTTACAGGACCGAGGAAATGTCCGGCCTGCAGGAGGAGTAGAAGTCAGTCAGCCGGTTGACGTGGTTCTGTCGACAGAGGAAGAGCCTACCGCTTGAGCACCGTTGAACTGTTGAGCCATTCGTTAGCACTCGCCTCCGATAGAAGTTGCAGATGGAGAGAGACTCACTCCACACATAGCAGCAGTCTTCTTCGAGTGGCCGGAAACGTTGGAACCCACTGTGATTGCTCCCGTTAGGTGTGCGGTCAGCCTCATCGCAAGGGAAAGCACTCACTCCAAGCAACGATGAGGGGGAGCGAAGCGTAAAGGAAGGCGATGAGATAGAATCCGAGGAGCAAGGGTCCCTTGTTGGAATCAACACGCGGAACTAACAATGATCTTCCATCATCAGCGCCAGTCTGAAACACATCACGCGAGCAGGCGTACCTTTCCACAGGATCGCGAGGCCGATGATGACGGGGACGACGGTGCCGGCAAGGATGACGGACTTGCGCTTGTACTTCTGCGAGAGCCAGCAAGAGCCAAGGATGAGGATGGTCTGGAGGGCGCCGAAGGGGATGCTAGTGGTGCAATGGTGTCAGTCCCCGAGTGCACGTGCATGGCGCGTAGAAGGACTCACTCAAGCAACGTGGCGGTGTAGGCGTCGAAGCCGACGAGTCCCTGAATGATCAAGGGTCCGAAAATCGTGGAGATACTTGAGCCGACATTGAGGAAAAAGGTCTACCAGCCATTTGGATCAGGTCTCATACTTCAATGAAGCGACTGAAGGGGAAGGATACCATAGCGAGGAAGATCCAGAACTACCGTGAGACCACCGTCAGCCTTCCATCCCGATGCACTGCTCCGAGTAACACCCTCACCTTAGGCTCAATCATCAACTCCAACACCTGCCTCCACTTGAACTCGGTCGAAGTGACTCCCTGGTTGTTGCTCCTGAGACGCTCGACGCCCTTGATCCTGTCCTCCGGGGAAAGGAAGCGCGCCTCCATGACGCTGTTGTCGAGCATGAAGTAGATGATGACGGCCGTGACAACGGTGAGCAACCCGGTGGTGAGAAAGATGATTTGGTACGAGTAAAGCACGGTGCCTGTTGCGACGAGGATAAGCTGGAGGATCGCAAGAGGGGCGAGATTACGTGGCGCGTACTCTTGATGTGTCCCAGACCGTAGACAAGCGGAGCACCAATGAAGTTCGCCGCTCCGTTGGTACCTGTAGAATCAACTCAATCAGTATGCGAGAGGACTGATCGCTCGGAGGATCTTCGCTCACCATACCAAATCGCTGGAATCGTTGGATCGAGCCAGGAAACAAATCAGCTCGCGCGCACGTGTATTCGAAAGCTCGTTGGACACTCACCGACACGCCAGGGCTGCTCGGATCTATGACGAAAAACAAGTGAGTACGAAGAGTAGCAGAGGAGTCCAACAAGGCTAAGTCGGGCTCACCGTCGGTACCAGGAGATCGTGATGACGGCGAACAGGGGAAGGCAGCAAGCCTCCCACCAACCGAGCATGAAGCGTGCGCCGAGTCTGAGAGCAAAGCTTCAGCTACAACCCTTCTTGAAAACATGACCTAGCGGCTTACAGTCCACCATAGTTGTGAGCCCCAGCGAGGCCACACTGAGACGCGCCCCAGCAGAAGCACATGATTGGCTGGGGGAAGGGAACACGTCAGCTTGATGTCTACGAATTGTACTCTGGAGCTTACCATGGTCCACTTGACTGTCAAGAACGGAGGTCAGCAAGCTCGGAACGTCCTAAGGACGGTGGTTGGCACTCACTGGGATACTTGACGAGGAGGAAGGCACCGAGAGGCTGGGCAGCGAGCTGTACACGTCCAAATGTGTTCGCGTCAGTAGCGAGTCACGCAGAATGGACAAACCCTGGTGGGCGTGTTCTCGCTTACCTGGGCATAGTCTACGAAGGAACCGTCAGTGCCAGCCACGTGGCGAGGCCAGCAGACCAAAATCACTCACAGCCGATGGACCCCACATTGCTGTACTGATTTCCGACGAGGTGGGTGTTGGATTTTAACCCATATATGGCTGCATATCCTACGACGGTCTTGTCGAGGACTGATACGCATACAAACGTCAGTCTGGTGCCCACTTGTGCCGGAAGTGCGAAGGGGGAGGACACGCACTTTGCACTGCGGTTCGACCGAGCAACAGCTGAATGTCAGCAAAAGCAACCTTGTCAAAATAGTATGAAAGGAACAAGGGACCCACAGAAATAAATCCACGCCAAGATGGGCAAGAGGTGCTTATCAATCGCCCTCGCGATCCTCCTCGAATCCGCGTCCGTCACGAGGACCCTCTCCTCCGACACGGCGAGGGCCTGATCGCCATGCTTGAACTCGTCGGGGTTGTGGTGGTAGTCCTTGTGCGCCGACGCATTCTCGATCATCTCTTGTTCGGTCTTCATCTCGACTTGGCTGTTGTTCTTGAGGGAACTCTGCGACATGGTGGAGGAGGGAAGGGGAGGGGTGGGGATGGGATGGAACGAAGAAGAGGAGAGAAGGGAAGAGGGAAGGAAGGGAGGCTAAAGGAAGCTATTCTGGGGGATCCACTCAGGCTTGGAAGCTCCTCCTCGCCTTGGCGGGGGTCAACGTGTCACGTTCGCTCCAGCTCATGTGGAGAAGCGATGAGCGGGGGTCGCTATCAAGAGGGGCCCCCGCTGTGGGGCTGAGGAGGAGATTTGTGGAGTCGATCAGCTGACTACTTTGGTGAGAAACTTGCCCATGGGGACTATTGGGTTGCCCACTAAAGCCCGTCGAGCCGCGCCGGTGGGAACGCTCCGTCGTAAACGCCGGACTCGGAGCAAGCGGAAGTGTGGAGACTTCTTGGCACATCCCGCCCGGTCACTAAAACGGTCTCGTAGCAGAACACACGGAAAATGAAGAGAGGAACGAGACGATCCACAACAAGCTAGGGCGGGGTCCCATCTCTCGTCAGCTGGGTATCCGCATCCCCTTCGAAGGATCCACACGATCCCACTTGGCCCAGGAAACGGCGCGCAAAGGTGGGATGGATGGATGCCAATGCAAAAAGGAATGCTAGACTGAACGTCCCAAAAGGCAAGAGAAGAGCGTCCGACGTGCTTACTGCTACAAAACTGCATTACGGAAAGATATGGAGGAGGGAGGGTAGATCTAGGATAATGATGTCGTAGTGGTGTCGGTATCTCTGCGTTCACCTCGCAAATCAAACCATGTATCCCCCTCCTACCGCCGGGAATCATGCAACCCGGGCAAAAAGACCCACACCGTGCCCGTCACCGCCAGCCCCACACTCACCACCAACAGGACCCAACAAACCCCCCTCTCGACCCTTCCCAACCCCTCCCACTCGCCCAACCCCAACTCGCTATGCTTCCTCCTATACCCTTTACTCCCCAGTATCAAATACGCTCCAATAGGTCCAATAGCGCAGATGACGAAAGCAGACGAAGAGCCGAGGAAGGAGAGCACGATGCCAAAGTTCGGGATGGCGATGGCGGCGCCGACGACGACGAGCATGAGGAGAGGGCGGGTGAAGAGGCGGAGAAAGACTTTAGTTGGGGAGTCGACTGAGTGAGGAGGGAGGTCATGTGGGTGTGGGTACGGGATTGCGGAGGACGAATCGGCCGAGTCGATCGAGATGGCGGATTCGTCGGGTAGGTGGGAGGAGTCGTGTGGGAGCGAGTGGGAGTGAGAGTCGTCGGAGGAGTGAGCAGGCGCACCGAGGCCGACGAGGTGCTCGAGGGTTGATGCGAGTGGGCTTTGGGCGAGCGCGTACTTCACGACGGGGTTGATCTGTGCGGAGAGAGGGGTCAGGTGGAACACCACGTGGTGCCATGGAAGGAGGCTTACGGCAATCATCCAGACAGCGACTTTGTTGAGGGCTTGTGGGTAGCCGTGCGTAAGCCGCAAGTCCCTCGTCACCTCGTCTGAAACGTCGTTGCCGAACCTGGCCGCAATGAAAGGTCGTGATCAGCTAACAGCTCGTCGAACGAGAGCGAATGCACCACTCACATGACATATCCCAAAGCCCCCATCACCATCGAAAGAGAGAAAGCGATCACGTAAGCCGTGTTAATCATGCTGTTGAAGAGGTGCGGATCTGTATCGTGGGCCGCGCGTCAGCTTCCTCTTTCACCCACGACAATTCACCTCAGCTCACCCTTCATATCGCGGTACAGCGACGGAATGACGGCATGTCCCGCAAACTGTTCACTGAGAGTCAGCTCCACCCTCAATCATTCCCACGAAGAAACCAACTCACGCCACTCATGAGCAACCCAAAGCTCAGCGGCAGCCTCCCCCATCTCGGCCCAGCGCTCGTCGTCTCGGGGACCCACAAACTCCCCGGCGGGTACCTCTTTATGATCCCGTCCGTGAGAACGACAACGAAGAGCATGACGGAGGAGAGGATGCCAATGAGGGAGGTGATGGAGAGGAAGCGGAGGGGGATGTACGTCGTTGGGAGGATGCTAGAGGGGGTGTTTGAGAGGGTGTTAGTAAGTTGACAGAAGGAGGGAGGAGGGGGACGAACACGAAGAAAGCGATGAGCTTGAAAAAGTTGCTCGAGTGGCGGGGGAAGAGGATGGACATGCTGTCGCTGAAGAGAGTGACGAGGGCGATGCTGAGCGCACCCAGTTCGCAAACGACTGTTGGTGGGCTTCGAGTGAGTCGACAGGTCTCTTTCCGGACGCAAAGAAAGACAGGCATACAAAGAAGATGTACAATTGTTCTCGCTCGTTGGCCGTACGCCTTGATGAGGACGTCGGTGTACGTTTTCAGCGACGGGTCTTGCGACATGAGCCTCGCGAGCATCTTGGCCGTGTCTGCGAATTCCGTCACATGAGCTCACAGTCTCCTTCAAAAGGTCTAGAAGCAAGGAGAAGAGCTCACAATTGGTGATCAGGGCGCAGAAGAGTAACAGGATCGTCCCTAATGCCCACCCCGCATCTGCGAACGCGAGAGGCTCCGCCAGCAGTCCGACGCCGACCAGTACGTTGACCCTGTCGCCCCGCCCGCACGTTCATCAGCTTCCGTCCTGCCCCCAATCCCGAAGAAAGCAAAAGGAAATCAGCTACTCACGTGTTGAACAGCGTCTGTCCGTACGTCGACAACCCCTTGCTCGCCTCGACCGCGTCCTTCCAAGCCGTCGCATCAATGATCGACATCCTCCTCCCGCCATTCTGCGCCTTGGCATGCGATAACAGAGCAGCCGACACCAACGGCGTCCTCCTAGGGAACGGTGCAGAATCTGGCGGCGAGGACCCGAGGAGGGTTTGCGATTTCGAGGGGTTGTGGTCTGAGTACTGCCGGATAAGGGGCGATCGTTCGGTCGCTGGCGGGAGGAGGTGCGCTGGGTAGTGCTGCAGCGGCCCGACGGGAGCGCCAGTGTCCCTCGAGCTAGTCGAGTCTACCGAGGCAGCACTGCTGAGCCTCTGCTTGCTCCTCGAGCGACTGCTCTTCCTCCCAGCGCCGCCAGCATGGGCGACGGCGTTCCTCGGCAGCTGCTCCCTCGCGCCCGCCGCCGTCGCATCAATCGCGTCCCACGAGACGGCGCGGTCAATCTCGTCCTCGCTCCACTCCTCCTCCGTCCCACTCGCGACGCTCTCCTCCCCTCTCGTGCCATCCTCGCTCGTCGTGCGCTCCGCGTCGCCGCGCTCGCTGGGCGCAGCGCTGCTCTCGTCGTCTGGGAAGCCTGGACGGCGGTACCGCGCGACGAAGGACGGTGACGTGGGCAGGTTCGAGCCGAAGAAGGCCTGGGAGCGGGAGAAGGAGAAGACGAGGTCGAGGGAGGATTGCCAGGGCGCGCCCGTCGTGGCTGCTCCTCCTCCTCCGCCGCCCGGTTGCCGGGCGTTGGGAGGCACGCGCTGCGACGACGACGAGATTGGGATGCGGCGAGTCCCCGTGGCTTGGTAGGCCATCGAGAGTGGGCGAGTCGTGGGCCCCGCTGCCGGATTATTGATGCGAGTTGTGCGTGGCGAGCGAGCGAGCGAGAGCTGAGGATCAGCTTATCGGGAGGTGAGCTGCGCCCAGGAATCTGAGACCTCGACTAACCGATTTGATTATCCTGTTGAATCAAATCGTATTACTCTTTTTTTCGATTACTCGATAGAGTCTATTCAAACAGTGTCAAGAAAAGAAGCAAGAAATTTCCATCCATCTCTGCTGAGAGAGAATTGTCACAAGTGCGATGCGACGGCCGTCGGGGATCGTGTCGCCGACGCGGAGCTCGCGGAGAAAGAGAGATAAAGGACCCAGTCATGTCAGTGATCACGTGAGTGACCCTTCCACTTGGTGTCAGACCTCAAATCGTGACGTAAGAGTCGTTTGCGACATCTCTCGCGGCCCTGCTGGACTTGCAAAGAGACTCGCGCTTGACGTTGACGGAATTGACACGTGGTCTTCATTGAAATCCGCCGTGGTTGCAGAGGGCGAAGCTTTGAGAACCAATGCAAGTCGTTCGAGACATCGTAGGATCGTGGGTGTACTGTTCTGCTGACTTTCGCTCCTCCCACAGCTCACACCAACGCAACGTAGCCCTTCCTCTCGTCCACTCAACCCACCTCCCCATCCTCTTCAACACAGGAAGTAAATAGTCGGTATCTACATCTATTTCCTTCACTCTAACTCTACGCCTCAACTTTCTCGCCCTCCTCCTGGACCTCCTCCTCCTCCTCCTGCTCATACCCCTCCGTCTTCATATCATTGATCCCCAACTCCTCATTCTGCTCGTGCGTCCTCTCATACACCTCCGTCGTCATGTTCGGGTCCTCGTCCGGCGCGTACAGGTTCTGGATATAAGAGTTGGCCATGGGGTCGTCGATGATAATCGTGAACGGGATCGCGGCTTCGCGAACCTGTGTGTGCGCGCGAAAGCGAGCGCGTTAGCGCACGTGGTCGAGCGGAAATGAGAGTGAGGGGGAGGGAGAGAGGAGAAAGGCAAACGCACGAGCTTCAACTTGCCCAGGAACGCCTCCATGTCCCCACTGGCATGAGGGACGGCAGAATCGCCGTGCGCAAACACCTTCTCGTCGAGCTCCTCGTACACCTGGTTGAGCAACCCTTCGAGCGTCGTGAACCTCCCACCAAGAGTACCGGGGTTCAGCTCGAGGTCGATCTCGGGAATCACGAGGCCCGCAGTTTCGGACTGTGTGATTGTAGAGAAAGAGAGTCAGGAGGAGAAAAGAGCGAAGGAAGGTGGGGAACGGACCTTGAGGACGTCGCGGGAGAGGTCGTCGGAGTCCTCGACTTTGAGGGTGATCTTGCGGCCCTTGTCGGCGGTCGCTCCGCCCGACTTGACTTCGGTGTCTCGGTAACCACAGTTGTGGCAGTTGGTCGACATCAGAATGATGTCCTGTGGAGAAAAGGTCAGTCAAGTTGACGATTTTCCACCACCTAAACAGAAAGGGATCGGACGCACCTTAAAGTGCGGGATGTTGACCGTCTTCATCAGCGTCTCCTGGGGGCTGCCACACAGCCCACAAGTGCTAGGGAACGAATGCACCTCCTCCGGGTAAATCCCCTGCGTCTCCTTCTCCTCGTGCGCCAACCCGAGCGCCTCGTCCTGCTCCTTGCTCCGCTCAAACTCCTTCTTGCTCCACTTGGGGTCACTCAGCCCACCCTCCGTCTCGATGAACGAGTTGCCACTCGGATCATCCAACTTGATCGTAAACACCGGCATCTCCTCCTCGCTGTCCTGGTCCACAATCGTCCTCAGCCTGTCCAACAACGCCTCGATCTTGTCGTACACCTCGGGCAACTCGACCCTCCTCAACGCCTGGTCCTGACTCAGGTCCCTGATCGTGTCGCTGATGATGCCTTCGACGGTCGTGAACTGGCCTTTCGAGGCGGGGATCTGGAGCTGGAACTCCGGGATCGCGACGGCACAGCAGTCGGCTTTGACGAGCTGGCGGTTCAGGTCTTTGCGGGTCGTGCATTTCACCGTGTAGGTGCAGCCGAGGGGCTGGATCTCGCCTGCTGCTTGGATGTCGTTGTTGGAGTAGCCTGTGGTGCACACCGGCGAAGGTGAGCGAGAGATGGAAGCGCGGAGAAGGAGCAGCCGACGCACCACAGTGGTCGCAACGGAACGAGACGACGATGACTTCCTTGAAGTACGGAATGTAGGTCAAGAGCATCCTCGTGAGCCCTTGCTCGTGGCACTCCATGCACAGCGATTCGACCGAGTCCTGGTTGGCGCTGTGTCAGCATTCGAGATTTTTACGGCGAACAGTGGCGGATGGAGCTGACCATCGAGTTGAACAGGCCATCGACGGTGCCTTCGACGGCTGCTCCGATCGTAGGGAACGCGGCTGGTGCTGCCTCGGTTGCTGGGGCGTCCGACATGGCGAGTTCGTGCGAGATTTTGAGCTGTTGTTTTGGTGGCGAGAGGGCAAGTCTGGCCCGCGAGAGCGGAAGTCCGAAGTCGTCGCGGGTTGAGCTTCGTCCACCTTCTGTCGGCAACCCTCGCCATCACACTTTACATCAATGAATATGATAGCAAGACTACTGCCCGTCCTCGCACTGCTATCGCTCCTCCCATCGACGCTCGCCGTCCTGGTCCAAGGCCGCGTCAACTCGAGCTCGCCTCTCGACCCGAACGCGTTCGTCTCGCTCGCGTCCTCCGCCGAAACGCTCACGACCCCAATCCTGCACGATCTCTCTTTCTCCGTACGTACCTCCTTCCTCCTCCCTACTTGCTTCCTTCACACCCACTCAACCGCATTACTCTGGCAGCTCGACGTGCCAGCATCGCACTACGTCCTCAAGATCCACAACCGCGTCTCCGAGTTCGCCTCCTACGCCCTCTTCGTCTCCTCCCCCACCGACATCAAAGCCCAGATCTACCAACCCGGAGAAGCCGCTTTCGTGCTGCAGGCGAACGCTCAGCTGCCTTACCCGCTAGGTACGCGTTCCGCGCTTCTATATGGAGCGGAACGAGGGAGCTGATGAGCTGGAGGGAAACGCAGTTATCCCGGAAGTCAAGAAGAGGGGATACTATGACGAGAAACCGGGGTTCAACATCATCAAGACGATCCGCAACAATCCGTTGATGCTCGCGATGGGCCTCGTCGGCATCCTCTCTGTCCGTGTCTGCTCCCGTTCTCAACCGCGTTCCTCCTATCTCTGACCCTCATCCTCGCACCTTCTAGCTCGCCACACCAGCCCTGATGAAGCGGCTTGACCCCGAGATCCTCGCAGAGGTGCAGCAGAACCAAGCACAGATGCACGCCAAGATGAACGTTCGTCTCCTCCCTCCCCTACTCTCTCCACAACCTCTGAATGGGCCTGCTAACACCACACAACAGAGCTTCAAGAACGTCGATGTTGCCGGCGGGGTCGCCAAGCTCCTCGCACCGGAACAGCAGCAGGCCGAGGCGGCGGCGGCGAAGCCCGCTGGAGGAGCGGCAAGTCCAGGTGGGGGGAAGGCAAGGAAACGCAAGTAGACTGGGTTAGAGCCAGCTGTAACGAAGAACCTTTCACTCTCATGCATGGTTTGGTATTGAGGAGAAAGTTGGCGTTGAAGAAAGCCGTTTCGAATTCACAGAATGGATGTTTTTTTGAGGGATCGCGAGACAAGGAGTTAGGTACATTGAGGGCCACGACCGGCGCAAAACAAGCTCAGCCACAACCGACACGACTTGTTTATGCGTGTTTATCATTTTTCCATCTCCGCCCACAAAGGCTAAACCTCCTCCGCTTTCGGCCTCTTCCACTCGCCCTCCCCTTCCCCTCCCCCTTCCTCAATCTTCCTCTTCCTCCCGCTCCCTCCAACTTCCCCAAGCCCAGTTAAACCCGCTATCGGCGTATTCTCCCTCGTGACGTTCCTACTCGCTCCTTCGTCCTTGACTCTAGCAGCTAACGACATGGCCGCTTCGGCTCGACAGGTCGCGTGGTACACCTTTTTGTTTTCGCAAGAACACGACACGTCAGCTTTTTTGCGCCCCGCCGAAAACCAAGACCCGGACTTACGACACCATCGACGACCTCGGCGTTGGTCCAGACCCACTCTTCATCCTCCTCGTCCAACTCGCTCTTGAATCCCTCCTTGCAAATCGGACACACCCGACTCGCCTCGGTCGGGTCAGTCGGCAACGGCACCTTCCTCTTCATCAGCGCCGCGCGGTCGATCCCGCCATTCCCACTTCCTCCCGCTTTACTCGATCCAGCAGCACCAGAACCAGAAGTTTCCGCCGACTCGTAATTGACGTCCACCGTATCCGACTTCAACCAGTCCTGCGTGTCCCACCACGTCAGCCTCGGTCCCGCCAGAAAAGCAGGAAAAGGGCACTCACCTCCTCTAACGAGAACCAACTCCTCCCCTGCGCCCTCCCAACTCCCTCCCTAATCCTCCTCTTGTGCGTAAAATGCCAATCCAAGTGCCTATCCTTGGCCGCTTTCCCGGCTTTCGAGTCGATGAACCGGAGGCCACATTGGGTGCATTGGTCGGGGAAACGGTCGTACAGGAATGAAGCGAGGTTCGGGCGGGGTCTGGAGGACGAGAAGGAGTTTGTTAGGTTAGTCAATAGCTAGAGTAGGCAGAGGCTTTGCGTGGGAGGTGTGGGCGTGCCGGAAATTAGGGAAAAGGTGGCGCGAGCCAAAGCCAGAAGCGTGGAGAAGCTACCAACGACAACGCTGGGCAGAGCGGTTCGCGATGATATGCCAACAAACCCCAAGACTCGAGAGATCGACAAAGAGAAAAAAGAAGAGCCAAGAAACCCAAGAAGAAACCAAACCAAGACTGACTTCATGATATCCGCCGTACTGATGACCGTCTCAAACTCCAACCCCAACAACGCCTCCTCGTACTCCCTCACCCTCATATCCCCTTTCGGTCCCCTCCCTCCCTCCTCTTCCTCCTTCACCTCCTTCTTCACCTCCCCCGCTCCCGCACCAGCCACAGCCGCAAACAGACTCGCACCTCCTCCACCCGCCAACGCGTGCTGCAACTGTGCGAGTGCCGCTGGGTCCAAGTCAAACCCTGGCACAGAGAGCGCAGGGACAGGGAGGGTCTGAGATTGGAGTTGAGGAGTATGGCCGTTCGACGGTCCGGAGGCGAAGTTGAGCGGGAGGGGAGTGGACCCGCCTGAAGGCGTGGGGATTTGCGATGGCGCGGGGGACTCGATAGGGGTCGGGGCGGGAGCGAGGTTGGCGAGCTGAGAACGGATTTGGGAAACTTGGTCGGAGGTGAGTTGGGTGTCGGTTACGAGGGCTTCGAGCTGTGCGTGAGTTGTGCGAGGTGCGGAGGGGGAAGGAGTTAGCGGCGGGTACGAAGGGGGAGCCGCGCATGAAGAGACACGGAGGGAGAGCCATCGAAGGATGGGAGCCAAATAGACGGACCTTTTGCAGAGCAACGATCTGAGAGTTGTTGACAGCATCGTCGGGATGGAGTTGGGCCTGCTCTTGCCGGAGTTGAAGCAGCCGTCTCACGTCAAACAGCACGCCCGAACGCTCGTCCCTATTCGCTGCCGACGGGAGTTGCTGGACCTGAAGCAAGAGCACCAGCAACTGATGAGCTCCCACGAATCTTTCAAATCTTCCCTCCCTATCCTGCGAAACATGAGAAGAACACTTACCCCACTCTGGTAGCTCTCGCTGTCCCTCATCGCCCTGCCACCTCCCCCAATCCCCCCACCCCTCCCTCCAGGCCCAAACAACGCCGTCTCGATCCCTCTCTGGACTCTTCCTCCCGTCCTGCTCCCCATCTCCTCAGGGCTCCTAAACAGCTCTCCCCCATCCGCGCCGCCGGTCCTCCACGTGCCGAGGAGTTCCTCCATCTTGGTCTTTGTGCTCGCGTCGACGACGTGGTACGCCGAGAGGTAGACGCGCTCGATGAAGCGTGTGAAGAGGACGACGTAGGGCGGGCCGATGTTTTTGGAGATGGAGTCGAGGAGGTACATGGCAGGGAGGCGGTTCGGTGGTGGGCACTGGAGGAGGGCGCGTCAAAGTTGCAAAGCCGGAGGGCAAGTCAGCTCAGATCCCGACTAGAATGGAGTAGATAGAAAGCAAGAGTAGCAAGAACAAGGCCCCTCGACGCACCGTTTTGAGATGCTGCTCGAGGCAGTCTGCGATGACGGCGCTCATCCTCGTCGCGTGCTGGTGCGCAAACAGCGTGAGGTTCGTGATGGCGGGTTTCGAGTTGTACGTCAACGTCGCCAGATGGTAGCTGAAGAAGCGTCTGCACGCGTTCGGGTCGAGGCCGACCTCTGGCGGGGCGCGAAAGTCGTCCGCTGCCGAAGGTTGATGGTGCGGCGCGGGCGGCGGAGGGCCGTACGCGTCGTAGGGATTGGCATGCGGGTAGTTGCTGTATTGCTGAGCGTGGTGGGAGTGCTGGGGCGGGTACATCTGTGGGTATTGCGGCGGGAACTGCCCGTAGCCGTGACTCGGTGGCCCGTAGCCCGGCCCTCCTCCTCCTCCGCCGCCGCCGCCTGGTGGGCCTCCTCCGTAGCCGTAGCCCCCGTATGACATCTTTGGCAAGAGTCGTACGTGCTAATCTGGCGAAAGGCGAAAAGTCGTGCGAAAAGTGAAGGTGGAAGGAGCGACGGCGAGGACGGAGGAAGGGGGGCGGGAAATAAATCCACTTTGCCGCCAAAACCCCAAAAATTCAGCGAGACTTCGCCGTTCGCGCCGTTCACGGGCTTCCTTCAGCTCCAGGATTCTGGCCCCGCTCGCCCGCTCGCTCGCGATACGATGGAGCGTACGAGGTCGCAGGAGAGGCAGCGACTAACCAGCCTTCAGCACCCGAAGAGGAAGCGGGAGGTGCTGCCTGTTGCGGCGAAGTCGCCGTCGCGCAAGCGGACGCCGGCGTCGACGAGCAACACCCCGCAAGTCGCACGACCACCAGCGTCGACCAGCACACCGAGCGAGAATAGTGCGCTTTTCCTTTCTTTCTTTATCTTCTTCTCGCTCGTTTGCGTTTGTATCGCTGACGGTGCGTTCCCTCAGTCGACGCCAACATCGCCAACACGCTCAACCTCAAGTTTCGTGTGTTTGATCCGGTCCGATCGGTCAACGTACGCCGCACCGACGTCTTGTCTTTTTCATACAGTCCACGAATTTACAACGCGTTGCTTGATTACGCAGGATACCGCCGACATGTTGGCTCAGGCGGCCGAGAACGAGAACGCACAACGCGAGCACACCACGTCAGACGCGACGCCCGACCCAGCACCTTCACCCTCTTCATCCTCCTCCGTTCCTCCGAGCACCACCCTGCCAGTCTCAAAGGATGCCTCGACAACTCCTGCTAAGCCGAGCTCTGCAAAGCGACCTTCGACCCCCTACAAGGCCCCCCTCGAGCGGGACTTTTCAGGCGTGGCCTACACCTCCGTCGGGTCGAGAAGCAGTTTGGAGGCCGAATATCTGCGGCTACTCGCCGAACGCGGATGGGACTGGCTCGAGGGTCGAGTTGTGGAGGTGGATCTGTCGGCAATCCTGGCGGGCATGGGCTTGAGAGATGCGTTCGATCTGGCGAGGGAGAAGGTACAGGGCGCGGGCAAGGCCGATCGTGAACGGGAACGAATCGTCAAGCAGTTCCGAAAAGAATGTGGCAAAGACGGTTCTAGTGGGAAGAACGTTGCCAACAAATGGATGGGCGAGATGAGCGAATGCGTAAGTTTGGCACCGCGAAGGTCGAGACACGCGAGTGCGGCTGATCGTCAACTCAACAGGTCGGAGACCGAGGAGAGAAGCTCGAGTGGATAGATCGACATGATACTCCGCTCTTCAAGGCCGACTCCTTGGTCAACGCCCTTCGCAGGCCCGACACCGTACTCGTCAACAAGCAGCTCGAAGGCTGTGCCAAGCTCACGTGGAGCAGCATCTTCGTCTTTGCCGAGTTCACGAACGCGAAGGTGACGCTCAAGAACCGTAACGAGCTCCACCTCAAGAACCTACAAGCCGTCTTGAACGGAACGACCATGTTCAACGTTCAGAGCTACCGGCACTACGTCCTCGTTCTCTCGTTTACCAAGCACGACCTCTTCGTCCTCCTGCTCGACCGAGAGCGGGTCCAAGCCGCGAAGATCAGCGGGTGGAAGGAGGGGGATGGATTTCTAGATAGTTGCGCTCTCGTCTACGTCCTCGAGCACGCCGATTTCACTCACCTCGGCTTCCCTCCTTACCTCACCCTCGATGAAAAGACCAACGAGCCCTCGTCCATCGACCTCGGTCTCCTCGCCAAACTTTCACAACACGACTCTTCAACGATGAAATTCAACTCCGAGACTATCATATTCCCACCTCCTCTTTCGAGCAAGAAGTCGTCTACTCCTTCGCCCACCGACCATTCTCCTTCCCCTTCGCCTACGAACATCTCGCTTAGCGACCCTTCTCCTTCCTCTCCGTCTGCGAGCCCTTCCATTAACTCCAACAGTTTGCCGACGATCATTCCGCTCAGCGCGGTCTCCCCCACCCGCGACTCGGGACCGTTCAAGCGCACCACGTGGGTCGGTGGCGACGGAAAGGGACTCTTCGTGAAAATCTCCAGCCCCGCTCGAGACCGAGCTGGACACGAACCGGCGGTCCTCACGAAGCTCCACCAACAGGTCGACCCACGCTACCTCGGCCATCAGATTCCTGAGTTGGTGGGAGCATTTCTGGAGGACACTGCTTCGACGTCGGCGTGGAGGGTCGACGAGAAGCTCGCGGAGGAGTACGACGACATCATCCCGCGATCGACTGAAATCCTCATCACTCGTACTCCAGTCGGCCTCATACACCTCTCCGAACTCGAGCCCCCCCCCCTCCTCACCGCCCTTCGAAACCACCTCGAGATCATCAAGATGCTCACCGAGGCCGGAGTCAGCCAACGCGACGTGGCGCCGGATAACGCGCGAGCGACCGAGGACGGCCAGGCAACCCTCCTCGATTTCGATCATGGCGTGTTCTTGTGTCGAGATGCCGACGGTAGCGGTGACAAGGCGGTGAAGGCGGGTTGGGCCGGGACGATGGTCACGGTGGCCCCCGACGTGCTATCGGCCATGGCGAGGCCGCTCGAAGACTTCTACCACCGCCCGCACCACGACGTCGTCTCCCTCGCGAACCTGTTCTGGTATTCGGTCTCGAAGCGCGTACTGAGCGACACGTGGGCTTTTCGTCAGCGCTCGTACTGGAACACGTTTCCAGCGACTCCGACGAGCCGATCGCAGTCGGTTGCGGTTGATGATGCGCAGAAAGCTGAGGAGGCGGCGGAGAAGGTTAAGCACAAGAAGGCGTTTGTTGCCAGCGAAGTAGGCGAGGAGGAGGCCGTCTTGGAGATGTTTGGGTGGGAGGAAGGGAACCCGAGCACGGCAGGGAAGAAGCGCAAGGCCCTCTGGAGCGGAGTGGGCTTCCCGATGGATCTCATCAAGGGCCTGCAGAACACGATGGTCAAGAAGGCGCTCACTCGCCTCATGTGCGACCGGGCGCTCCTTCGTATCGTCGGCATCCCGACTGTTCCAGAGCCTCAGGAGCCTCGAGAGGAGTTCGTGAAGGAATGGGAGGACTGGGAGAAGGAGCAGAAGGCGTTGGAGACGCGGTTCTCGGACGAGGCGCTGTCGGCGGCCATCGACGGTTTCGACGACATTCTGAAGAGGGCGATCGAGAACAGCGAGGAAGCCGGTTGGGACGGAGTTGCTTCGGTGAAGAAGCAGGAGTAGGATTGTGCTGGCGCAAAATTCAGATTTGCATTTCATGAGCTCACCTGCCAAACCTGTGAGAAGACGTGGCGCTGGACTTGTGCGAGGTGTCAGTTCTGCCCCACGACAGTGACCTTGGAAGCTCATCGTTCTCAAGCCAAAGATTGATCCTTCTCAGCGGTTCTGTCGACGTTGCTCGTAGCTCGTTGTTTTGAGATGACCACGTCACCCTCTTCTCCCAGGACGTCCCCCGGACGCAACTCACCGCGCGCAGTCGGACGCAACATTTTCGCCCTCCGCCAGCCCAAGGCCCCAGGCGCTCGCCCTCCCTTGCCTTCGCTTCCGTACCTTCTCTCTACACTTCAAGATGCCCAAGATGTACGCCGAAAACTCGCACTACTTTGGAATGATGGCAGAAGTGGATGGCTGATGGGTTCGAATTGGGGGACGATTGCAGCTACAAGCCCGGAAAGGTCGCCCTTGTCCTCAGTGGTCGTTTCGCCGGCCGCAAGGTCGTCGTCATCCGCCAGTCGGATGAGGGAACCAAGGTGCGTTCCCAGTTGTTGGATATAGAAGAGTTATAGTAGATTGACGAGGTGTCGGTACGCGGATTACAGGAGAGACCCTACCCCCACGCCATTGTCGCCGGTATCGAGCGCTACCCTCGCAAGGTCACCAAGGGTATGGGCAAGAAGAGGATCGAGAAGAGGTCGAAGGTCAAGCCTTTCATCAAGGTTAGTCCTTTGCGTACCTTGGGGAGGAGGACGAGAGAGCGGGAGCAGCGAGTTTGCGAGCGACGAGGGGGGGCGAATTTTTCGTTTCGACGAAGGGATGGATGGAGAGATGGTCGAGTGCTGAAGGGGTTGTTCGAGTGAATCGTGTGCTGACTTGTTCATTATTGTTCTTTCCATCCCAATCTTTCATCAAATCGCCATCTCCATCCTGCCCATCCACCAATCCACCCACCCGCGTGCCTTCAACCCCCCTTTCGCAACCTGCCCACTCCTACACTCTCACAGTCGATCAACTACAACCACCTCCTCCCCACCCGTTACGCTCTTGAGCTCGAGGGCCTCAAGGGCTCCGTCGCCCCTGAGACCTTCAAGGAGCCTTCCAACAGGGAGGATGCCAAGAAGGTTAGTCCTGCACGCCGCGCTATGGTCGAGACGAATTTTTTAGAGGGAGGCGAAGGACGAGAGATAGGACGAGAGAAGAAGACAGTTTTGAAGGGTGGTGGGAGTGGAGGAGATGGGCGGTGGGCGCAAGGAGGAATGCGGCGCGGAAGCAGGGAACGCATGGAGGACATCGAGGCGCAGGGCGGGCAGAGAGCAGCGATGCTGACAGTTTTCCTTCCACCCACACAGGCCATCAAGAAGTCGTTCGAGGAGAGGTACCTTGCCGGCAAGAACCGGTTCGTCCCTCCCTCCCTCCGTTCCTCTCCCATCTCCCCAGCTCACCCTTCTTCCCGTTTCCTCAGCTGGTTCTTCTCGCCCCTCCGCTTCTAAGCTATTCGTTCGGATCATCGGACGGACTGGGTTTGGAGTGCGGTGGTAGTTGTTGGTGGATGAGGGAAAAAAAGGGGGGAGGGGGGAGCACCCGCTGTAGGGCTACCTTTTTTTTGGACTGATTGATGAAAGGGTGTCCCCTTCCCGTTTTTTTGACCTTCTCAAAACTACTGGGCTTGTGGTGGAGGAGAGGAGAGTGTGTGCTCTTGTTGGTGGGATGGGGGTGGGCTGGGTTGAGGAGGCCAGAGTTTGAGAAGATGGTTGGGTCGCGTGCTCGCGTCTCGTCGGGTGGGCAGCTTCAGGATTCTCGAGTACCTGGGTCGTGGAAGGAAATGTGGGCTCGGAAGCCATGCAAGTTGCAGAAAGGGTGGCCATTGGGATCTGGGGGTATCTCGAAAAAAAGCTCTACAATCAAATGCTACATCGACTCGGCAAGAAGCGCATCTACATCGTCCCCCATCCTCCCTGCAAACCAGAGCAAAAAACAGGAGCCTCGTCAGTTCTCGCTGCAGAGACCAGAAAAAGGAAGGGAAAGGGGAAAACACAAACGTGGTCCGTCGTGGCCTCCATCTTCCTCGCGACGAACGTCGGGATCCCATGCGCAAGCCACGTCTTGCGGATCTCGTCGTACCGACCCGCGTGGAGGAACTGGGGGAACTGGTTGCGTCCTCTCCTGGGAATTTTCGTCGCGTTGTGGAAGTGATCGTCAGTGAGAGAAGGAAGGAGGGGAAGGAGGAAGCGACGTACCGACCGACGAGGTCCACTTCGCCGTGAGAATCGAGGTAAGGCGGGCTCGTGAACGTTCCTTTGTCGGTGTAGAGGTAGAGCACGACGTTCCTCTTGATGAGGAAGTAGACGCCGCACGTTCCACCGCACCTGACCGACACAAATTAAGCATCAACACTGCCCCGCCATCGCCGTCGTCGAAGGAAGGGAATGTCATAAAGAACTCACGTCCACATATGCATGTTGCACTCTCCATGCTGCGCCTCCTCCTGCGCATCCATACAACAGAAGCTCTGGTGACACACGATCTGCCCACACAGCAAACACAACGCCGGTTCCGCCGGCACGGTCTTGCACCTCTCGCACTCCCTCTGCAGACTCTCGGCTGCCAGAGTCGCGAGTTGCGCGGGCAGGCCTACGAGCTCGTATATGGCTGGATGTTGGAGCGGCGCGTTGAGGGAGAGGACGGATTCAGGGATGAAGAGGGGCAGGCCGGTCTCGATGTCGATGGTCGAAGGCGCGGGGTTCAGGAGGTTCTGCTTCCACCCGGGGATCGTGCCGGCGCAGGCGAGGAGGTGGGTTTGGATCGAGGAGACGCCGACGGGGAGGGGAGTGATGTCGCGACGCAGGGCGATGGAGGGGTGAGGGATGCGGAGGGACGAGAGAAGGCGAGAGAGCTCGGAGCCGTCGGCGTCGGGGTCGACGGCCGCGCTGGGTCCGCAGATGACGGTGCGGATGATGGAAGCGCGACGGAGGAAGGGAAGGACGTAGGAATAGAGGTGCTTGCCGAGCGTTAACTCCCCCTCCGGGCTGTTCAGACCCTCCGAAGCGGGTGCGACAAAGAAGTGACGGATCTGGGCGAGCGAGCGATAGTCGTCCAGCGCTTCGTCGGCAGCATCGCCTTGGAACGGCACGACGGTCCCACTGTTCTCGAGCAAGCTGTGAACGGCGAAGAACGTCTTGACGAGCTCGGTGTAGAACCCAAACGCGGCGACCTGGTCGATCGACTCGGGCATGACGGCGCCGGCCTCGACGAGGGTCGTGAGCGGGTCAACGTCGGAAAGGTTCTGCGTCCGACTGTCGGGAGCGAACGCACCGCCGAGATGAGGGATGACCGAGATGGCTGCCACATCCTTCGCACGCTCGAGGCTGGCAGAAGCCTGGATCTGAACGAGCATCGGGAGGATGGCGAAGAGGCTCTGTAGCATCCTCAACGTCGCCTCTGGGAGGTTCCCCGCCGCCTCGTCGCTGCCTCTTGCGGCGATCTCGATGGCGGAGATGGTGTACGCAACGAGCTGTCCTGGAATGAACGCCGTCTTGGAACTCATCTCGCGCCAGAGCGGACCGAGGATGCGTAGCAGCTTTGCCATCATCATGCCATCGCCCTCCGCAAACTCGTCGGGGAAGCGTCGGTTCAGCTTGGCGTTGAAGTCCCACGCCGTGAGTCCTACTCCAGATGCGAGTCGGTGCTGAAGCGACAGCGTCTGCTGGATGACGGCTTCCGCCTCGAACGAGTGGACGCCACGTGCGGCCGCGTGGGCGAGCGGGTCAGCGACGAGTTGCGCCCACTCGTCAAGGTTCCGCTCGTCGAGACTCGCAACGGGGTGGGTGAGGTCCTTGACCGTGGCGGGTAGGAGGACGTTCCCGAGGCTCTTGCACAGCGGACAGATGTACTCCTTCCGACCGATGTTCTCTGGATGGTTCCTCGTCGGCTGGGTCATGTGTCGCTGCTCCAACGACTTGAGGTACGTCTCGAAGCAGCCGAGGTGCATCATGTGTCCACACGCCGACGCATGCAAGCCCGACTGGTTGACGAGCGGGAAGCCCTGGGAGATGCCATCGCCCGTCTCGTCGTCTGGATTCGTCGGAATCTTCTTGCTCGCGATGCCGAACGGGCGGAGGTGTGAGCAGTCGCGATCGAGACTCGCAGGCGAAGCAAGGACCTCTGACTGAAAGTCGGCGTTGTTCGTCGTGGGCGTAAGTCGGACAAAGTTGCTCGACTGGATGAATGCGAGGCTCCCAAACGGCTGCGAGCCGTCGAGCTCGTCCTGGCACACGATACAGCTCCCGAGGCTCGGCTTCGACTCCTCCATCTCGTCCTCGTCCTCGTCGTCGATGTTCTCGCTGCTCTCGAGGAACGCGTTCTGCGCCTTGGCGAACTGCGCCATGATGGCCGCCTGTCTCGCCTTGGCCGCGAGACGCTTCGCGTCCAACTCCTTCGCGGGCGACGCCTCGTCCTCGACCTTCCGCAACGCCTTGACCGACGGTCCTACGAGCTCACCCAAGCGGTCGAGCACCCACTTGACTTTGTGTCGAACGGTCTTCATCTTGTCGTCCTCCTCAATCTTGACGAGCAGCCTCACCAACGTCGACTCCTCGGTCTCCGTCGAGAGGATGCGCTCGGCCGCGAATGAGGCAAACAGAGCTGGCTCCTCGAGCAGGGTCAACATGGCGAGGTGGAGCGCTTCGTCGACGAGGACCTCGGAGAACAACTCGCCGCGCTGACGACCGTGCTGGAGCGCAAAGAAGATGATTTGGTGCAACACGTCGGACGTGAACGCGTGGCGGAGGATGACGAACGGTCCTTTCTCGATCGCGAGCTTGGCGGGGACGATGACTGGCTCCTTCTCGCCGGTCTTCTTCCTGAGATGCTCCCTCACGATCTTGTCGGCCTCTTCGCGCTGGTTGCGGGTGTAGCGAGAAAAGTACGGGTTGACCTCCTCGAAGCACTCGGGCTTGAGCGAGTACGTGCCCTGGTCGTTGATCCCAACGGGCTGCTTGAACGTCGCGACCTCTCGAAGAATCCTGTCGAGCGCCGGGTCGTCCGCATACTTCTCCGACACCCTCCTCATGAGATCCGAGTAAGGCGACGCTCCCAGTGCGAGGCAGTGCACGAGCTCGCTCCGCAGGATCTCCTCGTTCGTCTTGCTGGCGGCGTACGTCGTGTCAGAAAGGAGAATGATAAGGAGGTAGAGCATCTCCTCGACGACGGCGAACGCCTGGCCGAGATCGTAGGCCGCGTGCTGGTCCTCGCCGCCGAGCCACTCGAGGAGCTGGAAGCGGTCGAGGATAGCGATGAAAATCGTCGAAGGGTCGAGAACGACGAGCGCAGTCTGGAGGAAGAAGACGTCCTGGTCGTAGGTGTTCTCGCGTAGCGAGTACTCCTTGTAGTGCAGCTGCTGAGCGCGAATGCCGAAACCGTTTCGGACCCAGAGTCCCGCGCGAATCTGAGCGACGAGCACGATGACTGCCCAGAGGTTCCATTTGAGCTCACAATCTTGGCGGTAAAAGAGAGAAAAAGAAAGCACACCTCGAAGCGGATGATCCAGCGCCGCCAAAAAGTGCGTCTGTCCACCGGGATGCGCGCCAACCACAATATCACTCAAACTCGACAACCTGATCGAGTTCAACGCCTCCACATCGAGCTTCTCGACGTTCTTGCACATCTCCGCAAACAGCCACGCGAGCGGATGGTGGAACGACACGGGCTCGCTCTCGACGACAAAGTCGATGAGCTGGTACGGCGCTCCGCCGAAGATGACGGTATGTACGTTCGCGCGTGGACCGGGGAGTCGGGCCATGAGGTCTCGAAGAGCGTGGGCGAGCTCGTTCGTCGTGGCTTCTTGGTAGGCTTCGCCGAAGACGCGGGCGATCTTGCCGAGCTGGATGGTGACGTTGAACGCGGTGACCCACGTGTCGGACTCGTACTCGACGTGCGTGGCGAGTTGGCGTTTGTTGGGGTTCATCGAGGTGAAGAGGTCGAGGAAGGCGGCGAAGTCGTTGATGTACGGTGGGGAGGAGCAGATCAGGCGCTGCAATACGAGCTTGTCAGCTTGGGTGCTACCGGTTGCGCGAGAGAGGGAAACGAACCTTGACACCAGAGCTGGAAATCAAGTGACCAAGGTCTGAAAAGACCTGGAAGTACCGCTTCTGCTTGAAGAACGCGCTCTCGGGGTCGATGGCGCTGATGGTCGGATTCGGCGGGAGCACGAGATGGCGCCTCGTCGTCGTGTCGAGCTGCTCCGTGAAGAACGAGTAGAGGATCGAAATGATGCCGGATAGAAAGTGCTGGGATTGAACGAGGTACGTCGAGAGGGACGGGACGGTGAAGAGCTGGACGCCGAGGAAGATGATGGAGTTTTCGGGCTCGCGGTCGGTGAGGAGGTAAGATTCGGCGACGTGCGGGTAGATTTGAGCAAAGTGGACTCCTGAAAGAGTGAACAAAAAAGGGAGGAAAGTGAGCAACAAAGGAGCGCAAAAGTCAGTGCGACCAAAGGAGTGAACAAAGAAGGAACGGGCCACGTACCCAGCTCGTTCCGAATGTCTTTGTCCGCACCAATCAACAACACATACAGCTCCGCCAACCCTTTCCTCGCCTCCTTCCACAGCCTCTCATCCACCCCCACCAACCTCTGAAACCTGCTCACCCCATCCTCCGCATCGTCCCTCTCCAACAGCACCTCCGCCACCACACCCCCAAACCCAACCTTCGCACCACTCAGATCCCTCAACACCCCCACCACCTCCCCCGCAACGGCCTCAAAGAACGTCTCCAAGCTACTCCGCACCGTGACGGCCAGATCAATCTCCGCAATGACTCTAGCGACGATGATGAGCTGACTCGGGTCGGACGAGATGTAGATGCAGTCCCTCCCGTGCGTGTCGACGCGATGTGCGACGGCCGAAGCGGAAGCATGAGTGGCTCCAGTGGCTCGAATGACCTGGTTGATGACGCTGCTGAACGAGTGCTTCTCGTCGTTCCAGAGCAGGACGGACCACGGTCCTGCGGGTGGGGGGTCGTCGTCCGGCGTCGTGGCGCGGGCTTTGCCCCGGGAGGTGGAGGAGGTGTAAGAAGGTGGGAACGTGGGGGTGGTGGTAGAATCGGGGGAGTCGGTTGCGGGTGGTGGTGGTGAAGGGGTGAAGGAGGGGGGTTGGGTAGGGAGGGAAGCCATGATGTCGTCGACGGATTTCGGGGGCAGGAACTCGTCGGGCGCTTGTTCGAGCACGGCGATGACCCAGTCGAGGAGGTACCTCAGCATCGTCTTCGCATCGTCCTTTGCACTCCTCATCCTCGCGTCCTCTTCTCCGCCCCGCGCACCGACGACGTCCGGATCATGGTACTTGCACCCACCGCCGAGCCCGTCCTTGAACGCCTCCAAATCTCCACAGTCGCAACACCCGGCGCCCATGCCACTATGCACGCTGAGGGTGATGTCGTGACCCTCCTTCTGGTGCCTCGAGCCGTGGTAGCATCTCGTGCACAAGACGCACGTCGGGTCGAGCGCGCAATCGCGGCAGCGGTACACCGACTCGCCGGCCTTGAAGATGTGGCCGCAGACCTCGGAGGGCTTGCTGGACGAGTAGGACGGCGAGAGAGCGTCGGAGAGGGTGAAGGTGTCGGTCACGGGCGGTGGCGCTGCGTCGTCGCCGAAGAAGAGTGACGAGTGCTGGGGCGAGAACGCGAACGCGTAGATGGCCGCTCGGAGGAGTTTGCTCGCGTTGGGCGTCTTGATCGAGTAGCTCGACGCGAGGGCGAGTTGGTGGAACAAGACGGGCAGCTGCGACGGCAGCGTCGACTGGGCTTGCTCGAGCGACGGGAACGGCGGCGGCGGCGCGAGGGGTGCGGGGCGGCGGGCGTGGCGGATGTACACCGTCGAGCGGGGGCCTGACATCGTGCCACTAATTTAGTATGTGACAATTGGGCGAGCGAGAGCCGGAAGGGTGGGAGGCAGAAGGAGGGCGCGACTTTGCTGAGTGATTGAATGATTCGAGCGAGCGAGCTCGAACTCCGTGGAGTACGACGTGGCCCATTTTGTTCCCAAGGTGGACTATCCTCTTGTCGGAGCAGTACTTTTATTGAGAGATTATTCGACAAGTTCACCGTTGCTCTCACTTGAATTTGCACTGAAATGCTGTCCGAGAAAGCCCACGTCTCCATGCACCGCCTTTGCGCCCGTCGTCGTCCATCCCCGTCACGTTGCCTCCATTTGTTCCCCAAATTTGAACTACACGGTTCATTTATCTTGTCCCAATTTTTACTATTTGACCTTGAGCCCTCCCTGCGAACTCTCAGAATTCTCTTCAGCCCAAGCCCGCGTCGCATGACGGAATCCTCAGACTGGGGAAATCCATCTCGAATTCATACAAACTGTCAATACCTACAAAAACCACCACCAGCATCATCAGCTTCTCGCCCTTTCACCATCAACAAACAAAACTGACCAACAACTCACACGAAAAAGCCCCTGCCACTCCTCCTGGCCTCGCATCAAACCGCCACCGTCTTGACGCCCTCCTCCGTCCTCGCCGCCAGCTCCGCCTTCTCAGCCTGCTCTCTCTCCCTCTTCGCTCTCCTCTCCTGCTGGTAGTACACTGATCCACCTGTTCTCCCCGCCCTCTCACTCGTCAGCCAGCAAACTCTCGCGAAGCAGCGGGCAAGAGAGAGAGGGGTAGGAACGGACCGAGAGCAGCGACGACGGTGACGCCTTGCGCGGCGACACGATACCGCAGGAACTTGTTGAACTGCGTTCGGTTCCCCTTCTGCAACGCGCTCGTCGCGCCTCCGAGCGCCACTACCGTCGCTAGGATCCCTGTTGGCGCGTTCCTCCTCGCATCAGTTTTACATTCGGGCTTTTGTGGAAGAGAGAAAGGAGAGAAGGGTAGAGGAAAGGGAAACGAACCGATAGGCACCAAAGGTTCCTCCTTGAACTTGTGCGAGAACTTTTCCCACGTCGTCTGCTGTCGCGCGGGCTCGTCTGGGACCGGAGGCCAGACCTCGTCAGTCGATTGAGGGACGTATTGCCCGATCGCCATCCCCGTTCTTTCTCCTTTCTTTCTGGTTGGTGGGTGGGTGGAAGTAGAGGAAAGTGTGGCAAGTTTTTGGGAGGGAGGGTCTTGTGAGTGCGTTAAGGAGAGAGACTTGTGCGAGGCGAGGCGAGGCGAAGCGCGCGCCCTTCGGCATCGGAGCGAGAACTCCGAGGACCACAGTATGGGTTCTGCCTATTGTTGTTGTTGTTTTTCTGCAAGCCATAGTAGCTCTCTTGCAACAAGGATTTGAGGTTCGGGAGCCGGTCTAATGAGAGAGCAACGGCTCAGTCGAACGGCCACCTCTCGACGCGCGGGCGGGCCTTAATCACCACACGTCCAGCCAAAGCACAATCAACAAGGCTCCGCCCATCCAAACTCCACCAATACTCATGCCCACAGCACCTCGAATCATATCTCAAACGCCCAGCCCGTACGCCGTATCCGCTTTCTCTCTCTGCAAACCATCTCCCCAAAGGCACAAAGCAAGTCCACAGAAAAAGCCCCGTCCCAGCAATCGCATTCCCATCAACCCCACCCCTCCAGGCCTCTCTACACCAACCAGAACCATCCAACCAAACCCCCCCAGTTCAAACACACGCCGCCGTTTTTGAGTTTTCCGAAGAGGAAAGGGGGGAGTACAAGTCGTCGAGTCGTGTGTAGGGGGATGTCGAGAGGGGAGGAGAAAGTCGAGGAGAAGAGCGTGTGAAGGAAGTGTCGTCGAATGAGAAGTCGTTTACTTGGCGTAGGACCAGACGGACTTGAGGACTGTGGACAGAGAGCTTTGGTGAGCAGGAAGCCCTTCGAGGTCGAGTAAGAGGTCAAGACGCACGACCGTCAGCGGTGGCGAGCCTATCGAGCGCAGAGCAAACAACCATCAGCCTCGATCCCCTTCTCAAGACCTCCTAATACACAGCCAACGCACCTGTTGAGAGCGTCGTCCGAGTTGCCCGTCTCTCTCACGCCGCCGCAGAAAGCGTAGGTGACGTTCGATCCAGTGAGCTTGCCCTCCTCGTTGACCTCGCCGATGTTGATCTGGACCGAGGCGTGGTCCTTGGCGATGATGAGACGGTTCGTCGCCGAGCACTTGCGGGGGACGTAGAGGTCGACAACCTGGCCCTGCGAGTCGCAAAAGTGGGGTGATTGAGCTCCGCTGTTGCTATATCTGCACGAGTAAAACAAACGAGGACGAACCTGATCGTTCTGCATTTTGATGGAAGAGGTGGAAGGGGGAGGGGAGGGGAGGGTGGAAAGTCTGTGGGCAAGTCGCGGAAACACGAGAAGTCAGCACTTGCGTTCCCGTTCGTTCAGCAGTTCCCCCTGCTTTCTGTGCTCCTCGGTTCCGTCTCTTTCGAGGACGTCCATAGGTTCCCCCTCCTGGCCGTAACGTCGACCAGTGCCCTCCAATCCAAGCTGCCCTCTGCGCCAGCTTGTCGCCCGCATCGATGCTCCTCCCTCGCGACCCAGTACGCCGCCTCGACCCGCTCTTTCTCCCGCGATTCGTCCAAACAGCCCCTCGACACCTCCCAACCCCTTCTCTCTCCTGCCAGCACCTCTGCTTCTCCCTCCGTCGCGCGAACTCTGGGCCAACGCAAAAAGTCGACGCGTGGGCGCACGACGGCCGTTCTTCGAGCGGGAAAAGCGGGAGGTCGGGGACGTGCGAGGTCGAGGGGAAACGTGGATTTGCCTGTTGCCTGTTGTAGATAATAAAAGATGCGACAAGTACCTGGAGTTTTGCTTCGAGGGGGGAGGGGAGGGCTGGGGACTTCAGCACTCTCGGGGAGGATTCCCAAGTCGAAGTAGTAGCACCCAAACTGAGAAGAGAGTTTCGGGAAACGTGGCCCTGGGAGCTGGGCGCGCAGTCAGTAGCAGACATCGAGGGAAGGCCTGAAGCCTCGAGCCCGCTGAGTTGGACCCTTCCCCAGGACACTTCAACCACAACTTCTCTTTGTTAGTATAAATCCTTGACTCGAGTACGACACTTCGACACTCTCCGACACGGACGTCCTCGCTCGACTGGCTGGCTTTTGAGGCGTGCGCGTGGCGGCGAGGGGGAAGGATTTTGAGCTGGCGAAGGGCGCGCGCGTGGACGGGAGGAGGAGAATGTGGTGCGAGAGGGGAGGGAAGGGCATGAGAAGAAGGTGTGGAAAGTTGTGGAAAAGTGGGACGGCGGGGCCGTCAGGGAAGGATGGGAAGCCAACGCGCCGCCCAAACCAGCCAGCTCGAGCTCCGACGCACCGCCAACACTCCCGGCACCGACCTAGAACACAAGTCCTGACACTGTCTCTTGCTTTCCTTCCCTTTGCAGAACCATGGCGCCCAAGATCGACCCCAACGAGATCAAGGTGAGTGGAGGCTCGACCCTTGAACTTGCGTTCCGTGTGCGCGAACGACTGGCTAATCACGCCCTTTGTCCTGTCTGCAGATCATCTACCTCCGTGCCACCGGTGGTTAGTCTCCAGTCACCTGCACGGTATTAGCGGAGCTGGAGGGGATTGGAGGAAGGGATGCTGACGGCTCGGTGCGCCTTGCAGGTGAGGTCGGAGCTTCGTCTGCTCTTGCCCCCAAGATCGGTCCTCTCGGTCTTGTAAGTCTCTCTCATCATTCTGAAGGACTTAAGTTGAAGGAGGGAGTGAAATGAGCGCGGGAAAGGGCTGTCAGGAGGAGACGGGTACGCGGGCGGCGTGAACGCGAGGACGCTTTTTTCCGTCAGGACGGCGGGGAGGAAAGAGCGGGTCGTAGCGGGTGTTTCGGGCAGGGACACGGAGGAGGTGGTGCAGGAGACGAAAAGACGGGGAGGACTATGGTCATTTCGACACTACACAGCACTACCCTACGCCTCACGAGTCCAGCAAGCTAACCCTCGGCCCTCAATCCCACAGTCGCCCAAGAAGGTCGGAGAAGACATCGCCAAGGCCACTGGCGACTGGAAGGGACTCCGTGTCACCGTCCAGCTCACCATCCAGAACCGTCAGGCTGCCGTCTCCGTCGTTCCCTCCGCCTCTTCGCTCGTCATCAAGGCCCTCAAGGGTGCGTCCCGCGTTCTTCTGCTTGAGTGGGGTGGGAAGAAGGAGTGGAGCACAGGACCACGAGTGCTTACGATTGGCCGTTATTTATGTTTGCAGAGCCTCCTCGTGACCGCAAGAAGGAGAAGAACATCAAGCACAACGGAAACATTGACCTCGACACGTTCGTCCCCCTACTCCCCTCTTCTCTCTCTCTCCCATCATTTTCCTGACTCGAGCGCCTCCACAGCATCATCGAGATTGCACGAAAAATGGCCCACAAGTCGCTCGCCAAGAACCTCGCCGGTACCGTCAAGGAGATTCTCGGCACCACCCAGTCGGTCGGCGCTTCGGTCGATGGCAGGCCCGCACACGATATCATTGAGGCTATCGATGCTGGAGAGATTGAGATCCCCTCCGAGTAAATTCGTGCAGGGTGATGGTTTCTCAAGGGGGAGTGGAGTGATGTGGTGCAACGAGGGTTGTGACAAATACTTTCGCTTTCGGTTTCATTATTGGTTTGGAGTTGGTGTCGACTGTGGTTCCGGACCGGGCTGAGCTCTCATCGTGTGCATGTCGTACGGTCGAAGAGGAGCGCAAAAAGTGGGGGTACTCCGGCCTTTGAAGGGGCTTTCGCGGTGGTGAACTCTTGTCCCCGAATGCCATGAGTAGCGCGCGACGAGGGTTCAGCTCGAGCTCATCGCCTTGTGTCTTCGGCTTTTACAGTGGTCCCTCCACTTCAAAACACGAGAAAGGCCGCCGAGACGTGCCAAACAAACATGGAAGGGGATGCAGAAAGCTGTAGATGCGGGCGAGGGGCACATACGTGGCATTGCTCGACCGCTTTTATTGCGGCGTTTCAGGAGAACTGGCGGCGGCCTACGCCTTTTTCCTTCAGCTGTCTCGCCCTCCCGCTTAGGTGTTCTGGGGTGTGACCCTGCTTTGCGGACCAAGCCCCGAGCTGTACTATTGCTCACAGCACTGAGCCCCGCGTCGCAGAGCCTGCTCGTCCCGTGGTCTCGTGTCGCAGGTGTTTAGGGCAAGGTGGAATTCTTACAGCACAAACTCTCTACTGTTAAATCTGGAAGGAGCCTCTCTGCTCACGCCAGCGCTTGCCTCGTCGGAAGCTGAAGGCGAAGAAGGGAGAGCAGCGACACGGACTTTTGATTAAAGTAACAACCTCCCGCCATAACAATACCGCACAACAATGTTTCCCTACCACAACATGATTGGCCAATGTTTGTTGAGAGCCTCCAACAAATAACACTAGCTTCTCTTGGACCATATGCGTTTACAGTTCTCTCTGCCAGCGACATTGCTGTAGAGAGCGATGGCCGCGTCGTAAACGGGGACTTCAAGTGCGTTTACCAAGGTAGAAACAAATCACATCACAGAACTCTGGTAATGTATCTTGAGGTCTCCTATGGCTGCGATTGGGTGAGAAGTGTGCTTTGCGATGCGTCCCCGCAAGCCACGTAGCCACAACTTAGCGCGCACGGCGCCAATCTCTCGATTTGTGGAGGAATAGACGCAGTAAGAGCGGATTGGAAAGTGTTCAAATTGTAGCAATATGCCCCTCATCACAGCAAAAGTCTGCTTGTGCTTGCCCCGACGTTGTTGTCCTCGAGGGCGGTTGTAGCGTCAAGCGTTCGCGCCCGTCAACACGCCGCCCAACCAGCCAGCTCGAGCCCTGACACACCGCCAACACTCCCGGCCTCGACCTAGAATAAAAGTTCTGACACTGTCTTCGTTTTTCTCTTGCAGAACAATGGCCCCCAAGATTGATCCCAACGAGGTGAAGGTGAGTTTGGTGCTGGTCCGACTATAGAGGTTTCCATTCGACGAGGGGCTCATCACGCACTTTGGTGCTGTCCTACAGATCATCTACCTCCGTGCTACCGGTGGTTAGTATTTGACATCTTTACAGACGGAGTTGTAGGAAGAAGGGAGTGGTTGCTGATGATGTTTGGTGCATCCTGCAGGTGAGGTCGGAGCTTCATCTGCTCTTGCCCCCAACATCGGTCCTCTCGGTCTTGTTAGCCTCTTTTGTAACTTCTGAAGCTGAAAGGACTGTCACCCTTAACGGAACAGTCCTTCTCCGGCAAGAGACAGGAAACACGTGTCGACACCTCTCCATGACCCGTTAACGGATGAAAGTATGGGGAAGACGCCGAAGATTGAGGGAGCTTTACATAATCAGGCTTCTCGTCAAGTCCACATTTTTCTGCGTCTTTACCAAAGTCGAGCAGCAAGATCGCCGCAACTGCCGGTAACGTAGCGTTGATGTTCACGCCGGGCTCGACTTGTTTTCTTCGCTCTTTGAGCGCCAAAAAAAAAGTGATGTTTGGTGAAAGCAAGATTAGGAAGCAGACACTGGCCTTGTAACACTTGACTCAGGTCCACGGAGCTGGGCACGGGGGCTCCATCCACCGGCCGACGCGGCGTTGATCCTCTGCTCCGTCAGGCGCCCACCATGTTCTACGAGCCGACCGCCGACGCCGAGAAACTTTTGACGATAATTCCAGTCGAACTTCTCCCCTTGCTCTGGGGCAACATCACCGACACGGCGCACCACTCGCACCCTGTCCATCCCGCTCCGATCTGGGACGCACAACTCGAGGCGCTGTACCAGAGCATGCACCCGAGTACATGGCCTGTACTCCTGGATCAGTGTTGGTCAGACAGGACTAAGCTCAACCCTCTCGAGAGTGGGCTCGTTTCGATGGTCACGGAGCTGTGGGCGGGCTCGATCCCGCGCAATCGCATGCGCGTCGAGAAAGTCCTGCGTGCGTCGCTCGCTTTTAGGGGCAGCTTACGAGACGTATAGGCTGACCATTGACTGCACGTAGTACTCCTTTATTCGAGGAATGCTTTCGTCGCAGCCGAGCAACAGGCGAGCGGACTGAGCGAGGACGAGGTGTTGGCTCAGCTCGACGTCGTGGAGCGAGGGGTGAAGGCAGCTCCAAAGCACTCTCGTACGTCCCTAATTATCTCATCTTATTAACTCTGGCTAATTTTCTGTGCAGTTTGGCCGTTCCCCGGTCCTCCCCCTCCCCTTCCGATGCACAGAGAGAGGAATTCATAGTCAGGCACCCTTGGGGCAGCACACTCTCTTTGATCTTGTTGGGGTCGATCTTGGGCCCTATTGTTACATCCATATTGTTGCAAGATCCTTGCATGCCGAGGGTTGACGGGGCGTCGGGGCTCGAGTGGCTCGCGGTGCGTGCCCGTGCCACGTGGTATTCCTGCCCAACTACTGCGTTCCAGGAGCCTCGCTCCTCCCACCTCTCTTTCTTGCTTCCTCCAATGTCAACCATCGCTTCTACAGACCCTAACGAGTTGCTCACCATCGTCCCTTCAACCCTCGTGCCATTACTCTGGGGCAACGTCTCTGGCCCGATGCACGGCCACCCGCTCCATCCGACGCCAGTCTGGGACGCGCAACTCGAAGCGCTGTACCAGAGCGTACACCTTACCGCCTGGCCTGTATTGTTGGATCAGTGTTACAGAGACCTGATCAAGCTGGACCCTGCCGAGAGCGGGATCGGGTCGACGATTCGGGAGCTGTGGCAGGGCTCCATTCCGCGCAATCGCATGCGCGTCGAGAAAGTCTTGTGTGGGTTCCACTCCACTGCGGATTTAGTTGATGAACGGATGATTAAAGGTGGTTGCGGAGCACCTAGTGCTTCTTTACGCCAGAAATGCTTTTATCAACGCCCGTCGTGAGACCATAAGGGTGCCAGTGGACGAGGGGGAGGTCCTGAATGAACTGAGGGAGGTTGAGAGGGGGCTACGTCCTGCTCCTCGACATTCTTGTGGATTTTCGAATTTACGTAAAAACAAGATGAAGACTGACTGGTTGAGTTGTATAGTGTGGCCGTTCCCTGGACCGCCGCCTCCCCTTGCGGCTTGATTCCACCCCGCAAGTCGTGACGTAGCCTTCGAAGGGATGAGGAACTGCACTGCAATGTTCCATTAGGACTAAGGTGGAATTTGAATTAGCTACAGGCTTTAAAAACTGCATTGAGCCTATGTTTATGAGAGAACCCGACCTGCGTCGAGACCCTTCGGGCCTCTACTCGACGTATATAGCAATAAGACCAATGGGCTCAATGGACGAGCGTTAGTGGTTGGAAACACTGATGTAAGATCTGTGGGGGCATATCCGAAAACGTGATCGGAGCGGTTTTTTTCTGTTCTCTGGCTTCGCGTTCGACGCCTAAAAAAGCAGAGCGCACCACCACGTCACCCCCACGGTAATTCGAACACTGCTCGCAAATCAACACGACTACAAATTGCACAGGAAAACCCTCAAGGAAGCCGAACAAAGCTCAGATATAACGCCTGCCCAACTACGACCTCACCACCCACTTCATCGCGCCTGCGTCCTTCTTCACCTCCCTCAACTTCTGCACCAAGTCCCGTACGAGCTCGCCCAGGTCCTTCTTCGCCGGTCCATACCGCTCCTCCTCACTCAACCCTTGGATCGAGCTAGCCAGATCCGTCGACCTGTCTGGCACCTGCGTCTCGAGAAGAATCTCGATGAGCTTCGCCCGAACCGGATCCTCTTCGAGCATCATGTTCAAAGCCAAGCGCGTCCGATTGTTTCGCGAGGCGATCGACCACATCAGAGTGCGCTTCTCGGCAAGGTCGTAGGGACTGATGGTCGGGTCGTTCCACTTCAAACCTTCGAGATACGTGCCCCACGCCTGTGCGTTGATGGCCCTCGGCCTGAAGCTCATCGTCAGGACCTTGATCGCAACGTAGATCGCTGACTCGACGTCGTCGTGAGGAAGTCCAGTAGGATTGAGAAACAGTCGACTAATCGACATGGTGTCGAGCGTTCCGGTAACGGTGCCTTCGGTCGCTGGTGCGCCGAACCGTCGAGCGACCTCCCAGTCGATGAAGCGAAGCTTTCCGTCAATCGTGACGAGAACGTTCGGAGACGACACGTCGCCATGCATGACGCCCCTGATGAACGCGTCGAGAATGGCCTCAAAGAGGCGAATGAGAACGTCGATGAAGTCGTCGGCCGACTTGGCTTTGGCGATTGGGACGGCGTCGTGCGGGGAGTCGAAGACGACGACCTCGAGGTGTCGAGGCACGATGGCGACGGCCTTGCCCTGGCTCTGAGGCGGCTCAGAGCGAAGCGTCCCCTGGCCCTCGTCAACGCTGGCAGTGGCGGCTGGGCGAATCGCCGGGAGGCGACGTGGCGACGCGTAGGAATAAATCGCCTCAACGGCGTAACTCGGGAGATCGGTCGGGTCGCTGAACAAACACTCCGACATATCCACTTCTCTCCACGGCCTCGTATCCGCGATATGAGCAAACTTGGCTACGACGTCCGTCTGCAACTCCTCGATCCGGCCTGCGAGGACGAGCGTCGAACGACCGAAGGGGCGGCAGCGGGGCGACGACAAGCGCATGTCGGCGAGGAGGTTGATGGTGGGCGTGGAGGGGCCGGAGTTGTTGGGAGTAGGAGGAAGGTGGAGGGCTTTCGGTGTGATCTTGCCGAGCTTGCCATCGGTGAGCGAGTAGTCGATGAGAGGGCAGAGTCCGAGCTGGTAGATCGAAGCCGTGCGGAGAGTCTCGAGAAGAGCGGCGAGCCTGTTGATGCCGTCGCCAAAACAGTCCTCAATGAGAGCAACGTCGACTCGCTCCGGGGTGAGCATGAAGACTTGGAGGAGGACGCGCGACGATTTCCGGTCCGCCTTCTTGGCATCTCCTTTCAGGAACGCTCTCCCGTGGAACGACAGAGACAACACGTGCGTGCGTGTCGATTGAACGCTCAGGATGTCGTCAGAGTTCTTGATCGTCTGCTGGGACTTGGTGTAGCCGCTGCTCGAGCCGACGAAGGGGTTGAATTCAGTTGAAGGCGCGGTGGCGGAGGCGTACTCGATGTTGACGAGGCAGTTGGAAATAGTCTGGCGGTGGGAGCCGACAGCGAGGAGCATGGCATCGTATCGTCTCTTGTGCTGATAGTCGCCTTCGCTGGGGAGATCCTTGGTAGGCTGACCTTGATAGTCGAGGTGGTAGACACGAGGTTCTTCTTGCGGGAACGCGCGCTAGTGAGCTAGAGATCAGTCTCTGCACGTGAACGAAACTGCGAGCGATTGAGCGTACAGATGCGAGTGCTGCAAGCCAATAAGTCCCATCGATCTTGGAGTTCTGCGGATGCCTTGGTTCGTCCCCCGTCACGCTCTCCTCCGCGTACCCATTCTCGACGAGCCTCTTCAGCGCCTTGTCTTCCCTCAACCCCGTCGCTTTCGTCTCCAATTCCGCAAACTTTCCTACCATATCCTCACCTCCAGAGACGTTCAGCAGCGTCTCCAGGCTGACCGCCACGGCGTGGCCGGGCATATGAAGACGGCAAAAGTCTTTGTCGCCGTCCCGCTGAGTCTTCAGGGTGGCGGTCGACTGACTGGGGTTTCTAGCGGTCTCGGTGATGGTGGTCGTATCGGGCTGTTCGTTGACTGGCAGCGAAGGGAGGATTTTGGGCGGGGAGGTTGGAAGGAGAGGAACGACTGTCGCGGGAGCGGAGGGGTTGTTGCCTCGAGGTCGACCCTACAAACGCGGATGACAAAGTCAGAACCGCCTCGAATAGTTCACTAGCAGTAAACAAGAGGCTCACTGGATCGTATCCTAGCTTCTTGGCCATCACAGCGCGAACCTTTCGTTGCTCCTCCTCGAACGCTCTGAGCGGAGCGCTCTCCCGATCCGCTCGCTTCTGCTCCTCTTGTTCCCTCTGTTGCGACTCCTCCCTTTTCTTCTGTAGGCGCTCTTGCTGGCGGGCTGGATTATGACAGTCAGAACGCGTTCGTGCAGCTAGACGCACCGTGCTCACCTGAACGTCGCCACTCCATGTCTTGACTATCCTGTTGAGCATCCATTTTCTCCATTTCTCGACAATCCTGCGGAGTTTGGGGAGGGAGCCGTTGATCTAGGGTGAGAAGACGGCGAGTCGAGGGCGTGGGAGGTGTTCGGGACCCGAAATAAATGGTCGAGGGTTGGGCGACTTGTGGAGGACGCGACGGCCGCGTTTCGTCATGCGCGTCTGAGGGGAGGAGCGGATGAGGGAACGCGGCGAAAGCGGTGATGGAGCTGGTGGATGCGGTGGTGCTGTTGGCGGAGGCTGTGGTGGTAGAGGTGGGGCGAAATACGATAGTCGAGGCCGTAAACGGTGCTCGTTCGACGGTCGTCTTCGACGAGATGATGCTCTGATGACGGCGGCGAGGACGAGGACGACGAGTGATCTGCACGATACCAGCGACAGCTGTTGATGATATCTTCGATGAATGTAGATTTTCCTTCGTTCGCGCGTCGTCGTCCAGGCAGGTCGTGGTAGAAAAGTGAGCTGCTTGACCGCCGTGCCTAGTACAAGGTCGCCGTGACCCCCTATCTTGCTCTCCTGCTGTCACGACGCGACACGGCTGTCACGTCCCACCACAACTCGCTACATCAAGAAGTCATGGCATCAGTGAGAGCGTCGACGAGCCGGCTCTCGCTCGAGGACTGGGACTCGCTCGCACCCTTGTCGACGCGCGAGACGTCGAGCGCGAGTCGTGTCAACACCCTCGCCCAGGACAAGCCGCTCCCGCCAAAGGTGCGCTGCACTTCTTTACATACTTCTCACTACAGTGAATTATCCATCCTCACTGCTTCACAGCTGGCAGCACTGCACCAACCCACCTCGCGGCCGACGACGCCGACCCCACTCCATCGCAAAGGCTCGCGCATCGACCTCGCGACGCTCCTCAACTCCCCCGGCGGCTCCCCTCGTCCGTCCTCCGCTGCTGCCCCTTCCCGCCCACTGCCCATCACCTCCGAGACGAGCGAGTCGGTCCTCGACCTCGCCGAGCCGATCGCGACGACGCAGCAGTTCCACGACTGGTTCGCGCGCGTCGAGCAGGGGATGGAGAGGGAGCAGGAGGAGATCTATCGGACGCACCTCAGCGAGTTGGACGAGTACATCGAGAGCTGCGAGATGGTCCTCGAGCAGCTCGATGATGCGAGGGGGTTGCTGAGCGAGATGGAGGCCAACTACCGGTTCGTGGAGGACAACTCGAGGGCGCTGCAGCTGGCGTGCGAGACCATGTTGGATGAGCAGGTGGGCCCGGACGGCGTTCCTTAACGTTTAGCTGGGAGGCGGTCGACTAATAATGCTGTCGGCGTGCAGAAACACCTCATCGAGGTCACGGAGGCGATTGGCGCGCGGCTGGAGTACTTCCGGGAGCTCGAAACGGCGACGAGGATGCTCAACCTCCCAGGCGAGACTTTGGTCCTCCAAGATGACTTCCTCAACATGCTCGACCGGCTCGACGTCAGTCTCGACTACCTCAAAGCCAATGTGCGTCCTCGCCTTCCTTCAGCTTCGCGTGTACGCACTGCCGTGTCGTTCGGACACGCTGACGTTTTTCTCGTTGATGTTTTGTAGAGAGACTTCAAGGACGCCGAGATCTACATCATCAGGTTCCAGCAGTGCCTCACGAGGGCGATGACGCTCATCAAGATGTACTTTGTGTCTGTCATTCGCAAGCTCACCTCCGAGGTCCAGGAGAAGATGACGGGCAAGGTGCGCTCCTTTTATCGGCTGTCGCGCATTGCTCCAAACTCCTCACCCAATTTCTTTCACAGGAACTCTCCGAAACGGCGCTCACAGCGCTCCTGTTTACCAAGTTCTCCTCCACCGCCGAGACGCTCCGCATCCTCATCTTCGAACTCGAGAAACGAGCGCGGATCGAGCCAACGGAATACAACTCGCTGCTTCAGGACTGCTACTCGACTTGGTTTGCGTCGAGAGGAGCGCTTTTGGCTGGGACGCTTGCGGAGGAGATTCGGAGGATGGATCCGGGCTCGGCGGACTTGATCAAGCTCGTATGTGACCCCTCATTCGTTCCCGGTGCCTTAGGTGACCTGACGTCCGATGTTCTTTGGTTCTGCAGGCTCGTACTGGCTGCAATCACCTTCGGTCGGTAGCCATGTCGGAATGGTCGCTGTACAGGATTGTTTTCACGACTGGCGAACCTCAACTCTAGTGGGTTTCTAACTTCTCCCTCCCTCCTACTTTTCAGCGATCTGACACTTTATCTCTTCTCGCAGTTCCTTCCTCGAATCCCTTTGCGACTACCTCTACGACTCACTTCGACCACGTATCCTCCACGAACCCAAACTCGAAGTCCTCTGCGAACTCTGCACCGTCCTGGGCGCGATGATGGCCCTCGACGTCGAGAACGGCGCCAGCGACGACGAAGACGACTCAGACGCCGAACGGGAAGAGGCCGACGACGTCGTTGCGCTCCCGGGTGCCGCGTCCAAGTTCTCCAACATCGCCAGCGCGAGGAACTCGATCTCGAGGCTGAAGTTCAGTCAGCTGCTGCAGACGATCTTGCAGGACTCGCAGACAAGGTTGGTGTTTAGGGCTCAAGCGGTGATCCAGAGTGAGGTGCTGTACTTTGTGCCGGCGCCGGCGGACCTCGATTACCCGAAGAAGTTGGTGACCGAGGGTGGGGCCAGTGGGGAAGCGGAAGGGGCGCTGGGCATGTGGACGGAGGACGAGAGGTTAAGGGATGCGGAGATTGGTGGGTTTAGGGTCCCGAGAGAGGAGGTGATGGGGAGCTGGTACCCCAGTCTGAAGAGGACGGTGTGGGTGCTTAGCAAGCTCAACACTTATGTCAACGTGCGTCGTTTTCCCTTTCTTTGGTCTTCAGGGCCTGAGTGAATGGCTGACGTGGTGTCCGACCTCGCAGAACACGATCTTCGAAGACTTTGCCGGCGAGGCCGTCACGCTCTGTCGCCAGTCGCTCACCTCTGCTTCGAACCAAATCTCAACGAGGGAAGGCAACTCGAAGATCGATGGTCAACTGTTCCTCATTCGTCATCTTCTGCTCCTCAAAGAAATGGTGAGATCCGTCGATATGGTCCATATTGAGAGGGCGGCGGACTTTTCGACTGTCACCGGTGGGTTCTTTCTCTGCTTGTGGAACTGGGCGAGGGAAGACAGGAACTGAATTTGAGACAAACAGATGCGCTGGTCAACCTCCTGAAGAACACGTCGGTCATCTTTAACCCCAACGCGTTGTTTGAGTTGGCTGCCAAGGGTATCCCTTCGTTCGCCGAGACGATGACCGACGCCAAAACGGTACGTCTCGTCTCCTCTCTCCGCCAACCCCTCATTCTCTTAATCTATCCTTCACTCTTCTTGGGAATTCAGGACCTCGACAAGACCCTGAAAGAAGCCTGCGAATCCCTCATCTCCGACTCATCCGCCACGATCGCGCTCCCCATCCGCGCCTTCCTCGACAAGTGCACCACCTACCTCTCCTCCCCGACCGGCAAGGACCTCCCCTCTCAATTGTGGGCGACTTCAGAAGCGGTGATCAAGTTGCACGAGGAGTTCCAGGCGACGTTGGAGGCGCAGGCGGGCGAGGTGGTCGGCAAGTTGAAGGTGTACTTGAATGATCGGAAGACGATTGGCGTGCTGCTGCCGCCGCTTTTGGTGAGTCTCGGGGCGTAGAAGGGTTTTCGAAGGTGATGCGCGGGCTAATGGTGGTTGTTGGGCGCTGGCAGGAGGAGATTGTGGACACGTATTCGACGTACTACAATCGTGCGTACCCGTCCTCGAACGACCTCTGGCTTGCTCTTTGCCGCCCATGGGCTGACATGCTCTCCCTTTGGTCTCACAGTGATTCGCTCAGAGTACGACTTCGCGACGTCGTCTTCACTTCTCACTCCCACGGTCGTCAAGGACAAGTTGGTCGCCGTTCAGTGAGCGTAAAGTAGGGGTGATTGTGCAACACGTTCAAACAAAACAAAACTACTGCCCTGCCTTCCCATAACGGAGATGGGAAGCAAATCTTAACTAAATAAACAGACCTTCTTCAAGTCGGCCTATGGACTTTGGCCCACTGCAACAAGCTCTGCAGCTTTGCGCGACCCTCCGCACTCAACCCCGCCATCGCGGCTTCGAGGTCGTATCCTGCCCTCCCTGCTCGCTCTTCCTGGCTGTCGTCCTCGTCGTCGTCCTCCTCACTCTCTTCCCCCTCTTCGGACGACTCTTCACTCTCTTCACTTTCCTCGCTCCCTTCCTCCCCCTCATCGTCTTCACCACTCCACCCGCCCTCGCTCGTCCGCACCGCCTCGGCCTCGCTCCTCGACCCTTCGTCTCGATACTGGCTCAGACTCTTCCTCGGCGAGCTCCTCGTCGCGACGCTCCTCTCCTCCTCTCCCCCATGCCTCTGAACATCAATAGCCCTCTCCCTCAGATCCCTCAACTCCCTCTCTGCCTCCCTCTCCCTCTCCCTCCTCTCTAACACCTCCCTCTCCCTCGCTCTCGCTTCCTCCACCTTCCCCTCCAACTCCTCCACCTTCTCCCTCAAAGCAACATTCTCCACCTCCATCTTCTTGACCCTCTCGGCGGAAGCCTCAGCCTCAGCCTTGCGCCGCATCTTGCTCTTGGCCGCTGCTGCCCGGTTTCGCGCCTTCCGCTCTTCCTTCGCTTCGGCTTTTTCTGCAGCGGTTTTCGAGCGAGGTCGTCGCCCGATCGTGGGCTTTAGAGGGTCGAAGAGAGGGTGAGAGTGAGAGGTAGGCGTGGTGGAGGAAGTGGAAGGGGTGGGAGAGGGCGAGCGGGGAGGGACGGTCGTCGCCGCCACTGGGATCGAGGGAGGGGAGAGTGGGCGCGCGCGTTTCCGCGGTGGCGAGTGGGCGGCAGTGGGGAAGCGTCGTGGAGAAGTAGTAGTCGAGAGGTGAGGGAGTTGTCTAATCCCATACTCCAGCTCCCCTTCCATCCCCACTGCGCTCGTGCTCGCGACCGGCGGCTGTCCATGCACCCAAAGATCGTCGACCCTGAAATCCGGGTCGTCCTCCTCGTCTTCCTCCGGCCAGTCGAAATTAAGGTACTCGGTGAACAACGTCGTCGGCCTGTCCTGCTCTCCCTCGTGCGTTCCATCGGCAGGATGGAGGGGTTGAGGCACTCGACCGGAGCGGGTTGGGACGGGGACGTAAGTCGACGTTGAGAGCGCGGTCGGGGAGATGGTGAGAGGGAGGGATGGGGAAGGTGGTAACCCCCCATTGGCGGCAGGGAGGAGGCCGAGGTTGTACCCGAACGAGGGGAGGAACGGGTCCGTCTGGAGGAGCTCGAGCGTGTGCGACGTCGTCGTCGTCTGAACCGGTGGGGGCGCGGGTGCGGCGACAGGAGTCTCGGTGAGGGCAGCGAAGATCGTGAGGAGTTGTTCGCGGGAGAGGGACGACGTGAGCGCCGCGAGTGCGGACGGGAGGTCGACGTCCGCTGCGATGGTGTTGGTGGTGGAGGTCTCTGGGAGCGCGTCGGCGTCCCTGCTCCGAGATTTGCCTTTGCCTTTTCCTCGGTTCATCTTCTAGATCGATTCAATCACTATTCAGCTTGTTCCATCGCGATCGTGCGACACCGAGAGGGGGACGCGAGCGCACCTTTCGTCCGCAAAAGAAACAACAAACACGCGCGACCCCCAAGGCGCCCTCGCCTTCCGTTCGTGCGACTCTTGAGCCGTGGTCTCTACTGTTGGTCGCACTACTCTAGATAGATGATGAACTCAGAAGTGACGAGATTGTCGACGACGAGCGAACGAGCGGGGTGGCGGAACACAAGCCAAGAGGCAGAGCGGGCGACGCGTGCTCTTGAGAGCTTCAAGTCACGGCTCGCCAAAGAAAGGGGCCGGGGGTTCGAAAGAAGAAAGGCAGCGCAAGGTCGTAATTTGACCCTCGTCATGCACTATAGATTTTTTTTTTCACATTGTTCCAGTCACATTACATCCTCCACCGTCAGCCTATTAGAACGTCGACGCCACGTGTGCACCGAAACTGTTTCCTGACTCTCCCCAAGAATCCTTCAACCCTCGCGAAATCTCACTTCCTCCAATTTCCTACATTCTTCCCCTGACTCCTCTCAGAACATCTCTCTTCCACCAGTTTCATTTCTACTCAAACTCTCTATCACTCAATCCACCCCTACTCTGCGCAAAAGCACTACACACCTACTTGCCAAACCTCGCCTCCGCCGCCCTCGCCCTCTGCTCCCTCATGACCCTCATCCTCTGTTCCTCACTCAACCCCGCTTCCTGCCTCTCCAACATCGCCCTCGGCGGCCCTCCACCCAGCCTCTGCGGTCCCGTCTTGGCGAGATTACTCGCTCCCCTCCGCTTCAACTCCGCCTCCTCCTTCTCCTTCCTCTCCTTCTCCTCCCTCTCCCTCACTTCCTTCTCCTCCCTTTCCTTCTGCTCCCTCTCCGCCGCCCTCTCCTTCAACTTATCCCTCAGCTTCCCCCTTCTCTCACTCTTCTTGCTCTCCTTCTCCGCCTCCTTCTCCTCGTCCAGCCCACTCGGCACCCTCGCGCCAGTAGGACCGGACCCGGTCCAGTCCCACCAGTCTGGGTACTGCGTCGTGAGGAGTCGAAACACGTTTCGAGTCGCTCGCGAAGGCGCGAGCTCGTACGGTGTCAGACTCGGTCGTGTGGACGACGATGTGGTGGGGGTAGGGGTGGGGGTAGGGACGGCTGCGCCGGCGGGGAGAAGTGAGGTTTCGGTGGAAGGAGGAGGAGGACGAGAGGGAGCGACGGAAGCTTCGAGGGTCGGGTCGGCGCGCTTCTCGACGAGCAACCACCTCACCATCTCGGCCTGGTCGGCCGCACTCGCGACATGGAGCAACGTCGGCGTCGTCCGACTCTCCTCCATCCACCCCGGCAACGCACCCCACACGGCCCCTCCACCACCAGTCTCGATTTCCGGACCATACTTGTCGAGGAACGTCGACAAGACCTCGACCCTCCCCTTCTTTACCATGTCGACCAAGCGAGTCCATCGGTCCCTCTCGATCTCCTCTTCTTTCGTGAACTTTGGGAGGACAGGTTTAGGAGCGATGGGTTTGGGTTGGGCGACGGGCGGAGTAGGAGCGGGCTTGATGGACGCGAGGTAGTCTTTGTCGAGCTGGGCGAGGGCTTCGGGGGAGAGGTGCGAGACTTTGACCCGCGTGAGCTCGGTGAAGGCCCGGATGAGCTCGTTGATGGTCTGGTTGGAAAAAAATATGCTTATGCGTTAGCTGACTGTGTAAGTTCATCGAAAAGTGGGGAGGACGAAGGCATACGGGGCGTTTGGTTGGGAAGCTGTAACCGCGAATCCGTGGATCCTCTGCGAGCGAGGCAACGTGTCAGCCAAATAGCAAGCAGCAACGAGTAGAACCTGCGCACTCCTTTTAAGTGGAGCATCCTCATAGTCGTAGAACGGCTTGGTGTTGCTCTTGCTGCACCTTAGGAAGACGAGCTCGCTGTCGTTGATCTCCTGCGTCCAAGAGATGAGGAGCTCGCGAACTTCCTGGGAATCGCGAAACGCCGAAGTAAAGGTTAGCGAGGGGGAATGGTAAGCTGAGGAGGGAAAGCCGCACATCGATGATGGCCTGCTCGTTGTGTCGACGAAGCTGAGCACCCATCGAGTTGGCCTTTCCATTCGCGTTGTCGTTCGCTCCCTGCCCACCTCCTTGCTTCCTTCGAGCTGTTCACCGTCCTCATCAGCTTCTGTCTCCTTTCAACACCCGCAGAATAAGAGGCGAGCTCACTAGTATACCGATGGAACGTCTTGCTCTTGATCACGACGACCTCCCTCTCCTTCTCCTTCCCCTTCCCCTTACTCACCAACTTGGGCACTAAGCTGACGACCATGCCCGCGAAATGCCCTCCCCCAAACATCAACAACGTCCACTGCCTCTTCTTCCCCTCCCCTCCCTTCCCCTCAGCAATCTGCAGCCCCCTCAATTCCTCCAAAGCGGCATCCCCATCCTCCCTCTTCTTCCCCGCTCCCGCGTTCGGAAGGACCGCGCGATACACGCCGTACTGAGCCCCAGGTGCTGCTTCTGGTGCTTCGTACCAGATCACGGCGGAACGAGGACCGGAGAGAGCGCCGACTTCGTCGATCGGGTCGAGCGAGTCCCCAGTGGCGAGCTTCTGTTTCGCGAGGAGGCGCGAGACGGCGTTGGTCGATGAAGTGGACGAGTCGTCGGAGGAGGAGGAGGAAGAGGCAGAGTCGGAGCCAGAGATGGAGGCTGAGAGGCCTGCGTTGGCGAGCACATCACAGAAACCGAAGGAAGGGAACGAGGACGTCAGCGTGCCGTTGACCGAGAAAGCGAAGGGAAGCGCGTACCATCGACGAGCCTGTTGAACTCTTCCTCCCCAACTCCTGTAGGTTTCCCTTGCATCCTGAGTTTGACATTGTACTTGTACCAATCCGTGCGGTAGTGGTCCCGCAAGCCCGCCAAGTCGGGGAACGAAGCGCCCGTGAGCGCGCAGGTGAACGCGCCCCCTGCTCCCGCTACTACTGGCGCTGGTGGTGGAGGTGTGGAAGGTTTGACGAGAGCTTTGGAAGACGAAGCGGCGTAGAGAGGGTGGGATTCGGGGATGTGCAGCTGCCGCGGTTGGAGGTTCGAGAGCAGCTCCACGGGGAGCGCGAACGAGTAGAGTGGGCCGCGAGGGCGGGGTGCGTCCGTCGACATTGTTGGTGAGAGTTGTCGAGTTTGTCGATAGTTTCTTTAAAGGTGTAGAGAGATGTGCGAAGCGGAGGGAAGGAGGGCGGCGAGCGCTTCGAGGGGCGAACTTGCGATTTCTCGGGCGACGCAAGCGTGACTCGGCGGCGGGCGGACTGCCTGACAAAACAATCCTACACGTGTCTCTCAAATCCCAAGGAATCACTTGGAAGTCGAGTTTGATATCTCTTCGACAGTCTTGTCTTTCTCTGCTATGAATCCTCGTGCTTTGGAGACGCACCAATCCAGTCGAGCGACATTCGCCCCAAAAGCCACGTCGGTCATTCTGAAGAAAACCCCTGACGGGACGTCCACAAAAGATCACCTACCACTCCTTTTATACAACCGCGAGCTCTTCCCCATTTCAATGCACCCACCCTAAGCTACCCCCCACGCCCACCTCCACTACCACTACCCCCAATGCCTCGGCAACTGCCCAAACTCGCCCATCCCACCCGCACTCACGTTCGCCGTCCCGCCTCCAAAAAACGGGTTCACCCCCTGGTTCCCCTGCTGGCCCGTCGGCGTCCCGTACCCCGACGCTGTAGGCGAGGGCCCTCCCAAGAACCCCTGCCCATACCCATACCCCGTCGCTTGCGGCTTCAGTCCCCCAACAGGAGCGGTATTGAAGAAAGGGTTCGTTCCGCCTCCCATACCTATTGGTGTCCCCATCCCACCACCACCAGCAGAAGGCGCACGAGCGGGGAGGGAAGCGTTCATTCCCGACATGGAGAAAGACGAGTAGAAAGGGTTGGTCGTGGAGAGGGAAGCGGAAGGCGAGGAGACGGGGGACGCGTAGAGCATCGCTGATGGCGATGGACTCGGCACGTTGGCGATAGGGTTCAAAGAGAATGGGGAGGAAGGGAGAGCGTTGTTGGTGGTGTTGCTGCTGCTGGCACCGAACGACGACGTCGATGTCCCCAACCCGCCCGCCGTTCCCACCGCCCCGTGCTGCTGCTCCCTCGCGAGCTGCTGTCCGAATCTGCTCGACGGAACGAACCCCGTCGGCTGAGGGCGTAATGGCTCCGGCTGTTTATACTCCCCTCCCATCGAACCTCCCGCGCCTCCCCCACCCTCGTTCTGCAACTGCTGACCAAACGCACTCGACGGCACGAATCCCGTCTGTTGTGGCCTGAGAGGTTCCGGCGGCTTGTATCCCGACGAAGAAGCCCCGCCAGCGCCCTCAGCAGCCAACTGCTGCCCGAACGCGCTCGAGGGGATGAAGCCCGTCTGTTGCGGTCGGAGTGGTGCGGGTGGGGTGTATCCCGCTGGAGGAGGGGCGAGGGAGGAAGTGGAGGTCGTGGAAGACGACAAATTGTTGAGCGTTGGATTGGGGGCTGGAGAAGGAGTGGAGGTATGCTGAGGAGTGAGGACCCTCGCCGACAGCGAGCGTGACGGAGACGGAGACGGAGACGGTACGAGCGCGGGCGACGCTGAGTGCTGCTGGCGAGCGAGGAACGCATTCGCAGAAGAAGTGTGCTGAGGAGTGAGAAACGGCGCCGCCACCGTCGAGAATGGTTTTTGGGACGACACGGAGCCCGTGTATTGCGGTTGGAGGAACGTCGAGTTACCCGACGACGGGGAGAGAAAAGATGACGTGTTCGGCGGCGGGGCACCGAGGGAATCGAGGTTGTCCCAGATCGACCCAAAGCTTGCAGCTGGTGCTGCTTGTGGTGGTGGTGCCACAGGAGCAGGCGAAGCCGACGGTGGCCGATGGAAAGGGTTCGTCGACACGCCCACGCCGTTCGTCGTCCCTGCACCAGCTGCACCAGTCGCCTGCGGGGCGATCGCGAACGGACTGTTTCCCCTCATCGGCAACCCCGCAAACAGCCCCCCTCCACTCCCACCTACTCCTCCCTCCGCTCCATTCGCCCCGCTCATCATCCCACCACTCCCAACCGACCAACTCGCGGCATGCGGCCTCGGCTGGAAGTTCGGGTGCGCGAAGCTGCCCGGTGCCGGCGGTTCCGGGAGGACATGGTTCGCTGAGCTGCTGCTGCTGGGCCTGAGTATGCCTTTTGCTGGTGCGAGCAAGGAGGCAGAGGGGACTCGAGCGACGATGACGTCGGGGATGGGGACGGAGGACGCACGGAAGCGCACGTGTTTGACGCTTTCGGGGGACGAGTTGGTGCTGGATGGAGGGAGCAGTTGGGACGATGGCGCTCGTGTTGCTGCTGGACTCGCAGATCGTTGAGGGGGCGGTGGGATGGCTGGGAGAGGGAGAGTGGAGGCGTGCGTGGGGGTTCGGGGAGCGGACGAGACCGAGGTCGTCGGCGAGGGGAGGGCGAAGGAGAAGGAGGAGGGCGAGGTCGCGGAAGGTGACGGCGAGGGTGCTCGTACTGGTGCGACTGGTGGAGGACCGAGAGGAGTCGCGCCGATGAACGCCTTGTACTCGTATTTGTCGCGGATGAAGCGCTCGAGCTGCCACTCTTTCTCGCCTTCGTCGACCGAGGCTGGCGGGCTATCGTGCGAAGCGTGTCAGTCGCAAAAGCGATTACTGAGAAGAAACTACGCACGGGTTCAGCCGATCATCCGGATTGAAGTAGTAGTTTGATTTGAGGTTGCCGTTCGCTCTCATGTGCTGTTTTGCCCCCCGTCCTCTCATCAGCGAACGCCTCGAGCGAACAACAACAAACCAAAAACAAAGGAACGCACGTCGACCTGCTCCCTCGTCCAAGTGTCCATGGTCAAGCTCTTGACTTTACTGATATGAGTTCCCACTATATCCCTATCAAATCAGCTCTGTTCCTTCCCTCTAAACTCTCCTTGACTCGCCAACTCACTCTTGCGATGTAGGCCCGCGCACTGGAGGCACAGGAAGATGCCGAGGTCCCAACTCGCCCACCGTGGCTGACCCATTTCCCTGCATCAGCCCCAAGGTCCATCCCACCTCACAGGGAGAGACTCACGTTCCTCGCCTTGCAGTCGGCGCAGACATCGTTCCCGGGGAGCTTCTGCAGCTCGAGGAGCTGACGCTGTGTATTCCCGGAAACACCGTCGTTTTCTTGTCAATGACGGATGAGGAGTAGAAGGAAGGAGCTAGACGAACCTGGTTACGATCTGCAGCTTTTGACATGATGAGAATGCACGGGGTCACGCCTTTATCGAAGCTGGGGATGAGCGCGCGCGCCAGCAGTGGCAAGGGATGTCAGCGTCCTGCAGTCGTAGGAACGTCCCTGGTGTGTCTCACGACCCTAACCCTCGTGCAGACGTTTCGCCTCTACTCCCTTTATCGTCCGAAACACCTCCCACGAGCTCCGCCAACGAGCGTGACGACGACGCCCCTGTTGCTCGGGTCGTGCGCGTCGCCCCCCTCCACCTCCCTCCTTCCTTCCTGCCTGATCAAGCACCGCAAAAGACTCACTTCTAATTTCTCCCCTTGTCCCTAAACCCGTCACTATGCAGTAGGTTGCACCAATCGCGAGCGTGGAGCCGTACGATGGAAGGATCGCCTGCGTGCGGATGATGCGGAGCAGCACACTCAGCAGCGAGCGGATGTGACGAGGTTCAGACCTCAGACGGCTGGTGCCGGGTCGGTGCTCGTCAGAGTGTCGACACTGAGGTGGTGTACGAGAAAGTCGAGGCAAGTCGTGAGAGTCGTGGTCAAAGGAACCGCCGCCGCCGCCGTGCTCAGCGAGACCGAACAAACAAACACCGCGGACCAGCCAGGCAGAGCGAGCGATCAACAAGGGGCATCTCGCTTCGTGACAACGTGAAATGATGAAAAAAGAAATGCACAATGCCAGGGGGGTATCATCTACTACTACTTCATAAACTAAACCTGAAATCCAATTAACCGACACCCAAACGCACCGCCTCGTCTCACAAGTTGGGCACCTCCTCCTCCGCTTCCTGCTCCCCCTTCCCAAACCTCCTCACCCTCGTCCACTCACTTGTGCCCAACCCGACATCGTAGCCCGCCTCCCTCTCCCACCACTCCTGCGTCCTCTCCTTCTCCTCCCCGTCCCCGACACTGTCCTCCAACGCTTCCTCGATGTCAAAGAACCGGTACTCGATGTCGAGGCCGCTTTCTTTCCACCAGGATAGGACAGAGGTTCGAGAGTGACGAGTCGCGATGATGAGGACCTCCTTGTCGTACAGGAGCGAGAAGCGCGACGACTTCCACCAGTCGAGTAGAGGGACGTTGCCCGTTCGCGAGAGGTGGTACAGAGCTGCTTTCGAGTACGGCGCCGGGAGACCGGATTGCGACCACCAGTCGAGGGTTTCTACGGTATGAACTCGTTTAGTAAAGTGGGAACAGAGAGGAAGGGAAAAGGGGGGCGGGGGGCGCACTGGTAGTCCCCTCCATGCTCGCAAAGTCCAACACGTTGTAAATCTTCAACGGCAAGCCGGACCGTTTCCACCACTCCAGCGACCCAATCTCGGCTTTGACCGTGGCGGACGATAGCGAGTGTTCGGAATAGTGGAGCGGGAGGCCAGACTTTTTCCAAAACTCGAGCACTGCCCCGGTGAACGAAAGACGAACGTGATTTCCGTCGCTGTCAGTAAACCTTCTTCCTGCTCGAGCTGCTGGGATCGCGCCCCTCCCGTCCTCTAACAGCAATCTCCAGAAGTAACGAAGACTCACCTTCGACCTGGCCATGTCTACTAGCATCGTCCATAGCTTCGGCCATCGTACTCCGGTCGGGCCTCAACCCAAACTTGCTCTCCGTCGCCCACTTGAGCACCTCGACCCTCCCCCAAGCGGACGCGACTACGGGCAAGAGTGTCTGACACTGTTCTCGGAGTTGGGAAGGGTCCGTTTGGAGGAAGTAGGCGAGGAGGTGGAGGTACGAGAAGCGGATCATCACTCTGTTCGTTTGGAAGAAGCGCAGGTCCGACAACGGTCAGCCAGGAGCTGAAGCGAGACACCACGGAGGACGAGCGTACCTTGCACCCCACTGAGTGAATCTCGTGTGCTAACACCACCAACCAACGATCAGCAACCCGCGCTCAACCCTTTCAGCACTCGCATCACTCACGCCGTCCCTCACGGCGCTCTCGACGCCTCTGACCGAGTTGCCGCTATGGAGGATCGCACGATCCAACGGCGTCGCCTGCTCGACCCACGGCGAGGTGATCTGGATCGAGTGGGGAGCGCCGAGCGTGGTGGCGAGCTCGTAGTCGCCGCACGCGTCAAAGATGAGCTTGAGCAGCTCGGGCGGCAGTCGCTGGCTCGCCGACTGGCTCGTGGGACTGGGTGGTGGTGGTGGTGGTGACGGGTCGACCTCCATCGTTGGAGGGAAACGGATTGGTGAGAGTTTTGTGGGTCGTGCGAGTTGTGGGCGAGAAGGGGGAGCGATTGACGCACGAAGGCTCGAAGGGAGGGCTGAAGGAAATTGCTGCAGAAATAAGAATTCACCTCGCCGCCCCTCCGCACGCCCCCATCCTCTCTCGCGAGCTCCCTCCCACTCCCGCCAGCAACACGCACAACTTGGTATAACTTGTGGCCAGCAACCAACGATGCCGCCTTCCGCCAACGTCGTGCCCGAAGCTGAGCTCCCGATCCTCGAGTCGCTCGTGCAGTAAGTCCCACAGCCAGCCCAGCTCTTGCTCGATCACCTCCACCTCCTCCTCCGTCATCTCTCGCGCTCGTCCTCGTCCTCGTCCTGCCTCTCGTTTCGCACCGTTCTCTTGGTGGCATTGCATTTTAATGCATTCACTTTTGAATTGGGGATAATCCGGATTGGGAGCGGGAACGGGATGGCGAGCTGGACGACGAAGGGAATAGGAGCGCGAACCCCGCCTCCTCCTGCGTTCGACCTCGCTCTCTCGCTCGACCTGATCTCTCGATAGCGAAGAAACGATGACGAAAGTTGATGGACGAGCTGATGGTCGTGGAGCGTGCACGAACACGGGACGGAGCAGGTCGGGCTCGGTACAGAACCCGCGACGACCTCGAGGGTGCGGATGCCGAGCTACTCGAGCAACAACTACCACCGTTGCTCGCTCGCATCTCCCAATCTTGCTACAATTATCGATATATCACTCAACCCTCTACCCTCCTTTCACTCGCCACTTGCTCAATTCTTTCTTTCTCTCTCTCGAGCGCGCCACTCTTGCCAGCACGACCCTTTCCGTAATCACGTGTGCTGACTACGCTTCTTCCCGTTCTTCCGCTCCCTCCTACGCTTTGCAGGATCCGCAACCGTCTCACAAAACTGAAAAAGGATCGCACAGAGTTCATCCGAGCGAGGGATGTCTTGGATTCTTACAAAGCCTTAATGAAGGAAGGTGAGTCACCCTCGGGTTCTCTGTCTGCGCCACGAGGTGTTTAGTGGGCTGACCAATGCGCTGGAGGGCAGTTCATCGATTGAATGAGATCAGAAACCCGACGCCGGAGGCTTCGACGAGTGGGAGTGGGGTGGAGGCCACGGAGGGCGAGGAGAAGACGGAGCCGACGGAGGTCGAGAACAGGGTCGATACCATCTTGAACGATGTCTTCCAGGTCAGTCTTCTGTCACTGTCAAAGTACGTGTAGTGCTGATGCTGATGCGGACCGATTGGCGTCAAACAGCTGCTCTCGCTCTTCTTCCTGACGATAGGCAAGTCTCGAGAGAGCCCCGCCACGTTTTGTCAACTCGGCACCATGAAGCGACTTTTGACCCACCGTGCGTCTCTCTTTGCGTCCTTCACTCCCGTTCCAATTCAAACTCACCTCTTCCACAGTCGTCGAATCCGGCATCTACACCGAAACCGACCTGCGCCCTTTCCAATCCCGCCTCGCCGAACTCAGAACCATCATCACCTCGACCCCACCCCTCAATGCGACTTCCTCCGCCGACGACGCCGAACTCGACGCAGAAGAAGTCGAACTCCGCAAGTTCCTCCTCTCGAAATGGGAGTCGTGTGCTCGCCTCCTCCAAAAACTCAACGACTCGCTCGTCTCGGTCTCTCCGCAACTCGTGCCGATCCAGCAACGTCTCATCACGCTTCGTCGGCTCCTCGCTGGTGTCGCTGCGAGGGTCAGGCCTACTTCGGCCGACATCACCAACATCCTCACCGAGTTGCGAGGGATCGAGGACAAGCGCGTCGACGGCAAGTTTGTCGTCGATGGCGTCGAGCCGGAGAACGGGCAGGAGCTGTGCGCGGGCTTGTTGGAGGACAATTTCGAAATTTGTCAGGACATCAAGGCGAGGGATGGGGCGGAGAATGTGGCGAGGGGACCGTTGCAGCCGATTTATGATCGGTTGAGCGAGTTGAAGGCCCAGTTGGAGAGGTTGGTGTTGACGCATAGGTGGACGCTGAGGGAGACGGTGCGGTCATTTCCTCTCGTGATGAAGAGAAGAGCAAAGTGCTGATACGAGGAGTGGTTAGGACCTCTACAACTACCAAATCGTGTTGAGGGAGATTGATCAGATGAGGGTGAACGGCAAGTTCGTCGACGCGGAGGGCAACATCCCAGAGGGCCAACTCGTGCTGTTGTACCTCTTGAGGTGAGTCGGCGGCGTTGGCTTCCTTGTTGCAAAGGCTCAGAAGCTGATGAGGATGCGGTGGGGGGAATCAGACGATGTTATGGTCTTTGCTACCGCTTGATGGCGTCGAGTGAACCCATCTCGGAGGAATTGATGCCGATTGCGAACGTGAGTGTGCCCCGTTCTACACTACCCATCCTGTCTCATTCTTGACCCCCTTTTTGTGTCTCTGCACACAGAAACTCACGACCGTCAAGCGATGTCTCGGTGCGTGCTTTCCCCCAGCCCCTTCCGAGCGAGCCGCACGTCACCACGGCCATCTTCAGCTCGCTGACTCTCATTTTTTTTCGTCCCTCGCAATAGTCGAAGTCCAAAAGTACGGCGGACCTTACAACGGGCGCGACCTCTACCCTTACCAACTCGTGCTCTCTCAAATTGACGCGCTGAGGACGGACGGTCGTTTCGAGGGTGCGTTCTTCCTTCCTTTTCCATCTGTGTGAAGAGAAGCTGACGAGGTGAGAGGGATTTTAGGGAGGGACGGCAGTGTGCCGGAGGGTCAGGGGATCTTGAATGCGTTGCTGTCCGAGGCGCATGAGATGATTTCCGTCATGCAGGCTGAGGAGTGAATGCACAGTAGCGGTCTCGTGTGTGCGTGTGTTAACATGATTTACTTCTACGGTGTGAGTTGGTGGTGGTGAGACGGTGGGGGAGATGGGTTTCTTATGCTACTCGGGGCGTTTCCCCGGCTTTCATCCTCTCGAGCTCGCTTCTCAGCGCAGCCCACCGTGATTTTCTGGAGACACGTCACACGCCCTCGCCCTTTCGTCAGCCAAAAATCCACTCTGTCACGAGAAACGCAAATTACAAGGCCTACTGACCTCAAGATCGCCGTGATGAAGTACCCTCCATTGAGCTTCTGAAAAGCCACCGCGTGGTCCAACTCCATAGGCTTGAGGATCGTGAACGCGGCCTTCATCCCCCCTCCCCCTTCCCCTCCTCCCAATCCACCAAACCCAATCCCGTCCAACCCCGCCTGACTCCTGTTGATAAACACCCAAGCATCACTCCCCCATTTCCTCACTACCGTCCGATCGCCATCTTTGCTCGTCGCGTGGAAATGAGCGAGTCGGGAGAGGGTTCGGTCGTGCGTGAGCGCGCGGCGGAAGGAGAGGGCGAGGGTGGAGAGAGGGAGGGTGGGGAGGGAGGAGCAGGGGAGTGAGGGGAGCTCGTAGTGCGATTGGAGGTTGTGCTGTGAGGGGGGTGTTTGGTGGGAGTGTTTAGAGGGGAGGGATGGGATGAGGGAGGGAAGGCGGACCCACGGGGTAGTGCGTGAGGTCTGTTCCTGTGGCCGTGGAGAGGAGGTCGCGACCGCTCCACATCCCTAGGACTTCTAAGGTATTTCTGGATTGGGGTTCGTTGAGGTACGCTGCCTGAGAAGACGTCCAGGCGCCACGTCAGCTGGACAGGCTGGGCGCGGAAAGAAAGAAAGACAGGACGCACTTTGAGGACCCAAGCCGAGATGACGTCCCCCGACAACACCCATTCCTTCCCACCTGTTTCTTCTGTGACCTCCTTTTTCACTCTCTCGATCAGCGCGTTCGCCACGTCCTCCCCAAGGAACACGATCCCCTCCTCGGCACCTTGCCACCAATACTCCCACGCGAGCGACACCACCAACCTCGCGAACAACGCTCTCGATCCTGCGACCCAGTACTTTGATTCTGGCGGTAGGTCGGAGGGAGGCTCGAGCGACTGGAAAGCCGTTTCGAGTGGGTTCGAGGAGGACAAGGTAGGGACGTCCCAGTGGCGTTCGTTCAGTTCCGCGTCGATCGCATGGACGACTTCGCCGAACCCGCTGGCGTCGAACACGCCGTGTGGGAGCGTGAGACCGATACAGGTACAGTCGGGGTAGGTCGTGATGTGGAGGCTGAGCATTGGGGTTTGTTTGGAGGCGTGGGAGGAGGACGTGATGGGTGTTGAGGGGTGGAGGAAGGACGAGGAGGGCGGGGAGGGGATATATGCGATTGATGAGGGTGTGAGAGCTGGAAGGGAGAGAGGGAATGGCGTGGAGGAGTGTGACGTCGTGAACGTGTGAGTTCTGTAAGAGGAGGGAAGGGTCGCGCTGGTAGGGATGGACACGGCGAACGCTCCCTGCCAGCCCGCAATAGAACCTCCGTCAGCTATTCTGTCAAGTCTTCTGGCTAAACAAGAAAGACTCACATCTTCGACCGCGACGATCCTCCCAGCGAGCATCCTCCATTTCTCCGCTACGCGTCCGACCGCCTGGTCGAGCTTATCGACGTCGAGCGGCGTGCCCGACTCTGACTGAACAACGTAGCCCATCGTGATGCTCATCACCGAGTCTAGTCGGTCGTACACCGTCAGCGGGAACGTGATCGTCTCCATCTTACCGTAGCGGACAGCGTTGTGGGCGGAGGACAAGGAGCGCGGGCGGAGGAGCGGCCGAAAACTCCGGCAAGAACGGGACGTCATGACACGTGGTGACTTCCACTCGGCACCATTCGACCTAAAAGTTACTCTTTCTTTGGGATACTCTTTTCTGTACTACTTTACCGGCAATTCTCCTCATGTCGTTACTGCTGTACAGGCTACGCGGGACGAAGCGAGCTGGGCTCGACGAAAAACCGCACCTTGTAACTGTGAGGTGGGAAAGGATGCCGAGATTTCTAATGCATCACTATCGACACCAACCAACATTCACACCACCTCCTTCCTCAACGCCTCCCCCGCCTTAACCCACTCGACTTTCTCCTCCCCACCAATCCAAAACCTCCTCAACACCTCCGGCAACCTCACCTTGACCACTCTCTTCTTCTTCTCGTCCAGCACCGCACCGTTCTCTAGTAACGCGATGATGATTCGAGGAATAGCAGCGGCGGTCGCGTTTAGGGTGTGGGTGTATTGAAGTTTAGGGGGTGGAGAGGAGGTGGAGGAAGGTGCGGGAGAGGGGCGGTACCTGATCGAGAGGCGACGGGATTGGAAGTCGGTGCAGTTGGACGCGGATGAGAGCTGGGATCATTTTTGGAATGAAGGAAAGGATGAGCTTCGCGATTTGGAGAATCGGGGGCGTCAGGAACAAAGCCCGTTGCTCACCTCGCCCCAGGTGCCACGTCCGGGCATCCAGGCCTCGATGTCGTACTTTTTCGCCGCCGACGCTCCGAGCTCCTGAGTTGGCATGTCCAGTACTCTGAATCAAAGAGCACAGAAGTGAGTTGATAGTCCAAATTGGAAAGAGAAAAGGAGAGAGGGAGCGGCACCTCAGCGACAAGCCAAACGAGCCCAAAATCTCCTCCTGCACGTCCCTCAACTCCTCCAACACCTTTGCGCTCTCCTCCGGCTTACAAACGACGACCATCTCGACTTTGCTAAACTGATGCACCCTGTACAGCCCTCTCGTTCCCAACCCCCTCGCTCCAGCTTCGGCCCTGAACGCCCTCCCGACCGCCACCCTCCTCAACGGCAACTGGTTCGCCCGGTACACCATGTCGCCCGACATCCCAACCAACGGGATCTCGGCCGTCCCAGCCAGACACATTGCCGTAGAATCTTCTCGACCGTCGCCGAGAAAGTAGGTCTGCTGGGCGCGGTTCTCGCGAGGTTGGAAGCCGCAGCGGAGGGCCACGTCGGAGCGGACGGCGTCCGGCGTGAGGACGGGCTGGAACCCTTTGGTGACGGCGACGCTCATCGCGTAGTTGATCAGCGCGAGTTCGAGGATCGCGCCTTCGTTCGTGAGGAGGGGCCACCCGGTCCCGGAGATGAGGGACGCGGAGGGCGCGTCCGTCCATCCGAGGTTGGTGGGCGAGGACAGGTCGTGGTGATCGAGCTCGCGGACGGGTTTGGGGGGTGGGGTGGGTACCGGAGGACCGATGGTGCGGAGTTGGACGGCGTGGGATTCGTCGCCGACGGGGGAGGACGGGTCAGAGGTGTTGGGGAGGAGGAGGGCGAGGGCGAGGATGTCGCGGGTGAGCGCCGCGAGTCGCGGTTCGAGCGCCTTGACGTTGCTCTTGAGGTCCACGCCTCTGCTCACAGCAGCTGTCCTCTCCTCCACCGTCCAGCTCGCGATCGTGTTGCGACGTTCGCGCTCGCTCTGCAGCTCCCTCCTCACCTCCCTCGCCTCCGTCTCGAGCCTGGCGAGGTCGTCGACGACCGACGCCTTCACGGGGTGGTTCCGCGCCTGCATGTTTTCTTTCACTTTTGCTGGGTCGGACAGGACGAGCGAGAGGTCGAGGACCGGGTCGGGGAGGTGGGTGCCGCGTTGAGGCGCGAGGGACGAGGACGAGGACGAGAACGGGCGTCGGCTCGTGCTCGCGCAGGTGCAGGCCGAGTGGACGGCGTGACGTCGGGCATGGTGCACGACTTGGCGTGGGAGCATCCCTGCTGCCGAGTGGTGGTGGTGCGACGAGGGGGGACGAACGAAGCGAAGGAGCAAAGCGGGATCGCCGAACTTCGGAAAAGAGAGGGAGCGAGATGTCCTCGGACCTCCAGCATGGTTCCTCTTACCGGGACGAACGCGGATAGAATGGGTGGGAAATGGTAAGATTCTGAATGCAGACTGTCACGGCTTTGGCTGCTTCGGCGGCGGCTCATGCCCTGCCTTTGCTTTCGGCGACCCCCCCTCCTCGAAGCCCAAGTCTTCCCACGATACTCTCTCCATCAATCCGCTGTATTGAGCCAGTTCTATCAGCTAAACCCATCTCCATCTACCACCACCGGGAAGCGGAACGAAAAGAAACGGACCGGTCCATGCGGCAGTTGAGGTACGCTTTCGACAGGTGCCGGCAGTCGGTCGACGTCGATTTCGTCGTCTTGATGCACGCGAGGTACTGCTGCATGTACTCTTTGCATTCTCCTGCCATGCCCACCTCTTGGTCAGCTATCAAAGTGGGCGAGAGAGAGGTGACGGGACGGACCCTCGTGGTCCAGAGGGAACGAGCCGCGCTCTAGAGGTGGATGCGCGTTAGCGAATCATTCACTTTCAGGGTGATGGAGCGAATCACCTGGTGGTTTGGCAGAGAATGAGAAGTTTTGTGTTGATGGCCGGCCGAACGACATGATTCCTTCCTCGGTACGAAAGCCAACCCGCTCGAAGTGCCCCGCGCGCTGTACTTGTCCGTCTGGCGAACGGCAGCCCGAGCCCGAGCTCCGTCTTCTTGTTTACATCGTCTTATTTTCCGAGACCTTTCTGCAGACAACTCTGCCGTGCTTCGACAACAGTTTTTTCTCCTGCTTGTGTGAAAGTGCTCTTCTGCTAGGCTCTCTGTCGGTCCGTTCTGGTCCAAGGGTTCCCAGGACCGTCGACAGCGAAAGTAAAGGCTTGCGTTGGCACCACACCTCCACCTACCTACATCCTGACAAAAAAGAGGACCAGCCTCCTTTCTCTCACTACCTTCCACTTCCCTTCCTTCTTCCACCTCTCACTCGATCACCTCCAACACGCCGTTCGTCATCCGCGTCGGAAGGTGATCTGTCCACGAACCCAACACCAACACGGATGGGATCAGTAAAATCCCAAAAAGGTCCACAAGATGAGGTACAGGACGTACGACCGATCCAGTTGACGTCCCTCGGGTTGACGGGCACGTTCTCCCTCCTCGACACGTCAACGTGGTGCTCGTGCGACGCACGACGCGCGATGACGGAGAGCTCGCCTGTCAGTTGCACCAAGTCAGTCTTGACCTGCAGCCACGCGTTTGATATGCTAATTGGGGAAAAGGAGTCGTACCATCCTGCATCGAAGTCGGGACGCTCTCGGGGATCGTGTTGACCTGGCTGAGGTCGACGTCGACGTTCTGGCGCTGCGAGGTTGAATCAACGCGCTGGTCAATTGCCTTCCTTTTTCTTTATTTTCTCATGCGTGAAGGGCGATACGAACCTTCTTGATGGGCGTGATCACTCCATTCTCTCCCTTCACCGGAATCGCCGCGTCGATGAGGTTGACATTGTCCATATCGACAGCGACGTTCTGCCTCTTCTCCTGCTGGTTCCCTCCCCTTCAGCTTGCGATTTTTCCTTCAACTAGAATGATCTACGCACTTTCACTTCACCAGCATCACGCCTGACCATGCCGCTGTAGCGAAGCACGGGCGCGCCAGGGGAACGCTTGACGACGGCTTCAACTTCGGCGTCGGCACGACGGAGGAGGTCGGCGTCCGTTCGGCCTGTGACTTGGCGCCTGGTGAGGTGGAATTTAAGCTTCCAGCTCTTTGTCTGTGGGATAAAGGCGGTGGAGCGAACGTACGCGGAAGCGAAAGAAAGCAGCGAGAGCACGGCGAGAGCAAGGAACCGCATCGTTCAAAGTCGAGGGGATGCGAATGGAGGTACGGTAGGGAGCGAAAGGCGATGTTAGACCACCGCAAGTAGGCGAAGGTTTGAGGTGGATCCAGCCAGATTTTGAGCACAGCTCGTGAGGAAGAAAGGAAAGGAGAAAAAGGAAGGGACGAAAGGGTGGCGAGAGTCGGACGGGGGGTGGTCGTCAAGGCGACGTTTCTCTCGGTTCCTCGTCGTCTTGGAGTGGTGGTGGGCGGTGCTCATGGCAACAACAGAAATATAGTGCTGTGCGGGTAGAGTTTGCGGATAGTCGACTGCTGATGGTTTCCGAAAGCCGCTCGAGACCTGAGCCCGCTCCACGTGGCACGGGGAGGCTGTGCTCCTCCACTTCTGTGGCGCTCACCTCTCGGCGACTGAAACTTTTTGAACCTCCGTCCAGACGCCTGTCCTTCGACAAGAAAGCCGGAAAGTCGATTATCTTGAATAACGAAACATCGAGGCCCGAAGCGGCGAAGAAGATCAAGCGCGTCGTCGCCGGGCGCGGAGGGTTTACCGGATGGCACACGCCAAGTAGTCAAAATGCACGTATCAGCGATAAGTCTGCTAAAAATAGAAGCGACTTAGTCGAGCAGATCAAAGAAATGCTTCTTTCCTTGGTTTACCATGAGTGCTGTCAAGCATCGTGTCAAGGAGTTGGGGAGGCGGTGCTTCCGCGCTCCTGATCCGCGAGCCCCCTCGAGGAAAAAAACTGAACGCCGTTGGACTCCGTCAAAGCAAGAAGATCCCGTCCTCTTACAGGTCTGTCTAGCTCCGCCAACGTTCTCGGGCTTTAATACGGTCTCGATCCCTGACACCCTTTGCCCTAAGCACGACTGAAGCGGCCTCCACACCAGGACCTCGTCGCTCCCATCTACTCGCGCTGTCCCGGGTTAGAAAAAGCTTCAGCTTCACTTCCCACCACCACAATTGCTCAATTGTCTCTATACAGCAGAGTATCAACCTTTGGAACACCCACGCCTTCAAGAACTCAATGTCCCACCCATCGCCCCCCCAATCCACTCCTTCAACCGCTTTCACCCTTGAACTCGGCGGTGGCCTTCAACACCACCCCTCTCATAGCGGCTCTTCAAGAGGTCACCATCGTGCATCCCAACTCTCCTTTGGGAGAGCACGGCGCCGAACGCCTCCACGTTGTCGTCCGTGCCCTGAACCAGGACGTCGCACCCCTGCGAACGTCGGACAACCCTGCGTGCAAAGCATTGTATGATGAAGCGGGGTCGCTGTGGTACACTACAGCCTCAAGCTCAAGGAAAACGGTTGGGAAGAACCTCAAAATTGTCCTCTGTCTCCTCGTCGAGCTACACGTAAGACCCCTTTCTTGCGCATCTTGGGCAGCACTACTGATTCTCGCTGCTTTTTGGTCTCCAGTGGGCCGCCCACCCAGGTTACAGGGGTTTATATAACGACTTGCTTCAGATACTGCAAAGTTTGGGCGGGATGCCGAGTGTGGTGGAGGAGGCGAGTTTGGGCGTGCTGGGCCGTCGAGCGCGGCGGGTTTATGGGAGGGAGAGAGCCGGTCATTAGTTCTTTTACGTTACAGCTTAGTCTGTAATAAAATGGGACGCTGCTTCGCTTCCTTACAGAATCTCGCGCCGGGAGTTTACTGTATGTAGTCAGTGGTGCTGCCCGTGTGCACTCTCAAAATGCTCCACGAGTAGCGCCGGTTCGTGCTCGCTGACCGCGACGGGACCCTCGGATCGGGCGACAGACATCGAGGGAGGTTGAGGGAAAAGGAGAAGAAGAGAGAGAAGGGAGGATTAGAAATTTGGGATGAAGAAAAAATGATGCGGCGTCCGGTGACGGCAGGGAAGCTCCTCGCCTTCCGCCCTGCACCGCCTCGTTCTCCTGTAACGAAATGGGTCGGCCTCCGACCAGCCCGGCTTCTTCTAGTCGGAATGATTCTGTCAGAAGCAGTAAGCTTCAAGCCGTATCACCCAAGCACCCAAGCACCGTCCACGCCCATCTAGTCTCCAGCACCCGGTCCAATGATTCCCACCGCATTCCCACCTCCCGTTCCCCCCTCCGCACTAATCCCACAACCCATCGGACCCGCCCTCGCCTCCTCCGCGAAATCCGTGGCAGGAAAGATCCAGGTTATCATCAACAAAACGCACCACCCGAGTCGGAAACAACATCAGTGGCTCTCGGAGCTCCAAGTCCTGGCTCAGCGCGTGGCGGAGTGCACGGCCGAGACGGGGAGGGAGGTCGCGGCGGAGAGGGTTCAGGGATGTATGGAGTTGTTTGAGAGGATAAAGGTGGGTGTTGAGTCTCCTTCTCATTTGTGATTGCTAAATCTTTAAGCGAACCCATTCGCTCATTAATGGCCAACAGTAGTTCGACTCAACGGTTTGGGGGCCAGTCGGCGATCAGCTCCGAGATCTCCTTAAAGACATCAAAAATTCTCAACCTCTCTCATCTGATCAGGTCATGTCAGAGCTTGGAGATTGTCATGTGCTGGTACGGAGGGCGAGGAAGGTTTACGGCATGCTGAGAGCAGCGTACTGGGAGGACGTCATGTTCAGGACGACTAAGTAAACAAGGGGGTGGTAAACGCATGAAATGCTCTTTGTGAAGCTTAGAGTGAGCATTACCACGCTTCTGATACTCGTCCTCATCTCAACCCAGCTCGAATAAGTCACGATGAGGATGACAACGCAACACGTATGCATTACGAGCATTGTACCGCCTTCTTCTCCGCGTCCCGCTGCACCAACGATATGAAAAGTTGGTGGGTTTGCGATTGGAGGTTCTATCCTGGAGATCATTGCTAATTGGTCGGGTAATGGTGTCATAGCAGCATGCCATGTACGGTAGAAGCGGTGCAAAAATGCCACGTGGCGGATTGATGCCTCTTTTGCCAGTCGAGACTTTGCGTGGGTACACAATGAGCTGCAGCTATTGAACCGGGATAGAGTTCACATTCGGCCCAAGTGCAGATAGAAGGAACCTTCATGCGGCGCTGCTACTTCTTTGCACAGCGGTTCCTTGAACACGCGGCGAGAGTTCCAACTTGCACTGGAGCGCGCCCGCTCCTTGCCTCCCGTTCCATCACGTTGCGATTCGAAGGTCACAAACGCAAGAGCAAGAAGACGGACCAGCAAGACCAGAAGAGGAAGGCGGCCAACGACCAGGCCTCGATTCTGGCGACGCTCTCGAGGCATAGAGCCGTACCGACGCAGATGCAGGTGCGCTCGATGGGCGAGAAGGCGGACGAGAAGCGTGCGGCTCTACACCTATTTATCACTAATGTATTACCACTTACGCCCCTTTGCTTACTGGTATCAGGCGACGAGGACCTCAAGGACGCCCAATCGCTCCACCTCAAGTTTCGTGTGTTTGATCCAGCGCAAGCGCTCAAGGTACGCCGCGCCTACACCTTTACATTCTTCGTACGACCATCGATCTGAATACATACTCTTTGCTGGCCCAGGACATCGAGGCCGAACAAGCACGATTAGCGCCGGTCGAAAACGCGACCGTAGACGCGACAGACGACCCAACCCCTTCGTCCTCTTCGCCCTCGTCCGTTCCTCCGAGCACCACCCTGCCAGTCTCAAAGGATGCCTTGACAACTTCTCCCGAGACGAGCTCTGCAGAGCGTCCCTTGACCCCCGTCAAGGCCCCCCTCGAGCGGGACTTTTCAGGCCTGGCCTACACCTCCGAGTTCGGGTGGAGAAGCAGTTTGGAGGTCGAATATCTGCAGCTACTCGCAGAACGCGGACTCGACTGGTTCGAAGGTCGAGTTGTGGAGGTGGACCTGTTGACAGTCCTGGCGAGCATGGGCTTGAAAGATGCGTTCGATCTGGCGAGGGAGAAGGTACAGGGCGCGGGCAAGGCCGATCGTGAACGGGAACGAATGGTCAAGCAGTTTCGAAAAGAATGCGTCAAAGAAGGTTCTATTGGGAAGAATGTTGCCAACAAATGGATGGGCGAGATGAGCGAATGCGTAAGTTTGGCACCGCGAAAGTCGAGACGCCAGGCTGACCGTCAACTCAACAGGTCGGAGATCGAGGAAAGAAGCACGAGTGGGTGGATCGACATACGACACCGCTTTTCAAGGCCGACTCCTTGGTCAACACCCGTCGCAGGCCCGACACCGTCCTCGTCAACAAGCAGCTCGAAGGCTGTGCCAAGCTGACGTGGAGCAGCATCTTCGTCTTTGCCGAGTTCACGAACGCGAAGGTGACGCTCAAGCAACGTAACGAGCTCCACCTCAAGAACCTCCAGGCCGTCTTGAACGGAACGACCGCGTTCAACGCTCAGAGCTACCGGCACTACGTCCTCGTCCTCTCGTTTACCAAGCACGACCTCTTCGTCTTCCTGCTCGACCGAGAGCGGGTCCAAGCCGCGACGATCAGCGGGTGGAAGGAAGGGGATGGATTTCTAGATAGTTGCGCTGTCCTCCACGTCCTCGAGCACGCCGAACCCACTCACTTGGGCTTCCCTCCTTACCTCACCCTCGACGAAAGGACCAACGAGCCCTCGTCCATCGACCTCGGTCTCCTCGCCAGACTCTCAAATCACCACCCTTCATCGATGAAATACACTTCGGATATTATCAGATTCCCACCTCCTCCTTCGAGCAAGAGGCCGTCTACCCATTCTCCCAACGACCTTTCTCGTTCCCCTTCACCTACGAGCCCCTCGCCTACGAACCCCTCGCCTACGAACCTCTCGCCTAGCGACCCTTCTCCTTCCTCTCCGTCTGCGAGCTCTTTTATCAACTCAAACAGTTTGCCGACAATCATTCCGCTCAGCGTGGTCTCCCCCACCCGCGACTCGGGACCCTTTGAGCGCGGCACGTGGGTCGGCGGCGACGGAAAGGGACTCTTCGTGAAAATCTCCAGCCCCGCTCGAGACCGAGCTGGACACGAACCGACGGTCCTCACGAAGCTCCACGAACAGGTTGAGCCAAGCTACCTCGGCCACCAGATTCCCGAGCTCGTGGGAGCATTTCTGGAGGACCCTGCTTCGACGTCGGCGTGGAGGGTCGACGAGACGCTCGCGGAGGAGTACGACGACATCATCCCGCGATCGACTGAGATCCTCATCACTCGTACTCCAACCGGCCTCAAACTCCTCTCCGAACTCGAACCCCTACCCCTCCTCGACGCCATGCTCGGCCACCTCGAGATCATCCAAGCCCTCGCCGATGCCGGAGTCAGCCAGCGCGACGTGGCGCCGGACAACGCGCGAGCGACCGAGGACGGGAAAGCGACCCTCCTCGATTTCGACCATGGCGTGTTATTGTGTCGAGATGCCGACGATGGCGGTGATAAGGCGGTGAAGGCGGGTTGGGCCGGGACGGTGGCCACGATGGCCCCCGACGTGCTCGAGGCCATGGCGACCTCGCCTCCAGACTTTTACCACCGCCCACACTACGACGTCATCTCCCTCGTGATCCTCTTCTGGTACTCGGTCTCGAAGCGCGTACTAGGCGACACGTGGGCTAGTCGTGATCTCTCGTACCGGAACGCGCTTCTAGCGACTCCGACGGAGCCGACCACGGTCGAGATGGAGCAGAAGCGCAAGGAGGCTGTCGGGAGGAAAGCTTCCGAGGCCACGACTTTCGAGCCCGAGAAAGGGTGTTCGGCGAAGACTATCTTGAACATGTTGGCATGGGACCAGGGCGACCCGATACTAGCGTCGAGCGCGCGCACGAATCTTTGGTACAGCGCACCAAATAGTGCGAGGGCAGGCCTCCTCAACGGCATGAAGAACGAGATGATAAAGGGCGCTCTTCGCAAGATCATGCGCGCAGACCCACTTCGTCGTATCGTCAACGTTCCCACGATGCCGGAGGTTAGTGAGGACCACCCGATGTTTGAGTTCTATCAGAAGGAGCAGAAGAGGTTGGAGACGCGCTTCACCGAGGAGGCGTTGAAGGCGGCGATTGATAGCATCAGGAAGGTTTTGATCGAGGCGAGAAGCACCTACGACGGGAAGGGATGGGACGGAGTCGCTTTGACGCAGGGCAAGTAGCGTGTGCTGGTTCAATTTCAGTGTTAGAACTTTAGCTTGTTTTGCAACGTCCTTTCCATCGCCAGCACTTTCTTCTCGTGGCACAAAGAGGGAGGAGCATGAGGATGGCCACAAAATGACACGTGTACATTTTCTGTTACTCGTCTCGCACCCTCACTTGTCCACCCCAGCAGCCTTCTTCTCCGCCTCCTGCTGCTCCAACAGCGTCTGCAACTTTTCCCTCCCCTCGACCCTCTTCCCCTTCTTCGTCAGCTTCTGCGCTTGGCCCTCCTCCGACGCTCCTCTCTTCTTCGGGTTTGGCTTCGCCTCGCTCTCCTTTGCGTCGCCTTCGGCGTCGGGGGCTGGGGCGGGGCCCGAGTCGTCCTCGCCTTCGGTGGGGTCGTGACGGAGGAGCGAGAGGACGGGGTAGAGGGATGCGACATTGGGGAGCTTGAGGGAGCCGGACACTGAGATGTGGTTTCAGAAGCGACATCAGTAGAATAGTTGATGCATAGGAAGAGAATATATGGACTCACGAGGCACACCGGCTTTGCTGACAACGTCGTCCAAACTGCCTTCTGCGACGTCGAGCAGCTCGAACGTGCCCTCCTTGACGGCGATCTTCCTGATGCTCGCTGTCGGCTCCTTGGCGCGGGAAACGTCGAGCGTGACGAGGAGAGAAGCAAAGTCGGGAGAAGCGACGACGTCAAGGATCGGTGCAGGGAGGTTGATGAGGGATTTGGAGGAGAAGGGCGACGTGGCGGAGGGGAGGAGGACGGAGAGAGGGACGAAGAGGAGGGCGGTGGCACTGTTGGTTGATCATAGAGAGGCTATGTCAGGGTGAATCATAATGAACAGGGAGGAAGAGGAAGCGACGAACCCAGCGGCCAAAACAACGACACCTTGACCGGGAATCACGAGCGTCTTGATGACAGCCAAACCGGTCGTCACGCCGTCTTTGAACGCATGGGGTCCCAACGTGAATACCCGCTGCTTCTTCTCCTCTTCTTTCTCCTCCTCGTTCTTTTCGTCAACCTCGATCTTCTCCTCTCCCTCTCCCTCAGCAACAGCTTCGCCCTCGCCCTCGACCGTCGCTCCCTCCTCCTCCTTCTTCTTGCCCTTGTCCTGTCCCTTGCCCTTCCCCTTCGTCTTGACCACCGCATCGGGTGCACTAGGCGCCACGACGACCGTCTTCAACACATCATCCTCGACCTCGACCTGGCCGACCAGCTCTCCCTTTTCCAGATCATGCAACCACAGCTCCTTGTCCCCACCCGCACTGACGAGGACCTTCCTCTCTCCATCCTCAATCAACGCGAAAGAAGCGACAAACTTCTTTGCGCCCCAGAGGTACTTGTCGATGATGTGTCCGGAGGGGAAGCGGGAGAGGCGGACGTGGGCGTCGCTGTCACCAGTTGCGATGAGCGGACGCGGGGAGGCGGCGGAGGTGGGGAGGAGGAGGAGGGCGTTGAGCATCGAGACGTGGCCGAGGATTGGAAGGGGTTTCGTGGGAGGGTCGGCGGGAGGGAGCGGGGTGAGGGGGTAGCTGGAGGTGCAAGGTCGAGGTTTTTGTGGTGTTGCGCGAGAACGTCAGCTCGTGGTTTTCGGTGGTGGTAGAGTGAGGATAGTAAGAGAAGTGGGAGACTCACGTGTAGACATCTCCAAACTTGTCACCAATCACAATCTCGTCCTTGTCGGTGAGCGCGACGGCGTTGGCGCGCTTGATCAACTCGCGCTTCGAGAGCTCCTTGAGGCTCGGCAGCTCGGACACGACGAGCAGCTTGTCCTCGCCCGTCGAGACGAGGTGTTTGCTGTCCTTGGTGACTGCGAGGATACGGATGAGTCCCGTGTGGGAGGTCGAGCTCGCGACGAGGGTCGAAGTGCTGCACCATCGCGCGAAAAAGTTAGTGGAGCTGGCGGGCGAGGAGCGATGCGAGGACGACGAACGCAAGCGAGTAGACGGAGATGGTCGTGTGCGAAGCAGTGACGAGGTACTCTGGCGTGGCCAGCAGCGTCTGGTGCGGGTGCAGCTCGCGCGCGCTCATCGCTGTCAATCGTGCGAGAAATGGGAGGAGGTCAACAAAGTCGGCACTCCGGATGGCGCGCGCACGCCCTTGCCTTCGGACCACGTCGACAACTCGCACGACTCGCTCGTTGTCGCTAGAAAGTAACACGACACGATGATCTATACACTCTCGTTCATCGGACTGATCATCCTCTTCCTCCTCTGTACGCTCCTTCCTCTCCTTCTGAGCCCACGCCGCTCCGGCTCGGGGTGGCGCACGACGCCATGGCTGACGATCCTCTCGCGTGCAGTGCTCTGGCGGTACCGCAATCACCTGCTCGAGTACCTGCCCACCTCCATCGCCGCCAGGATCCGCCACTACGACCCGCTCCAGACGTTCGAAAACGCCCAGGAAGCAGGCAAGTCCCCCCGCCGTGCCATCCCCTTGTTCCCCGCTGCTCGCGCTGACACAAGAGTGTGCGGACACAGGATTCTCGACGGCCAACTTTGATCTGTCCAACAACATCGCTGGGGACTCGAGGGCCGGGTTGGACGAGAGGAGCCTGACCGAGGTGCGGAGGATCATGGAGCGCATGGGCGTCGGGTTCGACGAGGGCAGGAGGATTCACACCGAGCAGATCTTCAGGAAGAACGGTGCGTTTCATCAATTTCTTTCTAGTTTGTTAGGCATACTGTCGGAGGGAGACAAACGAGACGCGTCTGGCATGAGCGAGGATGGGCAGATGAGCGAGGATGGGCAGTGGCGTGGGGCGCGGCGGCGCGGCGCGAACGGCATGCTCCTCGTTGCTGACACGATGGTGCTCTGTTCTTGCGTGGGCTCACAGGTATCGATCCGAATGGATTCCCTATCGGTGAGTGACCATTGGTCAAACCTCCTTCCCACCTCGATGCCCGCCGGGCGAAACGTGCTGACACGACCCCGCCTTGGCACCCGCAGATCCAAAGGCCGTCACCTCGCTCTGATCCACAAGTTGCTAGGATGCAGAGGGACAACAGATCAAGGAAGGAACGACGAATGAGGGGACGTACGAGGCGGTGTTGTACTTGTTCATGCTCGTGTCGCGTGTGTCATGTATCGGAGGGTAGTGAAATGATCGGTTCTGTTTTGTTGACTGTCTTCATCCGGCGCTCTTTCAAAGGTCCTGAAGAGCTGCTCATTAGGTGCGTTAGGTTCCCATGCTTACTGCGTTGAAGTAAAGGTGACTGACACGTTGCGACTTTCCCTTCCAGCGCTCGCTTCCGATACGCTCCGGTTTCCGCTTCATCACTCTTTGTCTGACGATTCACGGAGAAGAGTTCAAGCTTTAGCACCAGTCTACACCTCATTTCCTTCACCAACCTCCATGACGCGAACCAGCAACACTTGCTCGCCAGCCTCCCCTCCCCACCTCCGACGCTCCCGACCGACCCACGAGTCTCGAATCTCCGGTTAAAAATTACCCTCATGGCGAGCTCATGGCCTCAATGAACTAAATGAATGCACCTGCGTCAAGGCGGGGGAGAACAGGACAAGGTTTGGTGGGTGTCGGCGCTTACCTGCGCCGTTTCTGCTCGGGAACGCCATCGACGCTCGCCGGCTCCGCTTCGGTCTACCGGCCTGCCCTTGCCAGAGGGGGATAGTCCGCGCGCTGTATCCTAAGCTCAAAGTCTATTCAAGGGGTGGGTAGCCATCGGTGTTGCTGTTTGGGGTATCGAGAGTGTATGCTGGAAGCAACAAGGGGGGTTTGCAGGGGTGGGAAACGGGTCAGTGGCAGAACAGGGATGCGCGACACGTCAGCCGAGGGTGGAGTCTGACGTCCTGCAGTTCTTCCCCACCCAGTCGATCCTGAACCTACTTATAATGAAGACACTTGTCTGTCCTTCCAGCTCCTCCTTCTCTTCCCTTTCTCACACCACTCCCTCCCCCTGCTCTTCCCCCACTCGCGAACCCACCACCACCACCAACGACTAACCATGGGCAAACCCTCGAAGCAGCAATCCCCTCCCATCCACCTCAAGACCCGTGGCTCCATCGACTCGACATCGTCCTCCTCCTCCATGTCCTCGACCGAGTCCAACGACACCTCGATCAGCATCCACGACGCCGCATCGCTCAAGGCCATCGTCGCTGGCACCGTCGATCTCGAGCAGCAGCACTCGCACGGAAGGCAGTGTGAGGGCTTGGAGCGGTGCCATTGCCCGAACCATGTGAACCACCTGGAGAGGCATGGCGAGGTCAAGAGCCACAAGGGCGAGCACACGGAGATCGAGAACAAGCACCTCGGGTTGCTCACTAGTGAGTTCGTTGTGGGTCGAGGGAGGAAGAGGCGGTGCTGATTTTCGGTCGTCGTTTGTGTGGCGCAGAGGAGCACCATCACTACCACGAGACTGAGGAAGTTGTGGTAAGCTTTCTTTCGCTCGCCTTTCTGTGTGGGACTTGCTAAAATTGACTTTGCCGTGCTCAGCGAGTTCGCGAGCGCGAGCGTCACGTCCACCACGTCGAGGTGCGCACTCTATTTTCGTCGTCACTTTCCCTCAACCCCCACTCACATCCCCTTTTTACATTTCTTTTAGCACCACGTCCAGCCCGTGCTCGACACTCAGCACCTCGAGGCTGTGACCGTCGATAACAAGCACGATGTCTCCAAGGTGGAGGAGTACCACACCAACTCGACTGAGGAGGCGAGGAAGTTTGCCGCTTACAACGTTCACAAGGTGCTTTTTGAATTATTAACTGCCGTACGGAAGACGAGAGAGCTGATCACAAAGAATGTGACGGAACAGAACGAGACGCACCAACGCGAGAAGGAACGCCACGTCATTGACAAGGGCGAGCAGGTGCACGAGGTCATTCATCACCATGTAAGCCTCGCCAACCCACAGACTTCGAGATCGGGAGATGCTAACTCTCATTACTCTTCACTGCTTCCCAGGTCCACCGTATTGTCCAGCCCATCATCGTTCGCGACGTTCACCACTACAACAACATCCGCACGACCATCCCCATCCACGTACGTTCTCCGAGCTTTCTTCCTCCCCATTGCTATAGTGACAATTTATCTCCTTCCATCAGCACACGGTCCACGAAGGTAAGCCCGCAATCCACCCACGCCGACGTCGTTCCCTGCTGACTTTTCCCCCGCTCTCATCCTCCTTATGCAGCTCCCATCGTGCACGAAAGCAAGACGCACGAGCCCATCCGCCTCGACGAGTTCCTCAAGAAGGGCGGTGACACGAAGAGCAAGTTTAACTATGACAATCTCGGCGTCCTCTCCCTCGGCGTGCGTTGCTTTCCATTCTTCCATCCTTTATTTGGAGGATGTGTGCTGATGATTGGCCATCGTGTTGCTGTATCCAGAACTGTAGCTACAGGCAGTATGGCCCTGCGGATAAGCTGTTGAAGGACTTGCACATCGGCGAGAAGCACGTCCAGCCTGTCTGAATCTCGCGGAGTCTCGTCGCCTCATGCGCTCATCACACCAAACCTTGTACATACGCACCCGAAAACAACAAGCAAGCATTGTAGATACTACATCTGAAACGCAAATCATTGTGCATAAACGAGGGTCCTAGTTCCCAGCGGAGCGGTCTTTGTTGAGAGAGTGTGTTGTGACAAGTGACTTCGGGGAGCCACGTCATTGCGCAGGACCACTTTGGAGAAAGACAAGCTGCAGTCATCACTGGCTACACATTTGCTCTTCAACTAAAAGTCACCCATTAATAGTACACAAACTCAACATTGTTTTGACGCGTGATGTAACCCAATTTGAGCTCGCTCCGTACGGAGTCCGAGCCCGGCAGTCCTCCTCTTGGCTATGCCTCCTCCCCTTACGCACCTTGGCTCTCTCTTAGCTGCATTCCTCCTTTCGGCTCATTACACCTCTCCCTTTTCTTCCTCCATCTCCTCCACCGCTTCGGCCCCGAGAGTGTGCTCCGGCAATGCCGCCAACTAGGCCCTCACGAAACTCGATCAAAGACGCGCTCCATCTCGCTTCGCACGGGTTCAAGAGCTCTACGGACAAGAAGGAGGAGGAAGCCGAGAGCGCCTTCACCATATTCAAGGGATACGCCGAAGAGCGACTTAATAAGCACTCCAACGCGCAAGACCTGGAGGAGATCGAGGCAGCGTGCGAAAAGGTGAGCTGAGCGCAAGGCTCGATTGGCCTATACGGAAATGGATCAAGGACTGATGTAGTGAAATTTCAGCTGGTCTTGGCGAGGGACGCAGAAAAGGAACGCTTTCTCATTTCTGAGAAGACATTACGGTTGGTTGGCGTCGCGGAGGTTCGAGTGGCCAGGAGAAGGGCTTGCACGAACTCACGAGGAGCCGGTGCGTGGTGACTTTCTTTGACACTCTGACTGGCCAACTCTGATATGAGCTGCGAGGAAGATAAACTTGAACCCAGACTGAGCAACCACATCACCGTCGCCCACTCTCTACACCATCCCCTCCCCCATACTCGCGACACCCAGCATATCAAGCACGCGAAAGCGCTGAACCAGTCCGTCGTACAAGCGCTTACGGAGATCCCTAGGACATCAAGATTCCACAAGAAGCTGGCGGAACTGGAGAAGAGCATTGTGGAAGAGCTCACCCATGTGGACGAGAGTGACGGTGAGGCGGCGGTGGTTGACAAGCTCAAAGCGGTTGCGGCGACGTGTCTTGAGGTGTGTCGTGGCTGTTTTTGGGAGCCTCACATAATTAGCACTGACGTTTGGACTTTAAGATGTACATCAGTCTGAACGAAGATGGATGGAGCTTCACTGAGGACACGCTTAAACCTTTTATTGCCGTTCGCATCCGCGCGACCCGAATCGCGGAAGAGTATCAGAACCTCGCCAATTCCGCCCCTCTAGGTACCTCACTCTACCCTGCATGTTTTTAAAGCCCTTCTGATATCTCTGATAAAGATTATTCGCCAGACCGACTCCAGCTCACACGTGTTCAGGAACATGAGCACGACGCCGAGGACGTTGATGTCCCTCCGCCTGGCTCACCCCCACCGCGAGCGGCGCCGGAGCTAAATATGGGTGCGCTGAGCAGTGGTGCGAGAAAGATGTACAAGATGGATAGAGCCGGGTAGCTTGCTATACCAAGATCCGTGACGCGCTGTCTCGCGGCCTGCTCATAGACCGATTGGTGTGGTCTGGAGGCGGTGCAGCGGATCGCTGCACGTCTTGGATTGTCAGACTTCGGGCTTCATAGAACTCGACAAGCCGATCAAAATTGGCATATTCTGGCTGACACACAGTGTGGCGAAGCAGTCCATGAAATCTCCGACAGGCGTCCACGGAGCGAGCGCGGCCTCCTCCCGCTGTTCCGCGGCTGCGAGCGCTCTCCTCTCTCTGATGCCGACGACTCTCAGCTCGACACACTTGCAAGAATGCAACGAAAAAGTCCACCGGAAATGGCTCCTCCAATCAGCAAGTTTTCGACACATATCTCGGCTGAGTCTTCCACCACGCGTCCTGCGCCATCAACCGATATCCGGGGCTTGGCTATCAAACGCCAAAAGGCCGCACTCGTGACCGCTATGGATGCTGCTTTCCAGCCAATCCATATTGCAATAACGGGTAGAAGATCAAACATGGATCTCTGGGAAGAGCGTCAGCCAAGGGAGAAGGGGCAGGAAGTGTTGAACGGGTTGAGGAGGGCGAGGGAGACTGTCGCGGCAATGAGGATCGGGGAGGGCGAGGGGGAAAAGGAGAGATGTACAGAGGTGCTGAGGGATATCAGAAGGAGATTCTCGAAAGTCCGTTGTGATTTTCTCCGGTGAGAGAGAATGTGTGAGCTGACGATAATGGATGGAACAGCTTTCAACAAGTCGTCGCGGGACGGACTGGCTCTGCCCGATCGAATACCTGCAGAGATGGGGGTTCGTCGAAGTCCAAGTTGAGAGATTCATCTTTCTCTTAGGTCACGCTGGCGGTGAGTTTCTCTTTTGTTGTTACGGGAACCGTTCCTCGGCCCTCAGCGCAATCCGCTGATGTCTGACCACGTCACGTCTGAGTAGAAGACGAAGCCGTCATCAAGTTCCTCGAGAGCCCTCCCCCACGCCTCAGAGAGCAAGGCACTATTTGGCCTCTAGTTGGTATTCGGACGCAAGCTCGAGAAACCTGGGAAGCTTTGAACCTCGTCGTGATCCTCCTCGACCGACACGAGCTCGCCTTGTCCGGGTCGTTCAACACTCACGCGAGGAAGGTGTTTGAGGATGCTGCAAGGGCGCTGAGTGGATATCAGGACCTAATGATAGATGGACGGACAAGCATCAGCTTGGTTATGCATGAAGAGAAGGTGCGAGACGTATGCGAGAAGGTGAGCCGCCCAGGCCTGTTCTGTTCCAGCCGCATGACGTGGTCCTATTACTTCACCACCACTAAGGCCAGGCCTGCAGATCTTCCTCATCTTTGATGGATCACTTGTTTCTCCTCCTCCGTTCCGTCACATTTCCGAAGCACTACGATCGAACGATGAGACGCACGACTTTGCGTTCAGGTTCTCTCACGACCAACTGCGAAGGTTCATCCGCGCAAGGCTCGAGTTCCGGCGATTGGTGAGCCAGCTGCGGGGATTCAAAGGAGGTGGGTTTATTTAAACTGCATCATCAAGTCTGGTTTTACGGCGAATGGGGAGCTGAAACTCCTTGTCAGGTGACGATGCAGCGCTTCCGAGCATCCCAAACGCGGTCAAAGTAGACCGAAGCGGTTTACAGATTCGCAAGCCCACGCGGGGTAAGAAATTCGAATCTTACTGAGACGAAACATCAGTGAAGCTGACATCCTCACCGCTGCAGCCGTACTTTCTCGACCCCGAACGTTCCCTATCGCACCGCCGCACCTGCGTGTGTCCCTGACTGGACCAGCAGGAGCACCACGCGCATTCGACTGGAGGTCGAAATACGGCACTGGGAGAGGAAGCGGAGCTACAGCCGAGCTAGCAGAGCCTCAGCTCGAATTTGGAGTTATGGGGCGGCGGGCGAGGAGGGTGTATGGGATGCAGAGGGCTGGAGGGGCAACAGAGGAAGAGGAAGTGGCGCGAGGTTTCTGAACCTGAGGAAGAACTGGAGCGTCTTTTGGGTTTCCATCTGCAAATTAAAGGACTGCTTTTGTATGTTGGATAGCATTGCGTGCGAGTGCAGCCTCACAATGCGGACGCGCGATTGAACCGACACGTGGTTATTCGAAGAGACCGGCTTGACAGGTGCAAACTTTCATGATTCAATTGACCTTTTTTCGAGCGGTTCACGTCGTTATCAAAGAGGTTGACGGAAAAGAGAAGATCGGGTAGTCCGCGGACCACCTCCACAAAACCGTGACTTGTGCTCGCGGCGCGCCGTCGCTCCTCAGTCTCTCTGCTCCACGCCCTCCGCCATGGCCAGACCGGGCATGCAGCGACCATCAGCTCCAGAGATCATCATCGGCAGCAGCAGCTCGCGGCGGAGGGGGACGCCCATCTCGTCGGCCGAGCAGCCGATTTGCGGCGTGTGCGTCTTCGCGTTCCTCGCATGACTTAAGGTCGCGTCGTCTGATCGTGACACTTTACTAGATGCAAGCTTCAATTCAGCCGCTACACCTGCCCACACTGCAACCTCCACTATTGCTCCATCCCGTGCTTCCGCTCCGAAGCGCACAATGGGTGTTCCGAATCGTTCGACCGCAAGAGTCTGCTGGAGGACATCGAGGGCGGCGAGAAGAGTGCGGAGGAGAAGAAGAGGATGGTCGAGATGCTGCGGAGGTTCGAGGAAGAAAGCTTGAGGGCTGACGAGGAAGAGAGTGAGGACGAGGACGGCGAGGAGGACGACACAGAACGAGCGGCGTTGGAGGAGAAGTTGCGAGGTGTTGATCTGGGTCAGGCCGTCTCTGTTTGTTGACGAGGTGGCTGGTGCTGATATCTAGTAACACAAACAGACGCGCTGACGCCCGAGCAAGTCCTCGAGCTTCTCTCGCCAGCACAACAAGCCGCCTTCACCGCGACCCTCAACGACCCTGCCAAGATGGAGGCGCTGATGAGGGACGAATTCGAAGGTGATGCACCGTGGTGGGAAGCTGAGGACGAGGAGGCTGAGCGATCAAGCGAGGATGAGGACGAGGAGGACGATTTGGAGGAGCAGAGACCTCAGCTTGTGGACGAGGCAGTGTTGCCGACCTTGAAGATTGGGGATGATGGGAAGGTGGTGGTAAACTCTCAGCTGGTGTACAATGTCGTTGCAGTACTGTTCGTCTCCTCTCCTTCATCTCCCAAGTCTTGCGCGCTGACGTGTGAGTGACACAGGTTCGCATACGCCTACACGCTCCGCACGTTCTCCCTTTCGTCATTCTCGTCCCTTCGACCCGAATCTACAGAACGAACAACAGCAATTGACATGCTGTCGGCGCTGTGCCCGCTGCTGATCGAAAAGTCGGCGCTTGTGCTCGAGGATATCGGCGGCGCAATCGAGTACGTCGTGGCGAGGGAGAAGCCCGACGTGCGTTTGCGTTTCTTTTCTTGACGGCCCTTTTCCTATTCAATGTTCCTCGTCACTGATTGTGGAATTTTAATCCCACAGACCATAACGCCCAAACTCTTAATTCTCCTTCTGCGGGACGTCGCCGCGCTCCTCCTCCCGCTCACCATCTCCACCGTCTCCTCCTCGTCCTCCCTCTCCTCCCACCCAGCCAAACCCACCCTCACAGCCCTCTCTGACCTCTCGAACCTGTTCACCCCTCCCTCTCTCCCCCCTCCTCGGAAAACTCTAATTCAGCGTCCGACAACCACGAGGCCGCCCTCCGCTGCCAACGATGCGAAACTCAAACTCGCGAAGCACAAGATCCTCTTCTACGTCGCTGTGCTCGTGCACCCGCAGACGAAGGTGACGACTGAAGCGCTGAGAATGATTTCGGAGAGGGTGGGTGTTGAGGCGGACGTCAGGGAGGCGGAGGTGAAGCGGAGGGAGGAGGGCATTGAGAGGAGGAGGGAGGAGAGGGAGAGGGTTGGGAAGGAGGAGAGTAAGGGAGCGAAGATTGTGGAAATTGCATAGCCAAAGTTGCCTGGCTACTCTGGTCGCTCAAGAGAGTCTTGTGAGCTTCAGGCCTAAGGCATCTCCGACGACGAGTTCAGAAGGCTCTCAGAAATAACTGCTGGAACATAGTAATGATGACAACAGATGCGGTTAATACAGGTAGAGCAACACCAGCCTTCAATCCGAGATCTCGAGATACTCCACCACCTTGTCCCTCGTCTTCCTCGTCGGCGGTGTACCCACGTGTTCGCTCTCCACAATTGGCGTCGTCCTCCGCCCCCTTTGCCTTCTCGCCTTATCTTCTCTCTCCAGCGCCTCAACCCTCGACTTCTCCAAAGCTTTTGCCTCAGCAGACTTGGCTTTGGCCTTGGCGTTCCAAACAACCTTCTCCTTCCTCGGTTTCGACGGCTCGGGGAGGCGGGAGGCGACTGTCCTTGCCTTCGCTGTCTCCTTCCCCATTGAAGGTTCGTTGCGAGGTGCCCGAGAGGGCAGCAAGGGAGGGGGAGCAAAGACGAGGACGCCTTTCGCCCCTCCGTCTTCGTCGTCGTAGCCGCCGTACCCGTCCTCGTCCTCCCAATCGCCTTCCCCTCCGCCGCCGAACGCGCCGTCGCCCTCTTGCGCCGCGAGGAACGCCCACCCTTCCCCATCTTCTTCTCCTACTTCTCCACCCTCATCCTCATCCTCATCCGAGTCCTCTGGCCCCTCCTCCTCCCCGAAATCGAACACGTCTCCCTCCTCCTCCTCACTCTCCTCCCTAGCTTTCCCCTTCGCCTTCTTCCCTCTCACCCTCTTTTCCTTCCTCTTCCCACTCGCCCACTCGCTCCGTCTATACATCCCTCTCACCAACTCCTGCCACTTGAGCGGCCGGCGACAAGACGGGTGAGGACACGTGCCGTGTGTTGGTAAGAGGGGCCCTGTGGCTGATGTTGCGGCCGAAGTTGGGGAGGAGGAGAAAGAGAGGAAATGTGAGGCGAGACATAGGAGGTGCGTCGATGATGGGCATGAAGGGGAGGGACAGAGGTGGTACGAGAGGTGGGTCTAGAGAGGCGTTGTCGTGATGGAAAGGTCAGCGTGTGGTGCGTAACAAAGACACGAGAGAAACGAGAGAGGGGAGCGCACGTCAAGGTCGATGGGAGATGAGCAGAGGGTACAGCTCGGAGCGTTTCCGGTGAAGGAGGCGACGACGGCGTGCCACTTGTTAACGTACGGCTTCGTGGCCTCGTCTGTTGTCCCGCGTGCGTGAGCATCGCGTGTGTTGTTGAAAGCAAAGAGTGAGGCAGACTGACCATCATCAATCCTCAGTTTCTCCTGTTCTCTCCCACCCCTCTTGCCGTCGACGCCCTCCTCCCTCAACCCAATCTCGACGACTCTCAGCCTCGCCTCCCTGTCTCCCCACCCGAGTCCAGCACCCTTTTTGCCCTTTTTGACGACCGGGCCTTCTTTCATCGCTTCTTCCCACCACTCCCTCGCTTGGACAGAGTACAGGACGACGCGGAGGTCGAACGCGGCCCATGGGGCGGAGGTGAGCATCAGCTGGGCGACTTGGAGTTTCGTGAGCGGGCGGTTCGAGAGGGCGGTGCGGGGGAAGTACGGCGTCGGTGTTGATTTGGTGGTAGAGTTGGTGCTAGTAGTAGGTGGTTTGTGGAGGTGCCGCGAGAGGTGCGGGTTCTGCCACGCCCACTCGAACTGCTCGATCCAGCGGGGTCAGGTCAGTCAACAATGGCCGCGCTCGCTCGCTCGCTCGCTCGCAAAGGAACAAGAGCGACAGACCTGGAGCGCACTCAGTTTACTAGGGAATCCGACGACGTTGACCTCCATCTCCCACGGCCTGCCGCGCTTGGTCTTCCACGCGCCGCCGGTGAGGACGCCGTTGTGCTGCTTGATGCGCCGGGGCGGGTCGGGCGTCGAGCCGATGTACGTCTGGATGCGGCCCTTGGCGGGTGACTGGGACACGAGGAGGTAGCAGGCGTAGAAGGGCGGGTGCGTGTGGTGCAGCACCGTCGAGCGAGGGTTGGCTGAGGAGGGAGGAGGAGGAGCGGCGGCTGAGGCGTCCGAGTCGGACGAGGACGGGTCGCTCATCCCGGTGCGCCGAGGCAGCGAATTATGTGTAGAAATATATTGATGGAAGATTTCAATGCTCAGTCGTGCGTCGGGCGTATGTGCGAAGTAGAGCGAGCTACAGTAAAGCAGGCGCGCCGTCCTCCATCTCCGCGGACTTGTGCCCCCTGCAACACCTGAGAGTGGCGTCCGCTCGTCCGTGTGGTTTGAGCTGGGCACTGCCACGTTCGCCGCCTCGCCGCCCTCCCTCTTTTTTTTTTTTCTGGATGAATTGGAGCCAAGGGGCGGGGCGACAGGCAGATGACAGACAGGATGATGATGATGATGATTAGAGTCAGACGACGCTGACGTGGTGCCAGCTGCGCCCCCTTCATCACCGAGTTCTGAAGCGCGGCACCCGCGCACGGGCCAGAGTCAACAACTTTTCTCTGCGCTCCCTCTCGCTCCTGCTTCTCGCTATAGACATCTGTGCGTACACATCTAGACGACTTTTATTTTCTATCACTATCCATCGACTACTGCCCACCCTGTCGTCCCCACCAGTCGTGCTGCTGCCAACGCAGCTCCTCCCGCCGCTCCCGCGATCGCTCTCGCTGTCGTCGCTCGACTCGCACTCGCTCCTCGACCTCCTCGACACCCTCGAGAGCATCTACTCCCCGCCTTCCCCTCCCGACAAGAGGGAGAACCGGGAAACGGGCCACGTCGACTCGGGCTACTCGTCGTCGGCCGAGGACGACGACTCGGAGGGCGTCGTCGTGAGCGCCGACACGACCACGACGGCAGCGGGCGTGGGCACGACGGGCGCCGACGACGTGTTCGAGCTCAACTATGCCAAGGACTGGCTCGTGAGACTTGTGCGCAGGATGGACGAGTGGGTCGCCGAGGTGGACGAGCGCGAGCACGAGGGCGAGGGGAACGCCACTGTCACGAACGTGGGAGGGTGGGACGTCCTGCTCGACAAGGCCGCGAAGCTCCTCACCCGGCTGAGCGAGACTTCTGGTGGGTCACTTTTCTCTAAATCGATTCTAGAATTTCTAGAACCGAACTCGGGCGGAGGCCAAGATGGGGATCTGCGCAAGCGCTGATCACGTTTCTCGTTCGCGTCCCTCGCTCGGCCGTTTGTTGTTCTCGCCGCCCCTTTCTTTCCTTCCATCACCCGCCACTCTTACTACCAAAAACAAATCATGGCCACTACAACAGAATCCGGCGCCCTGACCCGTCTCGTGAACCTCCCAACGGCCTCCGACGAACTGTCCATCAAGCTCCACGACGCCCTCCCGCCCGCCGAAGACCCCACCTCCGTCGGCCTCCAGTCATGGGGCGCGAGCATCATCTTGGCGAGGCTGATGGCGAGCGATCCTTCCAGCTTCGGGATCGGATGTGGAGGAGGAGGAGTTGGAGGCAGGAGGAGGAGGGTCCTGGAGCTGGGCGCGGGCACTGGCCTGTTGAGCATCGCTTGGGGCAAGTTGGGCGAGAGGGAGCACGCGGAGGGCGACGAGATTGTCGCGACAGACTTCCACGCCGACGTGCTCGACAACCTCCGCAAGAACGTCGCCGCCAACTTCCCCTCGCCCTCGCCCGTCAGCGTCGCGAAGCTCGACTGGTCCGCGCTCCACTCGTCGCTCCTGTTCGCCAACTCGACGCACACGACGACGTCCACTCCCTCCGGCACTCTCTCTACCCCCACCCGGCGCACGAGCCTCAGCGTGAGCATCCCCCCGCCGTTCAACGTGCGGTTCGACACCATCATCGCCGCCGACGTGGTCTACACCGTCGACCACGCCGTCTGGCTCAAGAGCTGCGTCTCGCAACTCCTCTCCCGCCCCTCCCCCTCCCTCCCCTCGTCCTCTCCGCACCCACGATTCCACCTCCTCCTGCCTCTCCGAGAGCACCACGCACCCGCGCGAGCGATGCTGCCCGCCGCGTTCCCGTCCCGCGACGACGTGGTCAAGACACTGGGCACGTTGGAGGAGAGAGGCGGGCGGTGGGAGTTGGCCGTGTTGGAGGAGAGAGCGCTCGAGAGGGTCCCTGGGGTGGGCAGGGTCGACGAGGTCGGGTATGTGCAGTACGCGATTGGGTGGTGCTAAACGGGAGGACACGTGCGAGGTGTCTTAGTTGTAGACGTTTCCTTGAACCTATAGAAGTTTGGGCTCCATTTTGTCTCCTTATAGATAGACTTCCATACATTTCACATCCTTGCATCTTTCATCTGTAACTCTGTACTAGACCTTTGGTGTTTTGGGAACCGCACGTTTTTCTCGTCTCGCTTTCGCTGTCTTTGAGAGGGTCCTTCTGCTTGCAGCTGGTCGGTGTGGCAAGGTTTCGCACCGTAGTCAAAAGTCACCGAGTAACTCCTCTTCTGCCGTGGCCACCGGAGGGCACGAGCGGAACGTGGTGATTAAAAGTCCACGGAGCTCACGACGCGTCCAAGCGAGAGAAGATTCCGTTGGGTCGGGGGGCGGTCGTCCCCTTCCTTGCACTACTCTGCTCGGCACCTGCCACGGCCAGGAATTATCCGCCACGTCGACAGCCCTCAGGAGGCCAGCGCCAGGCCTGATGCTCCCGACCAACGCCAGTTCGAGCGCGTCCTCTGACGCTCCCGCCGCATCTCGTCACGCGTCGCACTCGAAATCTCCCTCCGCCTCCGCCGCCTCCTCCTCGCCCGCCCGCTCGTCCTCCGTCGTCTCGCTGCTTCTCGCACTATTTTCGCCCCTCGTGAGCATGGCGACCAGGCTCATGGGCGCGTACACGAGGGCGTTCGAACGGAGCCCGTATGCGACCCTCTTGGTGCGTTCCCTCCGTCCTCTGCGTTCCTTCGCTCGAACGCGCCGTCTCGCCCGCGAAGCAGCAGCAGCCAACACCACCCACTTTCTGACAACAGATCACCAACGGCGTCCTGATGGGCCTCGGCGACGTCACGGCCCAAACCCTCGGCGCGTCGCTCGCCGGCACAGCGGGCACAGTGGCGTTCGACTCGTTGAGGACGCTCCGGTTCCTCACCTTTGGCGCATCGATGGGCCCCATGGCCGGCGCTTGGAACAGTGCGTTTCTACTCCTTCCTCGACTTGCTTGTCGCCTGGCGGGGGGCTGCGACGAAAGCGAGCTGAACCGACCGCTGGGCCGTACAGAGTACCTCGAAGTCAACTTCCCGCTCCGTCCTGCCTCGCCGTCCGACCACATCCCGATGAAGAAAGTCAAGGTCGAGTCGCCCCTCGTGAACCCGATCCCAGAGATGAAGCTGCCCGCTGGGGCGAGGTTGGAGCGGGGGACTGGTGGTACAGGCAGGAGAGGCAGCGCCGAGATGGGCGAGGTCAAGGGATCGGCGGGCGCGGTGAGCGTCAAGGCGTTGCTCAAGAGGGTCGGCGCGGATCAGTTCTTCATGTGCGTTCCGTCCCTTTCTGTCGAGGGAGGGAGCAAGTTCGGGGGCGAGGACGAGGCTGATGAGAATCGCCTGGGGCTGAGCAGGGCCCCGGTCTCGCTCTTCATCTTCCTGTTCTCCATGTCCATTCTCGAGGGACTGGACGGCGAGGAGACAATCGCAAAGATCAAGTTCAACTACTTCCCAATCCTGTGCGTTCCCGCTCTTGCGTGGTTCGAAAGATCGCGCTGACTGACGCGGATGCGTGGGTCAGGTTTGTCAACTGGCAGGTCAGTATCAAGTGGGGGGAATGGCGAGAGGGTGGATGGAGATGCTGATACTTGGAGTCCGGGCAGGTTTGGCCGATCCTCCAGCTCATCAACTTCCGCTACATCCCGCTCAAGTACGTGGGGCAACGTGTCTTCCTTTTTTTTTCCTACGCGAGGCTTCACTGACATTGATCTCACAACAGGTACCGAGTACCGTTTGGATCCCGTTCGTTCCTACCAACGTCCACTCGTTTGCTTCCGGAGCAGGAATGCTGACACGCTCTCGCCTCGCTCCAGTCTGCGGCATCGCTTGGACGTGTTTCCTCAGTGTGCGCATGAACCCGAACAGGGTCGGGGTCAAGGCCGAGTAAGAAAATAGATGGGAAAGAAGCAATGGGGTTCCGGTGGTATGCCATGGAGGCAGCTAGGTACCCTTGTGGTGAGTCTCCCTGTCCTTGCTGTACCAGGGAGGGTGAGCCGTTGGAGGAAGGTGTAGCGCTAACAACCTTGTCAATATCCGCAGAAATGCATGTCTGTATTCAGTGCGTTGCAGTAGAAGCCTTGCCAAAGCCAAGGTACAGAAGACAACGAGAGGTGGGAACTGACCATGTGGTACAGTCCCTTTATCGTTGAACCCCAATGAGCGCCGTTGTAATGTTCCATCGAGTGGTTCTCCCTTCCTTTGCTCTCAAATAACGCGGCTCTCAGGCCTTGGCTTGATCTTTTGCGGCTTTATATGTTGCTTCTCAGACATTGCTTCGTTCTCTCCTCACATGCGCCACTGGCAACGCCGGAAATGACATACAACCCCTCTTTCTTTCCCTTCCCCGTCTTCTTGAAGTGAACATTGCGGAAGATCTCAAGACAACATTGTCCTCAGGGCAGTAGTGGGCCTTGCTGCATCTCTCTTGGGTGTTAAGTCAGAGCGTGTGACGGCCTAGCCGGTCGTCACCTATATGGCAATTCCAGAGGCCAGGTCTTCGACCTGGTTTTGTAGCCTTTTTGGCTCAGTGGTAATCTGGACAACTGGAATAACCAGATCATTACAGAGCGCAACATCCTTGTGCTGAAAACTTCCCACCTGCAGCCGCATAGGATGATTTGGCTGGATAATCCACACCATCAAGCAGCTGAAACCCCACTGAGAGCTGTGAATTTTGATGATCCAAAATACACCCGCCTAGAAAGTCCTTTGCTGAAGAAAGGAGAGTAGTGGTTTCCTGTGTTGATCCAAATACTGTTACGGATCCATGGGACCAGGGAAGAGGGGAAGTATAGGAAGGGACAAGAAAAAAGGAAAACATAGTGAGGGAAGAGGAAGAGGGACCGCAGAAATTATGCGGAAGTGGGGAGTTCTGCCATCCCATGTTGCCGGACATTGATTGTTGGCAGATCCCTGCTATTGAATCTCCCCCACAATCAAATCCAAGATTCCTCACCCCGTTCTGGTCCAAGCGGAACTAGTCACTTGCCTCTCTCCCTGGCTCCTTGTGGTTTGTTTCTCACAGAGCCAGTTGATCCAATAGGTTATAAGCCCAGCAAGCTACCACTGCTCTTAGGAAAACCTTGATTGACTGCTCCCACAAGCAGACTTCTCCACCTTGACTGGGGACAATGGTCCATTGCGCAGCAACTCCATTGCAACCACTCCCCCTCCCTCATCCACCGCAGACATGAGCACGCCTTTGCAACCTGTACGCCCCACTACAGGTGGATTGCCCCGGCCAACACCACTGTCCGCGCCCTCTCGCAGGAACACCTCCACCGCTCAAAGGAACAGTGGGTGTCCTGATACCGACAAGTTCAGGCCTTTGTTGGGACATACAGTTGTTTTGGGGTGCAGGTGCTAGGGGGGCTGAACACCCAGCTGACGTGACCAAGGGCAAAATTTTTGAAGGAGTACAACTGAATGATCCGCAACTGCCTTGTCATTGCCATCACTCCCAAGATCAACTATCTCCTTGACGGGCAAGTCACCACTGCCACCGCCATCTCAGCCCTCCGCAAGCACTTTGCACCTTCTAATGCGCAAGGTGCCGTCTCCCTCTTTACCCACCTCTTTGGTCTTTGCCTCCGCAGCACTTCCCTTGAGCTCATTGACGCCTTCATCAAGGACTTCCGGGAGACCGAGACCACACTTGCCCGTGACAACCTTGAGCTTGATCCAGTCTATCCAACAGCCCCCCTCAAGCGTGTGGGCATAGTGGAACCAACGTTCAGGGGTAAGGTTTAGATGGTTGGAGATCCTAGGACCTTGTGTACACCGCTAAAGACCCGGGCACACGCCGCGCAGGTGGTGCTGCCTTCATCCTCACCGCCAACAACATCCTCCCTCCCTCTTGTGCATCCGCATCCCTTGCCTTGTTGAAACCGTCCGCACCGCTGACCACCTGACACAACTGTCTCGCGCACCTCTCCCTCCTGTCCATCCAGAAACTCTCTTGTGAAGGCCAGGTCACTGGGTGCGAGATCTCTGGTAGTTGCGGTGAGTTGAGGTGCAATGCATGCCAGACTGGAAAAGCCCATCGTCTCCCCTTCCTTCTGTCGTCCAAGCGTGCCACCCCCTGTCTCAAGCTCATCTACTCCGACATCGTTGAGATCTCGGCCTCCTCCCTCAGCGGACGCTACTATGTTCTCACATCACCAACAACTACTCCCGCAAGTTGTGGATCTACCTCCTTGGCCAAAAGAGCGAGGCCTTTGACCAGTTCCGCATCTGGCTGGCGGCTGTCAAACGACAGACCGGTCCCAAGCTAGGGAAGCTCTGATCCAACAATGACGGGAAGTACACATTCAACCGCTTCTCCGACTTCCTCAACAAGACAGAAATCAAGCACAACCTCATGCAGCCATACTCTTTGCAGCAGAATGGATGAGCTGAGCAACTCAACCTCACTCTTGTTGACAGCACCATCACCATGCTTGACCACTCGGGCCTCCCGCACAAGTTCTGGGGCAAAGCAATGCACACCTTTGTCTTTACCAAGAACCGCTCTCCGCACTTTGCAATTGGAGGTCACATCCCCAAAGAGCTCTGGCAAGGCTCACCGCCCAAAGTCTCCTTCCTCCGCCCCTTTGGCTGCCGCCGTCCTCAACCAAGAGTGCAAAAAGCTTGCCTCTCGCAGCCGCGCATGCGTGTTCCTTGGCTACGAGCCATCCCGGAAGGCCTACCGCGTCTGGGACATCGAGGATAAGGTCATCCTCTCTACCCAGGACATTGAGGACAAGGTTGTCCTCTGTACCCGGGACATCCATTTTGGAGAAGGGATCTTCCCTTTCAAGCACTTACACACCTGCGGAGGACAGACAGTACCCATCAGAGGAAGCTCCGCCTACGGTACATCCAGGCACCTCAGGTAACAACCTCAAGTTGTCGTTCACCGTCCCTCACACCAGTGCTTGCATCCCTTGCCCCAAGGCAACGGCTACTCCTCAACTTTTGACAGCAGCAAACCAATTTGAGGAGCTCGAGGTCAAGGCAAGGATTCTGGCTCTGACGGCAGCAACAGCGAGGACAAGCTTGGCATCAGCTCTCCTCCGCGCGACGTCCCCCCGGCCCCTTGCGCAACCAGGGTGCATCACATCCATCCCCTTGTTCCTCCACCTCACTTTGAGCCAGCGCCAAGCTCCTTGCCAATCCTGCCCGCCATTTTCAGAGCCCCGGATGAAGACGACCCCTTCCTCGACCACTCGCGCTCAGAGTCACCGGACCCCCTCAACATCATTGCAATGTCGCTCTTCCCTGCAGCACGCTCAGGGCACTCCAGGCCTCATACGATGCCGGCACACCCTTCTCGCTCCCATCGTCCGACCCCACCCGCTGGTTGGCCTCGCAGAAGACAGCACCAGCCTCACTCTGGGAGACATCAACGGTCCAGGAGATCAAGAAGCTGGAGCATCTGCGCTGCTGGGACCTCATCGACGCCACAGCCGTTCCCGCAGGGCGCAAGACCATTGGCTCGAAGTTTGTCCTCAAGTCCAAGCAGGACAAGGTTGGCGCCATCTTGTCTCAAAAGGCTTGTCTCGTTGCCCAGGGCTTCCTCCAGCGAGAAGGACGCGACTTCAACAAGACCTTCGCCCCAGTTGTCACGTTCTCCTCCATCCGGGCCCTTGTCGCTGTCGCCGCCAAGGAAGGGTACCTCATCGAGCAGGCCGACGTCGACTCTGCCTACCCCCAAGCGGAGCTCGACCCCAGCAAGGTTGTCTACGTCTCCCTCCCTAACGGCATGCGCCACCGACCTCAGTACGCTGGCAAGGTGCTCAAGCTCCGCAAGGCGCTGTACGGCCTCAAGCAGTCTGGCCGCGTCTGGTACCTCCGCATCAAGTCCTCGCTCGCCTTGGCTACTCCCCCACTGCCACCGACTCCTGCGTCTTCACCCGCACCTCCAACGGCCAGCGCTCTTATATCGCCCTCTACGTCAACGACCTTCTCTTCGTTGGCAAGCGCATGGAGGAGATCCCCCGCGTCAAGGACTCGCTCCACCAGGAGTTTGGCATCAAGGACCTGGGCGCCGCAGAGTGGATCCTCGGCATTCAGATCACCCGCTCCTCCGGCTCCATCCACCTTGGTCAGCGCGCCTACCTTGTCGACTGTCGACGTCCGCAAGCGCTTCAACATGCAGGATTGCACGCCAATTTTGACGCCCCTGCCTCCTGGCCTCCAGCTCCGTGCAGCTGAGGAGCCTGACCCCAAGGTCAAGGCCATCTACCCTGCCGCCTTGGCTCCCTCATGTACGCCTCGCTCGGCACGCGCCCAGACCTTGCCTTCGCCGTCTCCTACCTCTCTCGCTTCATGGCCTGCCCCAACTCCTCGCATTGGAACGCCGTCAAGCATGTCCTCCGCTACATCTCTGGCACCCTCAGCCATGGCCTCCTCTACACCAACAAGCGGTCCCCCCTCCACGCCTTCGCCGCGTACTCTGACTCCGACTGGGCTTCCGACGTCAACACTTCGTGCTCCACCATGGGCTACGTCTTCAACCTCTCTGGCGCCGCCATCTCTTGGAACTCTCGACTTCAGTCCAGGATCGCCTGCTCGTCGACAGAAGCGGAGTACATCGCGTTGGGGCACGCTGGGAAAGAGGGGATCCACCTGCTGCAGAAGCTCGAGGAGTGGGGTGTTCAGCTGCGTCGCCCAGGAGCACGCATGGTGATGTATGGCGACAACCAGGGCGCCATTGCCATGACCAAGGACGCCCGCTTCCACGATCGCACGAAGCACATTCGCCTCGCTGAGGACCTCGCGCGCGAGATGGTTGCAGAGGGGTGGTTCAAGGTCGAGTACATCCCCACCTCCGACATGCTTGCCGACGTCTTTACCAAGTCCCTCCCCCGCCATGCTTTTGAGCAGCTTCGACTCTCCCTTGGTGTCCGTCCAGCACCGGCTTGAGCGAGGGGGGGGGGGGGGGGGGTGTTGCGAGCATACGCTCCTGCACTCCACGCCTGTGCCACGTGGCTCCGGCGCTGAACGCATATCCAACACAAATCTCCTCCAAGTGCTTGCCAACAAGAGACGGTTGTCAACAGGGAGGGCAATGTAGGAGTGCTGGCCATCAATGATGTGTGTGAAGACACAGGAGTTGGTGGCAGTGGGGGAGTAGCCAAGGCTAAAGGACTTCATGCGGAGGTACCGGTCGCAGCTGGACTGCTTGAGGCCATACACTACCTTGCAGAGCTGGAGCAAGCACCTTGTTGGCGTACTGAGGGCAGTGGTGCATGCCATTGGTGATGGCACGTAGACATAGGGTATATCCTTCCTTGGCAGCAACAGCGACAAGAGTGTCAGAGTGGATTGAAATGGGGTGAATACCCTGTCTAGGCTAAAAAGATGACCAGTCAACTCTATCAGCTAGAGCTTCCAGTGATATCCAACAAAGAGCCCGGATGGAAGAGAATTTGACAATTGGGGAAAAGTGTTGCGAGCATACGCTCCTGCGCTCCACGCCTGTGCCACGTGGCGCGCGCGCGCTGCGTCCAGCAGCTCCCCCACAGTCTCCCTGCCTGACTTAGCCTCTGCGCGCGCGCCCCTCCTCCTGGTTCCCCACGGATTGTTCTCACACTCTCCCTGGGGATCCAGGTTCGTAGTTTCCGCTCTCTATTGTGTAATATATCACGGATTGTTCTCACACTCTCCCTGGGGATCCAGTCGTCCGTTCGACAGGTTATGAGCCCAACGAGCTACCACTGCTCCGCCTGAACATCACTCTCACTGCGCTCCCCTCGGCAACACTCCGTCCGTCGCCTTCAGTCCACACCCTCAGGACACATCCCTCGGCCCACACACCATGGCCAGCGACGATTCCACCACTTCCCGCGTCCACAGCGACACGCGCGCCTCCTCCTCGCTCAGCCAATCAGCTGCCGCCACGTCTTCGCTCCCGGCGCCTCCCGGCGCGCACCGGTGGACCGTGTCGAACAGACGACTGGATCCCCAGGGAGAGTGTGAGAACAATCCGTGATATATTACACAATAGAGAGCGGGAACTACGAACCTGGATCCCCAGGGAGAGTGTGAGAACAATCCGTGGGGAACCAGGAGGAGGGGCGCGCGTGCAGAGGCTAAGTCAGGCAGGGAGACTGTGGGGGGAGCTGCTGGACGCAGCGCGCGCGCGCCACGTGGCACAGGCGTGGAGCGCAGGAGCGTATGCTCGCAACACCCCCCCTCGCTCAAGCCGGTGCTGGACGGACACCAAGGGAGAGGCGAAGCTGCTCAAAAGCAGGGCGGGGGAGGGACTTGGTGAAGACGTCGGCAAGCATGTCGGAGGTGGGGATGTACTCGACCTTGAACCACCCCTCTGCAACCATCTCGCGCGCGAGGTCCTCAGCGAGGCGAATGTGCTTCGTGCGATCGTGGAAGCGGGCATCCTTGGTCATGGCAATGGCTCCCTGGTTGTCGCCATACATCACCATGCGTGCTCCTGGGTGACGCAGCTGAACACCCCACTCCTCGAGCTTCTGCAGCAGGTGGATCCCTTCTTTCCCAGCGTGCCCCAACGCGATGTACTCCGCTTCTGTCGACGAGCACGCGATCCTGGACTGAAGTCGAGAGTTCCAAGAGATGGCGGCGCCGGAGAGGTTGAAGACGTAGCCCATGGTGGAGCGCGAAGTGTTGACGTCGGAAGCCCAGTCGGAGTCAGAGTACGCGGCGAAGGCATGGAGGGGGGACTGCTCGTTGGTGTAGAGGAGGCCATGGCTGAGGGTGCCGGAGATGTAGCGCAGGACATGCTTGACGGCGTTCCAATGCGAGGAGTCGGGGCACGCCATGAAGCGAGAGAGGTAGGAGACGGCAAAGGCAAGGTCTGGGCGCGTGCCGAGCGAGGCGTACATGAGGGAGCCAATCGCGGCAGGGTAGATGGCCTTGACCTTGGGGTCAGGCTCCTCAGCTGCACGGAGCTGGAGGCCAGGAGGGAGGGGCGTTGAGATTGGCGTGCAATCCTGCATGTTGAAGCGCTTGAGGACGTCGACGAGGTAGGCGCGCTGACCAAGGTGGATGGAGCCGGAGGAGCGGGTGATCTGAATGCCGAGGATCCACTCTGCGGCGCCCAGGTCCTTGATGCCAAACTCCTGGTGGAGCGAGTCCTTGACGCGGCGGATCTCCTCCATGCGCTTGCCAACGAAGAGAAGGTCGTCGACGTAGAGGGCAATATAAGAGCGCTGGCCGTTGGTGGTGCGGGTGAAGACGCAGGAGTCGGTGGCAGTGGGGGAGTAGCCAAGACGAGCAAGGGAGGACTTGATGCGGAGGTACCAGACGCGGCCAGACTGCTTGAGGCCGTACAGCGCCTTGCGGAGCTTGAGCACCTTGCCAGCGTACTGAGGTCGGTGGCGCATGCCGTCAGGGAGGGAGACGTAGACAACCTCGCTGGGGTCGAGCTCCGCTTGGGGGTAGGCAGAGTCGACGTCGGCCTGCTCGATGTGGTACCCTTCCTTGGCGGCGACAGCGACGAGGGCCCGGATGGAGGAGAACTTGACAACTGGGGCGAAGGTCTCGTTGAAGTCGCGTCCTTCTCGCTGGAGGAAGCCCTGGGCGACAAGGCGAGCCTTGCGAGAGGAGATGGCGCCAACCTTGTCGCGCTTGGACTTGAGGACGAACTTCGATCCAATGGTCTTGCGTCCTGCTGGCACGTCCTGCGCGTCGATGAGGTCCCAGCACTTGAGGCGCTCCAACTTGCTGATCTCCTGCAGCGTCGACGTCTCCCACAGTGAGGCCTCCTCAGTCCGCTGCGACGCGGTCCAGCTGGTGGGGTCGGAGGATGGGAGGGAGAATGGAGTGCCCGTGTCGTAGGCGGCCTCGAGAACGCGGATCGCGCCATGGGGAACAGCCAAGTTGGAGATGAGGTCGAGTGGGTCAGGCGACTCTGAGCGATCAAAGTCGAGGGCGGGGTCAGGCTGGGCAGGGGCTGGCGACGCGGCAGGGGACTCGGTGTCAAAGCGGAGGGCAGGTGGTGGGGAGATGAAGTGGTAGTCGCGAACGCGCGCAGCGCGAGGGGGAGGCGGCGGGTGGGAGGATGGCGTGATGAGGTTCAGCTCGTCCTCGCTATTGGTTGCATCCTCAATCTCGAGCTCCTCGAAGCGGTTGGGGGAAGGGATCCTGGGAGGAGAGGCGGTGGCTGGGGTAGCAGGGCGCGCACTGGTGCGAGGGATCGTGAACGCCAACTCGTGCTCGTTACCTGAGGCGCCTGGACGTACCGTAGGCGGAGTGTCCTCTGATGGGTACTGTCCTCCGCCGGTGTTGGAAAGCTTGAAGGGAAAGACGCTCTCCTCGAAGCGCACATCACGCGAGATCTTGACCACCTCGTCCTCAATGTCCCAGATGCGGTAGGCCTTGCGCGCCGGCTCGTACCCAAGGAAGATGCAGCGACGTCCTCGAGGGTCCAGCTTCTTGCGCTCGTGCTTGAGGACAGTGCGGTAGCAGAGGCAGCCGAAGGAGCGAAGGAAGGAGATGTCTGGGGCAGAGCCACGCCAGATCTCCTCAGGGACTCGACCTCCAAGCGCGGCGTGGGGGGAACGATTCTTGGTGAAAGCAAAGGCCTGCATGGCCTCACCCCAGAACTTGCGGGGGAGACCAGCATGCTCGAGGATGGTGATGGTGCCGTCGACTGAGGGTGAGGTTGTAGCGTTCTGCTCGCCCGTTCTGCTGGGAGGTGTAGGCGGCGGTGAGGTCGTGCTTGATGCCGCTGTGCTGGAGGAACGCGTTGAACTCCTTCGAGGTGAACTCGCCTCCGCCGTCCGACCTGATCTTCCCAAGCTTCTCCCCAGTCTCGCGCTCCACTCCGCCAGCCAGGTGCAGAAGTTGTCGTACGACTCGCTCTTCCGCCCCAAGAGGTAGACCCACGACTTGCGCGAGTAGTCGTCAGTGATGGTGAGGGCGTAGAAGCGGCCACTGAGGGAGGAGGACGCGATCTCGATGAGGTCCATGTGGCAGAGCTCGAGACGACGAGTCGCGCGCTTGGACGAAGGAGGGAGGGGAAGACGATGGGCTTTACCAACCTGGCATGCATTGCACCTCAAATCACCGCAGCTACCAGAAATCTCGAGGCCCTTGACGGAGCCGCTGCGAGCGAGTTTCTGGATAGAGGGGAGGGAGAGGTGCGCGAGGCGGTCGTGCCAGGTGGTCAGCGACGCGGTCGACTTGGCGGTGGCGATGGAAGCGGACGCACAGAGGGCAGAAGGGGGGACGACGTCGGCAGTGAGGACGTAGAGGCCGCCCTTGGCGTGGCCCTGGGCGACGAGCTTGTCCTGCTTGAGGATCCTGGCTGCTCCGTCGAAGAGAGTCGAGAATCCGGACTTGTGGAGTCGGGAAATCGAGACGAGGTTCGAGCTGATGTTCTCGACGAGGAGGACCTGCTTCATCTCGACGAGCTGCTTCCGCCCCCCCTCGAGTTGGGCGATGAAGGCAACCTGGCCGAGTCCTGTCGCGAAGAGGGAGCCGCCAATGCCGTGGACGGGCTCAGGGGTGCACGCGACGAAGGAGCTGAAGTGCTGGCGGTCTCCGGACATGTGGTGCGTCGCGCCAGAGTCGAGCTTGTAGTCCGCGCTCCTCGATCGATCCTTGGGGGCGAGAGTGGAGTTCCACGCGGCGACTCCTCCTCCATAGTCATCGCCAAGGAGAGTGGCGAGGGAGGCAGAGGGAGCGGACGAGCTGGGGCCTGTGGGCGCAGGAGTGGACGCCTCAGCCGAGTTGGCAGACTTGGCCTTGCCGCGACGTCGACTCTTCTCGTCCCTCTGGCGCTTCCTCTCGGCCCTGGTGGCGTCGGCTCCGGGGTGCTGGCACTCGTCGAGCCAGTGAGGTTGGCCGCAGCCTGGCGTGAAGCAGGGACCAGGGGGAGGCCCACGCGCGCGAGAGGTGCTGGAAGCGGCGAGGTGGCCAACGACGACGTGCTGGTCCGGGCGTCCCTCATCTCGCAGGCGTGAGAGGATGTCCTCAGGCGAGGGGAGACTCGCAGCCGAGTGGGCAGAGACGGTGAGCGTGGTGGCAAGCGTCTTGAGCGAGGAGTGCTGCTCCATGATCGAGAGGAGGAGGACAGAGAGCTGGATGGTGCCGATGCAGAGGCCGTCGCGCTCGAGGGTAGACGTCGTGTCCCTGAAGTCCTTGATGAAGGCGTCGATGGAGGGGAGCGACTGTGCTGGCGAGGCGAAGCGTGAAGAGGTGCTTGAGGAGGGAGACGGCGCCTTGGGCTGAGGATGGCGCAAAGTGCTCCCTGAGCGCAGAGATGATGTCTGCCGTCGTCTCCTTGCCATCGACGAGGTAGTTGATCGAGGGGTCGATAGAGAGGACGAGGAAGGAGGAAATGGTGTAGTCGAGCGCGTCGAAGATGTCAGCTGCCTCCGGGCTCGCAGGCCTCCCCTCCCCATCCAGCAGCGCCCTCCCAGACCTCCCCATCGCCTTGGCAGCGAAGTCGACCTGGCGCTTCCATGCTGTCCACTGGTCCTTCGTCCTGAGGCGATCCTTCTCGCCTAGCGGGCGCAGGGAGGCGCCTGACGGTGGTGCGGTCCACCGGTGCGCGCCGGGAGGCGCCGGGAGCGAAGACGTGGCAGCAGCTGATTGGCTGAGCGAGGAGAAGGCGCGCGCGTCGCTGTGGACGCGGGAAGAGGTGGAATCGTCGCTGGCCATGGTGTGTGGGCCGAGGGATGTGTCCTGAGGGTGTGGACTGAAGGCGACGGACGGAGTGTTGCCAAGGGGAGCGCAGTGAGAGTGATGTTCAGGCGGAGCAGTGGTAGCTCGTTGGGCTCATAACCTGTCGAACAGACGACTGGATCCCCAGGGAGAGTGTGAGAACAATCCGTGATATATTACACAATAGAGAGCGGGAACTACGAACCTGGATCCCCAGGGAGAGTGTGAGAACAATCCGTGGGGAACCAGGAGGAGGGGCGCGCGTGCAGAGGCTAAGTCAGGCAGGGAGACTGTGGGGGAGCTGCTGGACGCAGCGCGCGCGCGCCACGTGGCACAGGCGTGGAGCGCAGGAGCGTATGCTCGCAACAAAGGTTGGCGCCATCTCCTCTCGCAAGGCTCGCCTTGTCGCCCAGGGTTTCCTCCAGCGAGAAGGACGCGACTTCAACGAGACCTTTGCCCCAGTCGTCAAGTTCTCCTCCATCCGGGCCCGCGTCGCTGTTGCCGCCAAGGAAGGGTACCTCATCGAGCAGGCCGACGTCGACTCTGCCTACCCCCAAGCGGAGCTCGACCCCAGCGAGGTTGTCTACGTCTCCCTCCCTGATGGCATGCGCCACCGACCTCAGTACGCTGGCAAGGTGCTCAAGCTCCGCAAGGCGCTGTACGGCCTCAAGCAGTCTGGCCGCGTCTGGTACCTCCGCATCAAGTCCTCGCTTGCTCGCCTTGGCTACTCCCCCACTGCCACCGACTCCTGCGTCTTCACGCGCACCATCAATGGCCAGCGCTCCTATATCGCCCTCTATGTTGACGACCTTCTCTTCGTTGGCAAGCACATGGAGGAGATCCGCCGCGTCAAGGACTCACTCCACCAGGAGTTTGGCATCAAGGACCTGGGCGCCGCAGAGTGGATCCTCGGCATTCAGATCACCCGCTCCTCCGGCTCCATCCACCTTGGTCAGCGCGCCTACCTCATCGACGTCCTCAAGCGCTTCAACATGCAGGATTGCACGCCGATCTCAACGCCCCTCCCTCCTGGCCTCCAGCTCCGTGCAGCTGAGGAGCCTGACCCCAAGGTCAAGGCCATCTACCCTGCCGCGATTGGCTCCCTCATGTACGCCTCGCTCGGCACGCGCCCAGACCTTGCCTTTGCCATCTCCTACCTCTCTCGCTTCATGGCCTGCCCCGACTCCTCGCATTGGAACGTCGTCAAGCATGTCCTCCGCTACATCTCTGGCACCCTCAGCCATGGCCTCCTCTACACCAACAAGCGGTCCCCCCTCCACGCCTTTGCCGCGTACTCTGACTCCGACTGGGCTTCCGACGTCAACACTTCGCGCTCCACCATGGGCTACGTCTTCAACCTCTCCGGCGCCGCCATCTCTTGGAACTCTCGACTTCAGTCCAGGATCGCCTGCTCGTCGACAGAAGCGGAGTACATCGCGTTGGGGCACGCTGGGAAAGAGGGGATCCACCTGCTGCAGAAGCTCGAGGAGTGGGGTGTTCAGCTGCGTCGCCCAGGAGCACGCATGGTGATGTATGGCGACAACCAGGGCGCCATTGCCATGACCAAGGACGCCCGCTTCCACGATCGCACGAAGCACATTCGCCTCGCTGAGGACCTCGCGCGCGAGATGGTTGCAGAGGGGTGGTTCAAGGTCGAGTACATCCCCACCTCCGACATGCTTGCCGACGTCTTCACCAAGTCCCTCCCCCGCCATGCTTTTGAGCAGCTTCGACTCTCCCTTGGTGTCCGTCCAGCACCGGCTTGAGCGAGGGGGGGTGTTGCGAGCATACGCTCCTGCACTCCACGCCTGTGCCACGTGGCTCCGGCGCTGAACGCATATCCAACACAAATCTCCTCCAAGTGCTTGCCAACAAGAGATGGTTGTCAACAGGGAGGGCAATGTAGGAGTGCTGGCCATCAATGATGTGTGTGAAGACACAGGAGTTGGTGGCAGTGGGGGAGTAGCCAAGGCTAAAGGACTTCATGCGGAGGTACCGGTCGCAGCTGGACTGCTTGAGGCCATACACTACCTTGCAGAGCTGGAGCAAGCACCTTGTTGGCGTACTGAGGGCAGTGGTGCATGCCATTGGTGATGGCACGTAGACATAGGGTATATCCTTCCTTGGCGGCAACAGCGACAAGAGTGTCAGAGTGGATTGAAATGGGGTGAATACCCTGTCTAGGCTAAAAAGATGACCAGTCAACTCTATCAGCTAGAGCTTCCAGTGATATCCAACAAAGAGCCCGGATGGAAGAGAATTTGACAATTGGGGAAAAGTGTTGCGAGCATACACTCCTGCGCTCCACGCCTGTGCCACGTGGCGCGCGCGCGCTGCGTCCAGCAGCTCCCCCACAGTCTCCCTGCCTGACTTAGCCTCTGCGCGCGCGCCCCTCCTCCTGGTTCCCCACGGATTGTTCTCACACTCTCCCTGGGGATCCAGGTTCGTAGTTTCCGCTCTCTATTGTGTAATATATCACGGATTGTTCTCACACTCTCCCTGGGGATCTTCAAGGTCGAGTACATCCCCACCTCCGACATGCTTGCCGACGTCTTCACCAAGTCCCTCCCCCGCCCTGCTTTTGAGCAGCTTCGTCTCTCCCTTGGTGTCCGTCCAGCACCGGCTTGAGCGAGGGGGGGTGTTGCGAGCATACGCTCCTGCGCTCCACGCCTGTGCCACGTGGCGCGCGCGCGCTGCGTCCAGCAGCTCCCCCACAGTCTCCCTGCCTGACTTAGCCTCTGCACGCGCGCCCCTCCTCCTGGTTCCCGACGGATTGTTCTCACACTCTCCCTGGGGATCCAGGTTCGTAGTTCCCGCTCTCTATTGTGTAATATATCACGGATTGTTCTCACACTCTCCCTGGGGATCCAGTCGTCTGTTCGACATGGGAGGGAGAAGGGAGTGCCCGCATCGTAGGCAGCCTCGAGGACGCGGATGGGGCCACGGGGGACAGCCAAGTTGGAGATGAGGTCGAGTGGGTCAGGCGACTCTGAGCGATCAAAGTCGAGGGCGGGGTCAGGCTGGGCAGGTGCTGGCGACGCGGCAGGGGACTCGGTGTCAAAGCGGAGGGCAGGTGGTGGGGAGATGAAGTGGTAGTCGCGAACGCGCGCAGCGCGAGGGGGAGGCGGCGGGTTGGAGGATGGCGTGATGAGGTTCAGCTCGTCCTCGCTATTGGTTGCGTCCTCGATCTCGAGCTCCTCGAAGCGGTTGGGGGAAGGGATCCTGGGAGGAGAGGCGGGGGCTGGGGCAGCAGGGCGCGCACTGGTGCGAGGGATCGTGAACGCCAACTCGTGCTCGTTACCTGAGGCGCCTGGACGTACCGTAGGCGGAGTGTCCTCTGATGGGTACTGTCCTCCGCCGGTGTTGGAAAGCTTGAAGGGAAAGACGCTCTCCTCGAAGCGCACATCACGCGAGATCTTGACCACCTCGTCCTCGATGTCCCAGATGCGGTAGGCCTTGCGCGCCGGCTCGTACCCAAGGAAGATGCAGCGACGTCCTCGAGGGTCCAGCTTCTTGCGCTCATGCTTGAGGACAGTGCGGTAGCAGAGGCAGCCGAAGGAGCGAAGGAAGGAGATGTCTGGGGCAGAGCCACGCCAGATCTCCTCAGGGACTCGACCTCCAAGCGCGGCGTGGGGGGAACGATTCTTGGTGAAAGCAAAGGCCTGCATGGCCTCACCCCAGAACTTGCGGGGGAGACCAGCATGCTCGAGGATGGTGATGGTGCCGTCGATGAGGGTGAGGTTGTAGCGTTCTGCTCGCCCGTTCTGCTGGGAGGTGTAGGCGGCGGTGAGGTCGTGCTTGATGCCGCTGTGCTGGAGGAACGCGTTGAACTCCTTTGAGGTGAACTCGCCTCCGCCGTCCGACCTGATCTTCCCAAGCTTCTCCCCAGTCTCGCGCTCCACTCCTGCCAGCCAGGTGCAGAAGTTGTCGTACAACTCGCTCTTCCGCCCCAAGAGGTAGACCCACGACTTGCGCGAGTAGTCGTCAGTGATGGTGAGGGCGTAGAAGCGGCCACTGAGGGAGGAGGACGCGATCTCGATGAGGTCCATGTGGCAGAGCTCGAGACGACGAGTCGCGCGCTTGGACGAAGGAGGGAGGGGAAGACGATGGGCTTTACCAACCTGGCATGCATTGCACCTCAAATCACCGCAGCTACCAGAAATCTCGAGGCCCTTGACGGAGCCGCTGCGAGCGAGTTTCTGGATAGAGGGGAGGGAGAGGTGCGCGAGGCAGTCGTGCCAGGTGGTCAGCGACGCGGTCGACTTGGTGGTGGCGATGGAAGCGGACGCACAGAGGGCAGAAGGGGGGACGACGCCGGCAGTGAGGACGTAGAGGCTGCCCTTGGCGTGGCCCTGGGCGGCGAGCTTGTCCTGCTTGAGGATCCTGGCTGCTCCGTCGAAGAGAGTCGAGAATCCGGACTTGTGGAGTCGGGAAATCGAGACGAGGTTCGAGCTGATGTTCTCGACGAGGAGGACCTGCTTCATCTCGACGAGCTGCTTCTGCCCCCCTCGAGTTGGGCGATGAAGGCAACCTGGCCGAGTCCTGTCGCGAAGAGGGAGCCGCCAATGCCGTGGACGGGCTCAGGGGTGCACGCGACGAAGGAGCTGAAGTGCTGGCGGTCTCCGGACATGTGGTGCGTTGCGCCAGAGTCGAGCTTGTAGTCCGCGCTCCTCGATCGATCCTTGGGGGCAAGAGTGGAGTTCCACGCGGCGACTCCTCCTCCATAGTCATCGCCAAGGAGAGTGGTGAGGGAGGCAGAGGGAGCGGACGAGCTGGGGCCTGTGGGCGCAGGAGTGGACGCCTCAGCCGAGTTGGCAGACTTGGCCTTGCCGCGTTGTTGACTCTTCTCGTCCCTCTGGCGCTTCCTCTCGGCCCTGGTGGCGTCGGCTCCGGGGTGCTGGCACTCGTCAAGCCAGTGAGGTTGGCCGCAGCCTGGCGTGAAGCAGGGACCAGGGGGAGGCCCACGCGCGCGAGAGGTGCTGGAAGCGGCGAGGTGGCCAACGACGACGTGCTGGTCCGGGCGTCCCTCATCTCACAGGCGTGAGAGGATGTCCTCAGGCGAGGGGAGAGTTGCAGCCGAGTGGGCAGAGATGGTGAGCGTGGTGGCGAGCGTCTTGAGGGAGGAGTGCTGCTCCATGATTGAGAGGAGGAGGACGGAGAGCTGGATGGTGCCCATGCAGAGGCCGTCACGCTCGAAAGTAAACGTCGTGTCCCTAAAGTCCTTGATGAAAGCGTCGATGGAGGGGAGCGACATGCTGGCGAGGCGAAGCGTGAAGAGATGCTTGAGGAGGGAGACGGCGCCTTGGGCTGAGGATGGCGCAAAGTGCTCCCTGAGCGCAGAGATGATGTCTGCCGTCGTCTCCTTGCCGTCAACGAGGTAGTTGATTGAGGGGTCGATAGAGAGGACGAGGAAGGAGGAAATGGTGTAGTCAAGCGCGTCGAAGATGTCAGCTGCCTCTGGGCTCGCAGGCCTCCCCTCCCCATCCAGCAGCACCCTCCCAGACCTCCCCATCGCCTTGGCAGCGAAGTCGACTTGGCGCTTCCATGCTGTCCACTGGTCCTTCTTCCTAAGGCGATCCTTCTCGCCTAGCGGGCGCAGGGAGGCGCCTGACGGTGGTGCGGTCCACCGGTGCGCGCCGGGAGGCGCCGGGAGCGAAGACGTGGCGGCAGCTGATTGGCTGAGCAAGGAGAAGGCGCGCGCGTCGCTGTGGACGCGGGAAGTGGAGGAATCGTCGCTGGCCATGGTGTGTGGGCCGAGGGATGTGTCCTGAGGGTGTGGACTGAAGGCGACGGACAGGAGTGTTGCCAAGGGGAGCGCAGTGAGAGTGATGTTCAGGCGGAGCAGTGGTAGCTCGTTGGGCTCATAACCTGTCGAACAGACGACTGGATCCCCAGGGAGAGTGTGAGAACAATCCGTGATATATTACACAATAGAGAGCGGGAACTACGAACCTGGATCCCCAGGGAGAGTGTGAGAACAATCCGTGGGGAACCAGGAGGAGGGGCGCGCGCGCAGAGGCTAAGTCAGGTAGGGAGACTGTGGGGGAGCTGCTGGACGCAGCGCGCGCGCGCCACGTGGCACAGGCGTGGAGCGCAGGAGCGTATGCTCGCAACACACTGAGGGAGGAGGACGCAATCTCGATAAGGTCCATGTGGCAGAGCTTGAGCCGACGAGTCGCGCGCTTGGACAAAGGAGGGAGGGGAAGACGATGGGCTTTACCAGCCTGGCATGCATTGCACCTCAAATCACCGCAGCTACCAGAAATCTCGAGGCCCTTGACGGAGCCGCTGCGAGCAAGTTTCTGGATAGAGGGGAGGGAGAGGTGCGCGAGGCGGTCGTGCCAGGTGGTCAGCGACGCGGTCGACTTGGCGGTGGCGATGGAAGCGGACGCACAGAGGGCAGAAGGGGGGACGACGTCGGCAGTGAGGACGTAGAGGCCGCCCTTGGCGTGGCCCTGGGCGACGAGCTTGTCCTGCTTGAGGATCCTGGCTGCTCTGTCGAAGAGAGTCGAGAATCCGGACTTGTGGAGTCGGGAAATCGAGACGAGGTTCGAGCTGATGTTCTCGACGAGGAGGACCTGCTTCATCTCGACGAGCTGCTTCCGCCCCCCCTCGAGTTGGGCAATGAAGGCGACCTGGCCGAGTCCTGTCGCGAAGAGGGAGCCGCCAATGCCGTGGACGGGCTCAGGGGTGCACGCAACGAAGGAGCTGAAGTGCTGGCGGTCTCCGGACATGTGGTGCGTCGCGCCAGAGTCGAGCTTGTAGTCCGCGCTCCTCGATCGATCCTTGGGGGCGAGAGTGGAGTTCCACGCGGCGACTCCTCCTCCATAGTCATCGCCAAGGAGAGTGGCGAGGGAGGCAGAGGGAGCAGACGAGCTGGGGCCTGTGGGCGCAGGAGTGGACGCCTCAGCCAAGTTGGCAGACTTGGCCTTGCCGCGTCGTCGACTCTTCTCGTCCCTCTGGCGCTTCCTCTTGGCCCTGGTGGCGTCGGCTCCGGGGTGCTGGCACTCGTCGAGCCAGTGGGGTTGGCCGCAGCCTGGCGTGAAGCAGGGACCAGGGGGAGGCCCACGCGCGCGAGAGGTGCTGGAAGCGGCGAGGTGGCCAACGATGACGTGCTGGTCCGGGTGTCCCTCATCTCGCAGGCGTGAGAGGATGTCCTCAGGCGAGGGGAGAGTTGCAGCCGAGTGGGCAGAGACGGTGAGCGTGGTGGCGAGCGTCTTGAGGGAGGAGTGCTGCTCCATGATTGAGAGGAGGAGGACGGAGAGCTGGATGGTGCCGATGCAGAGGCCGTCACGCTCAAGGGTAGACGTCGTGTCCCTGAAGTCCTTGATGAAGGCGTCGATGGAGGGGAGCGACGTGCTGGCGAGGCGAAGCGTGAAGAGGTGCTTGAGGAGGGAAACGGCACCTTGGGCTGAGGATGGCGCAAAGTGCTCCCTGAGCGCAGAGATGATGTCTGCCGTCGTCTCCTTGCCGTCAACGAGGTAGTTGATCGAGGGGTCGATAGAGAGGACAAGGAAGGAGGAAATGGTGTAGTCGAGCGCGTCAAAGATGTCAGCTGCCTCCGGGCTCGCAGGCCTCCCCTCCCCATCCAGCAGCGCCCTCCCAGACCTCCCCATCGCCTTGGCAGCGAAGTCGACCTGGCGCTTCCATGCTGTCCACTGGTCCTTTGTCCTGAGGCGATCCTTCTCGCCTAGCGGGCGCAGGGAGGCGCCTGACGGTGGTGCGGTCCACCGGTGCGCGCCGGAAGGCGCCGGGAGCGAAGACGTGGCGGCAGCTGATTGGCTGAGCAAGGAGAAGGCGCGCGCGTCGCTGTGGACGCGGGAAGTGGTGGAATCGTCGCTGGCCATGGTGTGTGGGCCGAGGGGTGTGTCCTGAGGGTGTGGACTGAAGGCGACGGACGGAGTGTTGCCAAGGGGAGCGCAGTGAGAGTGATGTTCAGGCGGAGCAGTGGTAGCTCGTTGGGCTCATAACCTGTCGAACAGACAACTGGATCCCCAGGGAGAGTGTGAGAACAATCCGTGATATATTACACAATAGAGAGCGGGAACTACAAACCTGGATCCCCAGGGAGAGTGTGAGAACAATCCGTGGGGAACCAGGAGGAGGGGCGCGCGCGCAGAGGCTAAGTCAGGTAGGGAGACTGTGGGGGAGCTGCTGGACGCAGCGCGCGCGCGCCACGTGGCACAGGCGTGGAGCGCAGGAGCGTATGCTCGCAACACCCCCCCTCGCTCAAGCCGGTGCTGGACGGACACCAAGGGAGAGGCGAAGCTGCTCAAAAGTAGGGCGGGGGAGGGACTTGGTGAAGACGTCGGCAAGCATGTCAGAGGTGGGGATGTACTCGACCTTGAACCA